>CM049794.1:18672963-19078169 GCA_027422405.1 Ptychobarbus kaznakovi | reverse complement strand
GGTGCGCTTTTGTTGCTTCTCAGTTCCAGTTCCCCACGGCGAACCCTGTTGAAGTTCCTCCCTCACCCTCGCAGTCAGGCGTGGCGGAGCGCCAGACGCCAGGTCCAGCACTCGTGTGTTTGCCCAAGGTCAGCCTTGTGCTGGGCTAGGTGCCCGTGTGTAGTGATTCCCCTTCGGGTGATCCCACATGTGTATTCTTTCCCGGTACGGCTCCCCTCATGGTGAGCCCGTGTCTTCCCTGGCAGAACTTTCTGCCCTCTCTGCTGTGTAGCTATCTCTACCCCAGGCGGGCTGATTCTACCTCAGAGACTCCCGTATGTAGTACCTGCCCTTGGCCAGTCCATACGTGTAATCTCCACACGATACCTCCTTATGCGGGATGGTGGCTCCGTAGCGTTCCCCTACTTGGGGTACGCTTTCCAGTGTTATTCTACCCACTGAACGGACACAGCAGTGCGGTCATCTCTGCCTAGGCCCTGTCCTATCTTCCATCCCAACTGGCGTGGGGGGCCTTGCCGGCTTCTGCAGAGCACTGGAGGGGGTCAGCAATAGTGGCGTTTTCCAAGGGATCCCATTAGTCAGTCCACTCTGACGTTACGTCGAACGTGACTGACTGATAGGGAACGTCTCGGTTACTTGCGTAACCCCCGTTCCCTGAAGGAGGGAACGGAGACGTAACGTCCCGTCGCCATAGTTGCTGTACCACCGCTGTACGGCCGGGGCACAGTCTCGGCTCCTCAGCGAAAAACTGATGTGCGTTTGCACGCGCTCTCCTTTATACCCCGCTGCGGGGCGGGTGCGCGTGGCGAAACACGCACGCCAACTGTCATTGGCTTGTTCTGTTTACCACTCGAAGGTGAATGGGCTCTCGAGCGAGATCCCATTAGTCAGTCACTCTGACGTTACGTCTCCGTTCCCTCCTTCAGGGAACGGGGTTACGCAGTAACCGAGACGTTTCCTGCCTATTAGCATACACTAGCAGCATTATTAGCAGCAACCAAAACAATAGCAATAGCTTGCTAGTGCTACACTGTTTTTTTTTTTACCCAAGTGAAAAAAACGGACTGAAAAGTGCAATCGGTGGAGATTCAAATAAATGAGACTATGAATAGTTCAAAACAATCTCAGCTTCCCGGATGAGGACACTTCCTTTCTTAGAAGTCATCTCAACAAAAGCAAGTTTCTCAGGACAGTATACCTGCAGAGGAGAACGTCTGAATGAAAATATGAAAGGAATAAACAAAAGAGTTCAGATAGTGAGAGACAGCTAGGTGCCATAGAGAGATCAATTGGGATATTGCTATGTGCTTTTCATATTCTCACAAAATGATTAAGGCCTATAACGAAGGTTTATGTTTTTTACTAAAATCTCCATACGTTTGGATTACAGAGTTTTAACAAACTAACAAACTTAATGTGATGCATATTTGTTAATCACACATAAATGAAAGGAGAATGAATGAGATTTAGGAAATAATACTAACAAACCAAATGTGTTTTAAATAATGAATAACTAGGTTTATTTACAGTATGTATCATCAATAAATCATATTTATTACATGTGTAAACCATTAAATAAAGCATATATATTTTAACTACTGTAAATGAATCATGCTTGTTCCAAAAGTAGGCATATTTGAACCATTATTCAAATCTTTTCACAACTAAGCTTAGCTTATTTACTGTTTGTATTATAGTTTGGAAATTGTCAGTGTTTGCAGCTTTCTGGTTATGTTTAACTCTAGATCTAGAATAAGCATGTGCAACTCAAGACAGTTGTTGTTTGAAGGTGGTCCACTGTTTCTAATTTTACCTCTGTGACTCTTAGATAACACACCAAACCCAACCATTACAAAACATCAGTGGTTTGAGTTGTTCTACACTGAGGAACGAGTACAGCTTCATTGTAACATGTCAGGAGTCGGTTGGGAATACCACTGGTATAAAGACTCAAACCTTTGGACCACAAATCCAGAATTGACCATCGACTCAGTATCTCGTACTGACACTGGTGACTATCACTGCAAAGCACAGAGAGGAGACTTCTCAGTGGACAGTGAGACTCTGCAAGTGCGAGTTGAAGGTAAGTTGTGTCCATATACTGTTCAAAACAATTAAAGGCTACTAAACTGACCAGATATCCCAGGAGTTTAATTTAATTGATGCTATACACTGCTCAAAAAAATAAGGAACACTTTTTAATCAGTGTACATATAAATACATTTAGCCTACTTAACGTGGTGATTGTTATTGGAATATGAAGATAATTTCAACCAGCATGAAAATGTTTTTCAACCCAATCACTTACCTTGTATGCCTTTAATGCTCCACAGACGAAATAAAGTCATACAGGTTTGGAATGATATTTGGATGAGTAAATGATAACAGAATCCCTTTAAAAGTGTAGTTTGAATAGAAAACTGGTAGAAGTAAAAGTATTAAGGACACTGATTCGAAGGCTCACTGTGAAATATATTTGATTTAAAAATGATAAAGTAACGTGTTACTTTGCTCTTAGCTCGTCCACCTGCATTCCTGACTCTGGAGACTGAACTGAGTGACATCATGACTGGGGATATGACTCTGAGGTGTAACGTCTCAGACGGCAGACAGTGGAACTACACCTGGTCCATGAACGGACAGCAGCTCAATGCATCCTCAGATGTACTCAAAGTGGCAGGAAATGAAGAAAACATCAAAAGTGAATTTAAGTGCAAGGGAATAAACACAGAGAGACCACTGTACTCCGCTCTGAGTGACGGCTTCATAGCCAATAATATTAGTGAGTAATGGGAATATTATCTTCATGATCTTCAAAATTTCGATTTAAAACAAGATATAAAATGTTTAGTTATATTGTCAGTGAGATAATATATTCTGATAGACAAAATAACCTATTTTTTAACAGAAAACTATTGTTTCTATATAATATATTATATTATTATATTGTGTGAAGAATATGTTCATTTAAGTTGCTTAATTTTAAACATGTACATTGTCCTTATTATTACAGTATTCAAAAGAAAAATACTGCTGGCCATCTCAGGATGTCTCGTCTGCTGTATTGTAATCCTGATCATTGGATGCATCGTTCTAAAAATCACCCGTAAAACAGGTACAATCAGAAATGAATACACATACTTCTGAAATTAAGCTTCTTTATGCTGTTGGTCTTACATGCAGTGTGCATCTTCACCAAGAACCAATCACTGTCCTTGTGTCACTCATTGCTCAGACTTCCTGCAAATACTATAGTACCACTTCTGTTTACACTTGGTTTGAGTTTCTCAATATATGCACATGTTAGTGCAAACAGGGTTTTATTTGTTGATATTTACAGCTGGTATAAACAGTGTCTATTATAATTTACAATCAGTGTAAACACCATTTACCCTCTAGTAGGCCTACACTTAGTGTAAATAACTGCCTGCCTTAACACTTAACTCATTGATGTGGATTCAGCCATCTTGAATTTGTTGTCATACAAAAATCTCTTCTGCTCACCAAGGCTGTGTTCATACTTGGTGTAATTTTTTAATCTGCCAGCGTCTGTTTTACATTATAATCCTATGGAGTAAACCGTGTTTTCAATAAAGTCCTGAGTGCTTTTTAAAACGAGTGAAGCAAGTAGCGAGTTGTTTCCATAAAAACAAAAACAACAAGAAAAAATGGAGAAGATAGCCAATAGATAGATCGTACTAGTTTCGGAGCACAAGGAGTTGTATATGAGCACAAAATTCTATCTAGTCTAAAATATGCCTCAAACCGTGTATCTTTCAGCCGGAGCTCCTGGACAAAACTGTTGTAAGCACCATACTGATTCCTTCCCCGTATCATGTCGCACACCCACAAAGTCATTGTGAACCTTGTCTTATACAAGGAGATGAGAGGGTCTGTATTACTTACTATTGGAGAAAGCATAATGACTAACTTGGATTACGTGTGCCTTAATAACCAATCACATTACAGTCTTGACGTCATTGAATTTCAGTCAGAGTTGAGCAAAACTCAATGGCCATTTACTGATCCCATAGGAATGAATGAGAAGTGAATCCCACCTGTCACAAAAAGTCAGTAACTTCTCTTATAAAGCAGCATTTGTTCATGGTATATTAAAAAATAGCTCAATCTAAAAATATTGTTTAGTGTAAAACATGTTGAAGATTGGCATGTAGGCTGTCGATTCATTAAATGATGAGCTGTTTCCTCTAAAAAGCTGGCAAGTCAGCGTAGTGAAGCCTCTCCTCCATTGACATCCATAAATAAAAGCCTCTGGCCTTGTTTCCCATGTACTGCCAGACCAAAAGTGTTAGCTTTCGCCGCTACGCCTTTTAGGCTAAAGGCTGCACGCTTGCCTTCTAGTGGCTTTGGCTAGGCTACTGTTGCAGCTGTTGTTATAGCAACTAAATACCCACTTGGCTGCTGTTTGAAACTAAGACATCATTGTTGTGATTGCTTAACATGACTACATTTTACATGCATTAGCTTGTGTTTAATTAAATTAATTAATTAATTAAATTAAATTAATTAATTTGTAATTTCTTACAAAATGTGTTCTTTTACTCTGTTCTTATCCTCAGAGGTTAAAGAAGCAGCACCAGAGGACTTGTTTTTCTCAATGACAGACTCCAAGAACCGTAATATTTACTCTCTGTTGTGTGTGTGTGTGTGTGTGTGTGTGTGTGTGTGTGTGTGTGTGTGTGTGTGTGTGTGTGTGTGTGTGTGTGTGCGTGCGTGTGTGTGTGTGTGCGTGTGTGTAAAATGTCTCTGCATTTACATTTATATGGGTCTTCGGTTACTCTGCAGAAACTGCTTCACCCATGAAGGAGTACATGGAAAACAGACCAACAGAGCAAGAGGGTATGTACTTTTCCTGAAATTGCAATCAAAGCAGTTTGCCATTTCACAAACCTTATACTTTGTAATAATATTAAATGACAAACTATTAGTGACTCAACAAGTGAACAAATCACTGACGTTGTTCATAAATGTGCTTGTATTACAAGCCAAAAGTATGATTTTGTGTTTTTAAGCTACTGTAAATGTAATCGCCACACTCTCTCTGTTATCATTCAGAATGCCAGGAAAAAGAAGAACTGATCACTGACCGTGCTTCAGCCATTCACAAGGATGGTGTGATTACAGGTATGAGACCTTAGAAATCATACATTTTGCTGTATAGTAAACTGTATGAAAATAAAACAAAATCCTTTGATGGTGAAATTCAAAATACAGACAATTTATACTTCATTGTGTTGTGATTTAGTGTTTTTGCACATCAAATGCAGGATTATGATAACGCTTCAGAGCTATAAGTCTACTGCACAATCTAAAAAAAATCCATTATGACAAATGACTCTCACAATTTTTCTGTTAAAGATGAAGAAACACCAGCGTCAGAAGCCAATGGCCTGACATCATTTAAAGGTAAAGTTAAATTCAGTGTTATTGTAGTATCATTGAGAAACTATTATAGCTATTATTAAACTAATATTCTAAAGTAATTTTCATTTTTATATTTTCTGTCTTCATTTAATTTTTGTTAAAGTTTTAGTAATTGTAACTTTTTTTGTATTTTTATTATTATTGCTATGGTTATAATTGTTATTGTGTGTGTGTGTGTGTGTGTGTGTGTGTGTGTGTGTGTGTGTGTGTGGTGTGTGTTGTGTGTGTGTGTGTGTGTGTGGTGTGTGGGCATGTTTATGCGGTTATGAGGACCCAAATTTGTATAATGACATGGGTATGACATAGGTATTACAAGGAGAAGGTGATTTACGAGGACATTTTCAGTGTCCCCATAATTTAAAACGCTTATAAATCATACAGAGTGAGTTTTTTTGAGGGAAAATAGAAATGCACCGTCTCCTGTGAGGGCTAAGTTTAGGTGTAGGGTAGGTGTAGGGCAATAGCACATACGGTTTGTACAGTATAAAAACCATTACGCCTATGGAAAGTCCCCGTAAACCATAAAACCAACATGTGTGTGTGTGTGTGTGTGTGTGTGTGTGTGTGTGTGTGTGTGTGTGTGTGTGTGTGTGTGTGTGTGTGTGTGTGTGTGTGTGTGTGTGTGTGTGTGTGTGTGTGTGTGTGTGTGTGTGTGTGTGTGTGTGTGTGTGTGTGTGTGTGTGTGTGTGTGTGTGTGTGTGTGCGCTGCGCGCGCAGTGTGAAATCTCAAAACATGATCACTCACTAGTCACAAGTATGAGCTTAAAGTATGAGATAAACAAGTTCAAGTGTGATAAACCCATGAAACAGATTTTGAGTGTACTGTCATATTTCTGCCTCTCCAGGACTCTGAACCGTTTTGCCAGCAATCAGCATCATGATGGAGTTTCTGTACGTGCACTGAGGCACAGCTAAATGACGTATGCTTATTTTAAAACCACTGCATATAGCACAGCACTTTGTCAAGTAGCAGCTGCACTTTTAAAAGCTAAAAACCAGCTTCTTTACGGTTTTTAAAAAATGTAGAACTGAACTGCAATGTTGTGAGACATGCAGCTGTAAATGAAGACAGTGATTGTAGAAAGTTGTAATGCATCTAGTGGATTATTTTGTTATTGTAATTTAAAAAGCTTTTATTTTTAAGTTTCATTTTTTTTTTTTTGAAGATATTTTGTTAAAAGTATTGTTTTTTGTTTTTTTTCCTATTAAGATTGTTTTAAGTGTTTTGGTTGTGGATTATTTACATTTAAATAAACAAGTATGTTTAATTCAATGATGCAATTAATTATTTATCTTTGACTTAGAATTATTAAAAGAGTGTTCTCTTTTATAGATACCTCTGTTCATTTATATTTACATTAAGTTTTAATGCTTAGGCTCAGAAGAAAGAAAAAAATCTAAAAAAATCTAGTTCACATATATAATCTACATATATAGACAGATATATGATACTGGTAATATTGCAGGATTTCTAATATAAAAAAAAAAATGTTCACGTTTTGCATAGGAGTACAGTGATATCATTTTATACACACACACACACACACACACACACACACACACACACACACACACACACACACACACACACACACACACACACACACACACACACACACACACACACACACACGCGCACACATATATATATATATAAATAATAATAGTTAAAATAAATAAATTATAAAACAGTACCTGAAAGAATGCCTGGAGTAAGCACCGATAGTCTTTACATGCCTCAATCGTTCTCATATGAGTGGTCAGTCTACATCCTGCAACAACAAACGAGTAGACATCGCCACCTAGCGGTGAAATGGAGTCGCTTACTTTCTGTCCTTTTATCCATTTCAACACTAGCACGGACTAGTGATCAAAAAAGCTCTAGTAGAAAACAGTTGATAGAGAAAGACTGGGTGTTTTGGCTGATCAGTCATACACAGCCATGTCACAAGGATCTCAGCAGAGAGAAAAATGAATCTTGACTGAATGCAAAAGTCTGGAGCTAAAGCAGATTTTAATCAGTTGTTGTGTTTCTATAGACAAGGGCCGTGTGGAGACCTTTGGAGGGGCAGGTGCTCAAAGTATAAAAGGGGCACACGGAACACGGCTTTTAATAGGGCTGTGTCCCTTGCTGATATGTGTATCGAAATGGATGTTTCTTGATACAGCAGCAAATGCCATGATGCAGGTTTGAAAAAGAAACACAGAACAGAAAAGACCATTTTAAGTTTAAATGTTAAACACATTTTTTTCACCTCTTAATTACTCTGGAATTATATTATTATTATTGTTGTTGTTGTTGTTATTGAGTTTACAGGGTAGGGTGCTTTTTCTGTTGTAAACACTACTGTTGTTGTAGTTAAAAAAAAGTCTTAAAATAAAATAGAATTCTATTTTAATCCTGTTCTGAGTTTATTCATTTTTTGAATGATAATTATTATAGAAACAGGATTGATAAGTATAATTCGGAGGAAGAGAAAATCAGTATAAGCCTGTTTTACCAGTGTTGTGATAACTATTTTTAAGGCACTCTACGTTTTTTAAATAAATACTGTAATAATAAGAGTTTAAAGTATGAATAGTTTTTAGTCAGATAACATAAAAAAGACAAGACACCTCGACATGCTTTCAATTTTTCCCAATTAAACAGCAAGAACGAAAGAGAACAAGCACCTTTGTTTATATTGCTGTGTGTTGAACTATACTTTCGCTTCACTTTTAATATTTAATATTAATTTTAATAAAATTTTAATTCGTCCCACGCACTTCATTCGAGCAGGTGTTTTCACATAGATATTTCTAGATTTAAATTAAAAGAGACATGACCTGACGTTTTATTCGTATCCAAAATGAGGAGATGTGAATATCAGGAGAGCTGAACACTCTCGTGCAGTGCATAATTCATTCGTACTCGAAGCCAGAGGAAGCTCTCACGCAGAAACTTATGATGTGCAGGAAATCCCCAATATATGGACAAGCTCACACGGCTATTGTAGCTGAGCTGAATAGAAATCAGAAATGTTTTTACTGATGAAACGTGAAGACAATAAACACACGATTGTGAAAATATATGGTTTATGTGTGTTTTTCAAGTTATCTCCAGGTAATACATAAATAAACCATATGAAAAATGCAGTATGACTACTGGTTGACATATAATTTAGTATAGAAATTATCAAATATATTTCCTGAATTATCCTGTGATACAAATGGGAAAAAGGTCTTCGTAGTTGCCTTTATAAGTCAATAATAAAATTGTCATTAGGAAAACATTGAACAAAAATGTTGTAGCCCCTTGCTGCAGCTAACCTTGCTTCAGGCTACACACAGCAATATAAACAACAGCTGTGCATGATCTCTTCACGTCGTTCTCGTAAAATAATAATGTTCAATAGTATAAGTTTACAAGCACACCGCTTCAATCCGCTGAGAACTCAACTTACCAGCAGCCGCGGACGTCATTGAAGGCATCCTGGTAGTGCCCTAAATTACTAAAGGTGTCTGACTCTGAACGTGAGGGATGTCTCGGATCATGATGAGATCGTCAGGTGAAAGGTCATCATGTGGATAATTTTATTTACGGCTAAATTATTATTCATTAATTTTACTAATAGTTAGATTGGGCAGGCCTTCACAAAAGGGTGTTTAATTATTAAAAATAATAATAATTGCCTTGACAAAAGGGCACTTTGGGCATCGAGGGGAAAAGGGGCAGGTGCTCAAGCACCCCCGCACCCCCCTCTGCACGTGCCCGCTATAGACCTGGGCCCGTATTCATAAAATCTTAGTGTTAAGAGCTGCTCCTAGTAACACAAACAATTATAAGAAAATTCTTAGAAATATGGGTGTTTCCTCTTAAAATTAAAGAAAAGATCCTAGTGTAATATATTTAAAGGAGCTATTGTTTCAGCTCCGGGAATTACTTATTAAATATTCAATATTGCTTTGATTAAAGTAATATTAATATTTCACTTATGATTATACAGTGCTAAAGACTCATCCAGCGAGTATTAACATCCGTATAACCTTATCAATTTGTTTATTTTGCCTCGTGGCCAACAATAGCAATAAAACAAGATTAATAATCCTTCTCAGCTTTGCGCGAGGTAACGTTATCTTTAATGGCAATAAGGATAAATACTTGAAAAATCACATCCCAGAGAGACAATTCTTTATAAAATGAAACACGGTTTATTTACAATACTAATATTCTACTACACACAGGAACTAAATAATAGAACACAATCATGCGCACACACATACAAGAGTTTTGAGGTAACCTGGGAAAGTTAAAATAGCCCTCTTAACTATTTCAAAACTACAACCAAAAAGGGAAGTTCACGAAGGAGACATTGCCCCTTTCTGCATTCAGATCTATTCACCAATTCAGTCAGGATAAAAACTTAGTCTGAGATACTTGCTTTATGGTGGTTAAGCAGGCTGTGTCTTTGGTTTTGTTTCACGTGTGAGTTTCCACGTGTTGCTTTGATCCTTTTGTCTCGGATGCCACGTGGGTTGGTTCGTGTTTCTCCGTTGGCTTTGTTTGGAAATCTCTGCTGCGCGTTGCTGTTGTCACGGGGGAAGCCCTTTTCTCATCTGCGGTTCTGCGTTTGAGATGGAAAAGCGTGTTACGCTGCTGGTTCTGCGACGTTTACGGAGTCTTTGGATGGGTCTTCTCAGCCGGTGTTAAGGCGAGGGTCCAGCGGACTGGCTTGGAAGGGCTGGTTCTGGAAGGGAGAAGCAGGAAAACCAAGAGAGCAGGAAACAAGAGAGTGAGCAACGCAAACGCGCCTCGTTTTAAACTGTCCGATCTTGGACCCGCCCATAGGCGGCTGGTCGAATCAGAGTGTCCGTATGGGGCGGAGCCCCGCCCATGGGGCATACCATTGTTACCCTTTCATGTAACGAAAAATAAACTTTTACCCATTAAAACTCTTATCAGGTTTAGCCATTTATAATATCCCCACATTCGTTATCTTACTGATTCATATAATTTTGCGACCGTTCATATAAGTCTAAACACTGCATTTGACACACACAATATATATTGCCCATATATACGTTCCATCAGGCATATGAAAAGCAAAGTACAACATTAATATCCATATTATATATATTCACGTTCCATCTCTTGAGTACACCGTTTGAAAAGGTCGTGAGTAACATAAATGTCAGGGATCCTCTATGTAGATCGCGTTCCTTTGTCTGTCTGATGAAAAAGGGCGCGGTTTTGTGCTGGATGAGGGGGGATGGTGCTTTATATGCAGACAATGAGGCGCCTTGAGGAGTTAGTGACGTAGGTCAGGTGACCATCTCACTTTCTGCAGTGAAAGGGTGAGGAATAATTAATGTCTGTTTTTTTGTTTTCAATTCTCTGCGTGTGTGTCTTCATGCTGACATGGCACTACACATCCCCCTTTTGCTTGGTGATGTTCCCGATGGAAGATCGTCAGGCACTGGAACAAGAGGCAGAGAGAACAGACACACACAAGACACCAACATCATCTCTATCACTGACTGAATACTGGTGCAGGGTAATTTGGGAAGGAACAGGTTAGAAACTTGAGAAGACTTAGGGATGCATTGTTTAGGATTACTGACAATTGGGTCATTTTGATTGGTTTAATTATCAGGGGTTCGACGAGGCGGTATAGGCATGATCTCAATCAGGTTGGTCGAATTCTCGGGTTCGGGTCCTTGGTCGGGTTTACCACGTCGAGAAAGGCGTGTGACGCCTGACGTGCATTTGTTGAGAGACTCTTGAACGGCGTTCACTCGCTTGTGTAGGAGGAAGGCCAGTGTCAAAGTCACAACATATCCTACGATAGTAGAGATACAAAGCGCTGTGTCAGCGGCAGACCAAGACCGAATAATTGGCGCGCCGGCGGGCGGAAGGCGAGCGATAGCTTCTAAAGCTGTGTCAACCGGTGTCAAGCCAATAAGACATTTTGATTTCAGCCTGATACTCATCGTCGGTAAGGTGATACAATGCTACCTCGTCAATATGGAGGATCGAGCCCTTAGGGACCGTGATCCGTAAAGTTTGGTTAGGCAAACTAATGCGGTGTCGTGTTGATCGCGCGTGAGGGTAGCTGTTCGTGCTGGGGTGTTGACCAGCCATCGGTTTTCGATGATTTCGGCTTGCGTTACCTCAACTTGAGAACGTGGTGTTGCTTCGGCGGGGCAGCTAGTGTCGGGTTTAATGGATTCTAAACCACAGATGCCCTTGGTATTATCACGTACGCAGAGTTTACTCGGGTAGAGGGAGTGAATGTCCTAAGTGAGCGTGCCCATCTTTAGGTTTGGGGCCAGATACAACTGCTCGTTGTTATCGTGATACGCAATGACTTCAGGAGTGTGGATTTTGACATAGGTGTTCCCTTGCCAAAATCTCACATTCACAACGTCTTTGAGCCGGTAAACATTATTAACGTCGATAATGGGCAAACTGAGAAGAAAACTAAGTCACCTGTTTCCGGGTTTGCGTATATGGGAATAGCGCTACCGGGAAAGGGGCGAGATGGGTTTGGATGAGACTAGCGGGGCCCGCAGTGGCCGAAGTTACGACGTTTGAACAAGGCTAAGAGGTATCACGTAGCACGGAATCCTATTCATGGCTAAGTTGTCGATCAAGGAACTTACATCGCGTATCATGTCGTTCATGATTTTGGCGGGTGGCCTCGATCGGTTGACAATGGTTCTCACAACGAGTTACAACGACTTTACTGACGGAAGTCGATCTCAATTTCAGGACCTGGATTCAAGGATTGGTTAAGGAGGTTCAAAGTGAGAGAGAGGAAAGGAAAAACACAAAGTGAGACACGAGATAAAGAAAACAAACGACAAAAAAAAAAAAAAAATAAAAAATAAATAAAATAAAAAATAAAATTGAGAGTAACTCCTCTCTACTAGATTGGTCCTAGCAGTGCTGCGGAGGAGAGAATATGGGTTGTGTCTAAGCATGGTTGCTATATGTTTCCCTAAAATGACAATACTTATGCTTGTGTGGTGTAGAGCATATGGTTGTCGGTCTGTGTCAGTGGGTTTGATCTTCCCCCTTTTCATGTCGGTGGTTTGGGTTTGCCGGTTGGAACTGGCCACATCATGGTGCATCGTGTGCGTGTGTCAGCATAATCCCCCTCTGGCCGTGAGGTACTACGAGCTTTGGCGCAGTGAGTGGCTCAGGGACATACGTGAGGACACCGTCTCGCCGATGCAGCATGTGCTTGACAGAGTGGAGCGTGCGGAGCTCGGAGGATGTGTTTAGGTCCGTGGAGGAAATGGAATGTTCTTATGGGTCTGACATATGAGCTGCCATGGTTCGTAGTGACGAATCCGCATTTTGGAGGGTGAGGAGATCGTCAGCAGCGAACTGAGGTGGTATGGCAATGCGGGAGGGGGCAGGGGTGTGCGCGCCAGTGGCGTGCTGGCGGCGGGTTACTGCTGCCACTGTAGGGTTGGGTGGGAGGGCATGAAGTGTCCAGGGGTCTTCATGTGATGCACCTGCTTTGGTGAGGGCATCAGTTTGGTCATTTGAGGGGCTGGAGTTTGGGAGGAAACGTTTAGGATGTCAGAACTGATCTGGTGTTCTTCGGAGGAGTAGCAGGTGACTAAGACAGCACTTTCAGGAACTTGAGGAGTTTCATCGGCAGGTGTTTGTTGGATGCTGCTGTGATTTGGAGTATTGGGTGTTGAGTTAGTGTTTAACTCTGTTGCTGGGTTTTCAGGTGGGGTTTCATGTCCATCTGAAGTTAGGGTGTTTACTGTTCTCTGAGAGTGAGGTGAAGCAGTGCTGTTTTCTGTGACTGATTTGTTCAGCTTGTCACTGCCTTTCCGTCCGACAGCTAGTCAGGCTGAATCTATTTTCTCTTTCTTTTCCCACTTCCGATCCTCCTCCTTTCGTTGGAATAACTCTTCCACCATCATTTCCATCAGCTTTTGTGAGTCGAAGTGCGGTGGTGTTTCTTGTTCTTGTGTGGATTCAGTTTGAGCTCGGTCAGTTTGGAATCTTGGTGAATTATTTTGTCGATTCCTTGGGCTGACTGCTCCAGGGTGAGTTTGTCGCTTTCCCTTGGAGTTTCTATACGAGCTTGGCTGGTTCCACAATCTATCCCATGGGCTCTCATGAGGCCTTGCCTGGTCCCATGACTTATCCCAGTGTCGTCCAGATGAGCGTTGACGTCCACGCGGTCCATCCCAGTGGTCATACCTCTGTTTAGGTCGGGTGCCAGCGTGTGAGTCTCGTTCTCTGTTGGACGGGGGTGCATTCCACTCTCTGTGTGGCGGCTTAGCACTGTCTTGGCATTGGGTGCCCTCTAGCGCCAGTTCGTGGTGTTGAGTGTTGAAATCAAGAACTGCTGGGGTTTTTGCGCTCTTTTCTGAGGTCATCTTTTGTTTGCAGTAGGCTTTTTGCACCAAGTCTCGCAACTGCTGAATGTTCATTGTTCGTGGGCATGCGAGAACGCCAAGATGGTGGCTTATGCCAGGATGAAGGTTCCTGAGGAAGAGAGTTCTAAAGTTCAGTTCATCTTCCATGTCAGAGTCATTGCGAGTTCCAAAATATGCTTGTCTGAGTTGACTGTAGTAAGCTTGAGGAGTTTCGTGACGTCCTTGTCTCGTCTCCAGGGCAGCCACTAAGCCTTGATCGGACTCAGGGTCGGCAAACTCTTTAATGAGGGCTTTTTGAAGCCGTTGATAATCAGTCTTTGTGTTAACAGGCTGCCGGTCAAGGAAGCTGCGCACTTCAGGACTGGATGTCGTTCGGAGTAAGTAGAGTTTATCTTTGTCCGTAACGTTAGGTCGCATTTCCAGATGGAAATCAATATCTTGCAGATAAGCTTGGACATTTTGGCTGTTTGGCACGCTGGGGTTGAATTTGCCAATGTTTCTGGCGAGCTTGTCAAGGTCTTTTAGGTCCAAGCCGTGCGACGATCTGCGGCTGGCTGCAGCAGATTCTTCTGGTTCTGTCGTGATATAAAGTTCTTCAGACGGCACTGGTGAATGTTTTAACACCACCCCCTCTGTCTTATGCTCACGTGTCAGTCCAGGAACAGGTGACTTGGTCCTGCTTGACAGGGGTGCGGTTGGTGCACGTCCTGTCCTTGACGGCTCATGGCGTAGTTCATAAGCGTGCTTGAGTTCCTCCTGGAAACTTTCAGACTCCTCTGTGACGTAGTCGAGCTGTCGTGTTAGGCGGCTGATCTCGTTTCTTGACTCAGCCAGATGAGCTTCAAGGGCTTTGATTCTGCTGTTTTTGTCCCTGAAGTCAGTCTTTGCCTTATCTAGTAGCTTCTCTGCATACTGTAGCTTGTCAGCACGATCAGCGAAGTCCTCTTCGATTTGCTCCATTTCGTGGCTGGTAGCTTTGACTTGGGTCTTGTCTCATAATGCTTGTTATGTTGTCATCCAGCTGGTCTTGTGTCTGGTGTTTGAGTGTCTCAGCAGCTTTAGGGAGGATGGTGTCTGTTGTAACACTTAGCCACATTTCCAGTCCTTCCCAGTGACCGACATGTTCTGTTTTGTGAGACATGTTCTTGGCGGGGTGAGGGAGAATCTCGAACCGAACTGACACAGACCTTGAATGGGAAACAAAGCAAAACAAAACACAAACAAAACAAACAGGGGTGTAAATGTGCAAAGTGTAGTGTCTGCTAGTGTTTGAGTGTGGTTCTCTGTGTCTGTGATCCTCTGGTGGGGTGCTTGTAATTTGCAGCTTCTGCGTAGAAATTGAGCACACGTAAAGGCAGCACAGCTGGGAAACAGAGAAAGAAAAGCACACTAACAGAATGAGTAAACAGGGGTAATAATTGTGTGCTTCACCTTTTCTTGTACGAGAAAGTCTCCTTTTCTTTTAGGAAGGAGATCAATCTAATACGAAGGTGAAGGACAATAACAATAACCAAATATCTCTTTTATAATAGCAGATTTTCCTCTTGTCGCTTTTGTTAAGTCTGATTTAGAAGGACGCTTCTAATCAGAGGATTGTAGGCGAAATTCTCTTTTGTGATAGGACTGTGATTGCTATCTGGAGTTTTCTCCTGGACGGAGGAGAACCATAGCAATGACAGTGCTATTCCTTAATGGCTAAATTTTTCACCGCAACGCTGGTTAGCGTGTCTCTCGTGCGTATTTAAAAAAAAAATTGCCGATGCGTATCTTCTCATTGCACCTGTTTTAACTTGGAGGGGTAGGATTTCACAATAGAGGGCAAATAGCAAACAGTTTTGAACGTAGTTCTCAAGTTTCATAAACCTCTGTTCAATTGTGACATTTCCCTCGTGATCTTCCCACTGGCAAAGTCTTAAGCAAACAAGTCAAATTAGAAGTTAGTAACAGGGAGGAAGATAAGAGAAATTAAGATTTATTCCCAAGGTTTAAAACTAATAATAAGTTGGCAGCATGGTGGTGCTGTTGAGTCAATACGCTTAGGTTGGTTTTGCTGTTTACGGGGTAAACAAACTGACCTAGGTTGAGGGACCCTAAATTTTCTTTTGGGGTTTTCTAATTAGAAGGTTAGCATCCTTATACCCCAAGTTTGGTGAGAAATGACATTGTTTACGTGGTGTCACGGTCACTTCACCAATCCAACACTAGGGGGAGCACTATCTACTCTCAGGCCTAAGTAAAGAGGACTTTATTACCTTTTAGCTGAGTTAATCAGATCACCTAAGAAGATGAAGTATGGCCTACAGGTAGCGCCAGACTTGTGTTGAGTCTGAAATTATAATTAAAATTAGAATTTGTGGTTTCTAATTAAAATTGAATGATGTTATCATTAAAATTGATAGGATCGATTAGGATTAGAATTACAAGAGCAATCTACAATGGCGTTGATAAACCCATAGTGTTGCAATATGTGAACAGGAAGTGTAATTAATTATTAAATGTAATTAGAATTTTCAAATTCATAATTAATTATGAAATTAACTTACAACTTCCAAATCACTAGTTTCGGATTCCTATAATAATAATTAAATAATTTCCCAAGTTACTCATTCCTCATTGTGTCATTAACATCAAACCAAATTAATCTGTATCACCCTAATTACATGTACATGAAATTAAAAAATTTCTGGCCCTCTTGATAATAATTAAGGTTTTACTGTGGTTGTCAAATTATAAGCGTGCTTATGATTAATCAATGGATACTGATGCTATGTGGAAGGAACTGAAATTATTTTTATGAAATGAAATTAATTTCAAATTTGTAATTAATTATGGCATTCAATTAACAATTAAAAATTCCTAACAATAGCAACTTATCCACTGATGTGTTTTAAAATCAGGAAAGCCGTTATAATTGAATGAAATCACCATATTATCAAGGTAATGAGGTAATACTGAATTATCTTCTAATAACCACCAACTATTAAACTAGTACCCACTAAAAGTAAAAGACTTTAATCAAAAGTTTATTAACACTTGTTAGTCTTTTCAAAAGGGGAGGCAAATAGAGAGAGAGAGAGAGAGAGAGAGAGAGAGAGAGAGAGAGAGGAAGAGAATTAGTGTTAGCTGTGAGCCACATTTCCACACACTGCATTCCACTCATTCAAACTCTCTAAATGCTACGTGCTAATCGCTAGCCGTAATGCTAACAGCATTGCATTTGCTACGATGCTAAAGCTTCTTTGTTTCCGTTAGCTTATATCACGCTAATGCTATTCGTTTACAATAACTCAAGGTGGCGCTGTCTACACTAGCAAATGCTCCGGAACTGGCTTCCGAAGACTTCCTGGTTGAGCTCACCGCTTATGGTGACTCACACAGGTCGCTATGTAACCTGTAAATGTGCTCCACGCTTCCAAATCAACAAGCATTATTCAGACTTGAATCTCTTATAGCACAAATAATCTCACTCGTTTAGGGCGAGAAATTAATCTATGGATTGCGTATAAATCATCAAAAGCCTCGGCGGGCCCTTATGCTGATATCTGTCTGTTTAGACGGCACACATAAAACAATTCAATCGATCGCAAATCTCTCCCTTCTTGAACCGCATGGGCCACTCCTTTGTCTGAGCGCCACGCGTTTGAATTTCACTCGTGTGAAATTAAATAATGGCTTCAGTGGGGGACTGCTCAGCTTCCCCTCAAAAAATTAACACTATTGTGTTAACATTTTATTGTGCGTTAGATCACGTTCATCTTGAATACGAGTTCGTTCAGAATCAGCTACATATAAGGTGATTTCCTTCTCATACATTCCCGTAGCGTCAGTGTATTTCCCTGCTGAAGCCCAGCGTCCATTGACTTCAATCTGAAACAGCAGTTCGAAACTTCATTGGATGCTGTCCCGCCCACGGAATCTCTGGGGGTGAATAGTGGGCTGGCCTGGACGCTGGGCTTCTGCGTGAAACGGTCTGTATCTCCTTTTGATTGACAGCTACTATAAAGAGTCGCTGACGCTGAAGCTATTTCAGTCCCAAAGCGGCTTTGGGATGTTATGATAATAACTAATTTCAAGATATGCGGATTACGTTTGTGTCGAATCCAAATCCGCGTTGATCATCTGAAAAGCCTCGGCGGATTCAGCCCTTATGCTGATTCAATATCTGTGGCCTGTTAAAAGTAGGACAGGCATGCACATAAATGTCACATGCAGCTTCTGTGCAGTGCATCATTTCGATCAGCAAATCTCTCCCTTCTCGTGACACATCGCATTGTTTGGCCACATTCCTTACATACAGTAGGCTGAGCGTCACACGCGTTTTCACAGAATTTCACGTAGGGCAGAATGTATAAATAAACGGAAATGTAATGATGAAAGACCATGGCTGAGAATTTATTAATTAGCTACTTTAATACCCTACAGCCGGGAGAATAACGTGGCTGGGTTTGCAGTGGGACACGCACTCACAACACATTACCACGGAGGCCTTAAGAGAGGGGCAACGAGGACCACGCCCGTTCCCCTCTCACGCGCTTTTAGAGCGACTTTACTGCAGTTTTATTTCTTCTCGACAAACTCGAGTTAACAATTACACTCTCTTTCATTCAAAACGCACTGTGTTTTACAAACAAGAATGCAATATCACAAATAACCGCTTGTTTCTCTGTATTTACTCTATTTTTCCGGATAAAATGTGAGAAATACTCTTATTGTCTCTGATGAATGCTTATTGATTTTTCAAGTTAATCTTTTATGCCAGCGTTTATTCTCCACCATTATGTAATATATTTAAAGGAGCTATTGTTTCAGCTCCGGGAATTAATTATTAAATATTCAATATTGCTTTGATTAAAGTAATATTAATATTTCACTTATGATTATACAGTGTTAAAGACTCGTCCAGCGAGTATTAACATCCGTATAACCTTATCAATTTGTTTATTTTGCCTCGTGGCCAACAATAGCAATAAAACAAGATTAATAATCCTTCTCAGCTTTGCGCGAGGTAACGTTATCTTTAATGGCAATAAGGATAAATACTTGAAAAATCACATCCCAGAGAGACAATTCTTTATAAAATGAAACACGGTTTATTTACAATACTAATATTCTACTACACACAGGAACTAAATAATAGAACACAATCATGCGCACACACATACAAGAGTTTTGAGGTAACCTCAGAAAGTTAAAATAGCCCTCTTAACTATTTCAAAACTACAACCAAAAAGGGAAGTTCACGAAGGAGACATTGCCCCTTTCTGCATTCAGATCTATTCACCAATTCAGTCAGGATAAAAACTTAGTCTGAGATACTTGCTTTATGGTGGTTAAGCAGGCTGTGTCTTTGGTTTTGTTTCACGTGTGAGTTTCCACGTGTTGCTTTGATCCTTTTGTCTCGGATGCCACGTGGGTTGGTTCGTGTTTCTCCGGTGGCTTTGTTTGGAAATCTCTGCTGCGCGTTGCTGTTGTCACGGGGGAAGCCCTTTTCTCATCTGCGGTTCTGCGTTTGAGATGGAAAGCGTGTTACGCTGCTGGTTCTGCGACGTTTACGGAGTCTTTGGATGGGTCTTCTCAGCCGGTGTTAAGGCGAGGGTCCAGCGGACTGGCTTGGAAGGGCGATGGAAGGGAGAAGCAGGAAAACCAAGAGAGCAGGAAACAAGAGAGTGAGCAACGCAAACGCGCCTCGTTTTAAACTGTCCGATCTTGGACCCGCCCATAGGCGGCTGGTCGAATCAGAGTGTCCGTATGGGGCGGAGCCCCGCCCATGGGGCATACCATCGTTACCCTTTCATGTAACGAAAAATAAACTTTTACCCATTAAAACTCTTATCAGGTTTACCCATTTATAATATCCCCACATTCGTTATCTTACTGATTCATATAATTTTGCGACCGTTCATATAAGTCTAAACACTGCATTTGACACACACAATATATATTGCCCATATATACGTTCCATCAGGCATATGAAAAGCAAAGTACAACATTAATATCCATATTTATATATATTGTTTCTTTGAGTACACCGTTTGAAATGGTCGTGAGTAAAATAAATGTCAGGGATCCTCTATGTAGATCGCGTTCCTTTGTCTGTCTGATGAAAAAGGGCGCGGTTTTGTGCTGGATGAGGGGGGATGGTGCTTTATATGCAGACAATGAGGCGCCTTGAGGAGTTAGTGACGTAGGTCAGGTGACCATCTCACTTTCTGCAGTGAAAGGGTGAGGAATAATTAATGTCTGTTTTTTTGTTTTCAATTCTCTGCGTGTGTGTCTTCATGCTGACATGGCACTACACTAGTAAAGAAAAAAAAGTAATTGAGAAAGCATCTTAACCCTTAAAAGAGGTCTTAAGGTCCAAAATTGTTAGGAGTATGAACGAGGACTTTTAAGAGGCATAAGAGTTTCTTTAGCAGTGGAGAAAATAGACGAAACATGAAGAGAGGGAAGAAATGTGTTGCACACAATCAGGCCCGGTTCTTGGCAGCTATGGAAGGGTGGGCTGGCAGATATCCTGGGTGGGCATTTTAGTCATCATGTCATCACATAGTCTAGATAGAAGATGTGTATACTGTAGATATTACTATATTAACTATAATATATGTACACTGAAAAACATGTACAGTTCACTTCAGATTGGTTTTAATCACAAAATTAGAATACCGTGAAAAGGTCAATATTTTTTGTCACTCATTTCAGAAAGTTAAACCCATATATTATATAGATTCATTACATATAGAGTGAAATATTTTAAGCCTTTATTTCTTGAAATTTTGATGATTATGGCAGATAATGAAAACCCAAAATTCAGTGTCTTAGAAAATTTGAATATTACTTAAAATCAATAAAAATTATTCTCTATGGGGTTCAGGTCAGGTGAGTTTGCTGGCCAATCAAGCACAGTAACACCATGGTCCTTTAACCAGCTTTTGGTACCTGTGGCAGTGTGGGCAGGTGCCACGTCCTGCTGGAAAATGAAATCAGCATCTCCATAAAGCTTGTCAGCAGAAGGAAGCATGAAGTGCTCTTAAATTTCCTGGTAGATGGCTGCGTTGACTGTGGACTTCAGAAAACACAGTGGACCAACACCAGCAGATGACACGGCAGCCCAAATCATCACTGACTGTGGAAACTTCACACTGGACTTCAAGCAACATGGTTTCTGTGCCTCTCCACTCTTCCTCCAGACTCTGGGACCTTGATTTCCAAATGAAATGCAAAATTTACTTTCATCTGGAAAGAGGACTTTGGACCACTGAGCAACAGTCCAGTTATTTTTCTCCTTGGCCAAGATAAGATGCTTCAGACGATGTTTCTGTTTCAGAAGTGGCTTGTTATCCCTTTTCCTGAAAACGTCTGAGCGTGGCGACTCTTGATGCACTGACTCCAGCTTCAGTTCACTCCTTGTGAAGCACTCCCAAGTGTTTGAATCGGCTTTGCTTGACAGTATTCTCAAGCTTGCGGTCATCCCTGTTGCTTGTGTACATTTTCTTACCCAATTTCTTCCTTCCAGTCAACTTTGCATTTAATATGCTTTGATACAGCACTCCTTGAACAGCCACCCCTTTCAGTAATGACCCTCTGTGACTTACCCTCTTTGTGGAGGGTGTCAATGATCGTCTTCTGGACCATTGCTAAGTCAGCAGTGTTCCCCATTATTGTGATTTCAAAGAACAAGAGATACCCACAATTTATACTGTATGGATGATCATTTATTGAAACTCAAATGTAAATATTCTAATATTTTGAGATACTGATTTTTTACTTTCATTAGCTGTAACCTCTAATCATCAAAATTAAAACAAAAAACTTTGAAGTGTTTTACATGTAATGAATCTACAATATATGAAAGTTACAAGAACAAAAATATTTTTTTCACCATATTCTTACACCATAATTTTTTTTGATGTACCTGTAGTCCACCAATTAATGTCTTGTGAAGTGATAAGCTGCAAGATTTTCAATATTATCATGATTTGCATGATAAGCTGCATGACATCTTTTCTGGCCAATTTTCATTTTTGGGTGAACTGATCCATTAAGCAACAAAGCAAGTAACTCCCATGTTTTGTCCCATAACAACCTTTTAATCTCCTTCACAAGCATTACATTAATCCATAATCATACATTAAGTCTCTTCCTATTGCACACACACACACACACACACACACACACACACACATGTTGGTTTTTATGGTTTACACTTTCCATAGGCGTAATGGTTTTTATACTGTACAAACGTATGTGCTATTGCCCTACACTACCCTACACCTAAACAGCCCTCACACATTTCTATTTTCCCTCAAAAAAACTCACTCTGTATGATTTATAAGCGTTTTAAATTATGGGGACACTGAAAACATAAATCACTTGTAATACCATGTCATACCCATGTCATTATACAAATTTGTGTCCTCATAAACACATAAACACACACACACACACACACACACACACACACACACACACACACACACACACACACACACACACACACACACACACACACACTCACACACACACACACACACAAATACAGCCATACTTCTGCTCCAGCTTTTGTACTGCTCTGTTTACTCTTGAGATTAATTAGTGTGGTTCTGTTAATATTATTAGATCCAGTATAATTGCTTGTGATTTTCCTAATTTGTATGTTGCTCTCAATGAAAGTGTCTATAAGTTACAGTAAATATGTTAAATGTGTTCTCTCTCCCTGCGTTCATATCCCTTTCTTACATATTCTACCTCATTTAATTAATCCCCTTCATCTGATTTTGCAAAGCTCAGCTATCATCTGTGTGTGTGTGAGAAGAGAGAGAGAGAGAAAGACAAAAAGAGCAAGAGTGAACATGAATAATGCTGGACAGGCCTCATAAATGGCCTCTATCCAATTAAAAGCGAGATCATACATTACTGTGCAGCAGCTCAGCCAATCAGGAGCCACTGCTGGTGAGTGCAGCAGTAAAATATTGAAGGGCTGTGAGGAGAGGAAAGATCCGGCATGTATGTTCTCCTCTCATCAGCTGATATTTTCTGAGTCAGTTTAGTGTGAATGACACTGCTGGACATCTGAAGCCAATGTGTTTTCTCTAAAGGCACATCAGGAGAGAACATTTTAGGCAATATAGTGTTTTCTGAGGCTTTTGGCTTGACACCTCTATAAGTTTCTCTTTGGGACACTCGGCACGTATGGTAAGTGGCCATTTTAATATATTCTGCCTGCATAAAATATCATTTTTTTAATTTACTTGTCAATATGTCTATTTTGCCTTTTTATTAAATATTCAGAAATATGTTCTTAAGGTATATTACAAAATGTGCATAGGTAATTTGGTACTGAGACACATTGGACTACCGTGTTAACCCAAAATCCAGAACTAGATCATAAAGTATATTCCTTTATTACTATACTGAAGGTGAACACATTCATTTTTGTGATTAGTTTGAAGGATAATTAGGCAGACTACAACTCTCTGAACGCTTTGTTTTGTAAGCTGTACTGCAGTCATTTTGCCCTGTAAAAATAAAAAAATTAGGTGATGTTAAAGAGATTTTATGTGAGAGCAGAAGGAGAATTATTGTATGTTTTCTTTATATTAATATAATATTAAACTACACTATTTATACAAGTTATATTGGTAGTAATATTGATAGTTAAGCTATCAGCACATTAACAGCTAAAGTAATCAAGGGTTAAAAGTTATTTTTTATAAAAATGATACAGCGAGTGATGCATTGCAAAACCATCAACCCCTTCTGTGAATGTTTACACGCTTCCCGACCAGTAGAGGGCGCCATGTCTTGCTATAAATGAAGGGAAAATAAACTATTACCAATTGGCAAGTGCCACTAGCTCACAATGTTTCTCTGAGACTGATCTGAAACAGCTTTTTAGTCCTCGGCTCTTAAATACCCTGTGATTTTTATTTATGTATTTGTTTTTTAGTTTTGAGGTCATGTATGTGCAACCTAGGCTCAATGGAAAAAGATACTTCTACCTACATTTCTGCAAAACTCTAAAAACATACATACACACAATTCACTGCTGTTTCCACTTAAAATGAACTCTAGTGGAAGTAAAACATTAATTCCTTTGCATACGAATTGTGATTACAGGCAGATTATTAAATAATTACATCTTTCCTTGCACAATACTGTTATCACCTCAAACCACTTTTATCATAGTGGATGATGAAATACTATGTCAATACCAATATCAATACATTCTGATATTTGCATTACATTACCAGCTCCAAATCTGTGGATTTCTTACATAGTAAACTTGCTCGTTAGCGCACCTGGTACAGCATTGCTTGTGATGTGAAGTGCTTAGAGTCTCACTGATAAAATAACTCAAAGACCAGTAGAAGCAAGCTAAAATGGCATGATGGCTTGAGCAAATACATTTTTATCCTGCATTTGCTTCTCTTAACACTATCGGTTAGGATCAGGTTTTTAGTGTAGGTCGTACAATATCGTTAAATGCAATTGAGCATTAAACTTCAGTGCCACTCACTTGACATTTCATTTCCAAAACATACAATGATCATCACAATGAAACATTGCCAGGATCATGTTCATCTGTTTCAAATGCAATGTGCTTTTAGTTCTCTGGACATTTCGCTTTGAAACGTTCAAGAATCAACATAACGTTTTATTGAGGTAATATCAGCAGAAATGACACTCTAGGTACTTTTTTTTCCAATTAGCCTGGGTTGTCTAAATGCTAGTGTGCTCCTAAAAGTTATATGCAAATAAACCATTCACTAATGGACATGTCCAAATAAAATGCTTTTTGGAATACAAATCCCCCTTCCTCTTAATTATATGAGTACCATGTAACTCTGAGTAGCAATGGCAATTAGCATATCATAAGGGGCTTCGCAATACTCTAGCTAAAGCTTCCTTGTTTCCTCCAGCCTTGAGAAATTGATTTGAATACAAGGACATGTCCTTCGAATTTCCCTTTTCCCCAACTTTATTCCAATAGCAAACACACCAATACCAGAAAAAAGAGAACTTTATGATTTCAAGAGATCCTTAAAGGCTTTATACACTACGAATGAGGTAATGGGAGTTAACAAGGCAAGCAGTTTGAGCTCATTACATATTTTAATTAAAACATTCAGGTAAATCTGCCCCAACTAATCCATGTGCGATGGGCAATCGATTCATTACAGAACAAGTACAACCGGTCTTCCTGCTGTGCTTGTTGACAAGCTGATTAATCTTAGGGCGGCAGAGGTGTACTGTGCGAGTTGCTACATTAGGGGGAGTATGTAGAGCTATGTGTGCATGTATTTTCTGTTCATAGTGTGCATGTGAACATGAGAGAGTGGTGTTGTGTAAGCAGTGCAAAGGAGAGGAAAGTGTGCGGCTATAATGTAGGACAGAAGAAAGAGGGAGGAGCGTGTGTTGGAGACTGAGAGAATGGTACAGGAACATAAAGACAGAGGGGCACTGTGGGTGAGCACGAGAGAGAGAGGAGATGATGGAGTGGGTGTGCTGAAAGCTTCGAGCACTGCGGTATGTTGCAGCACCCAGCCCCCATTGACAGTGCAGCATACACTTCAAACATTACTCTTATTCCTGTGTTTATCATACTCGTGTGTTCTTCTGTGTGATATTCATGACTCGTTTAACCACACACGTGCGGTACATCAGAAATACTATTCCTGTCCTCTGAGAGCTTTACTCAAACTGATGCGGTGTCGTGGTCAGTCTTGATATACAGGATGACGTCCCCTGTCAAAACTGCATGTTCTCTTCTCTGACTGACCGTCAGATGCTTTCTCATTCCACAGAAGTGTTATAAAATGATTTGTGTTTTACAGTATACATATACAACGCTGGCAACAGCAAGGTCATGGGTTCAATTCCCACCCTTAAGGCTTTTTTTTCTGGCCAAAGTATTTTTTAAATATATGTTGTAAACAGAGAAGCTTGGGGGAAGAAAATGCATTTCCAATCGCAGTAAAATGCAATGTGAAAATGTAAATTCGTAAAATAGCTTAAAATATGTTGTATGTGTTATAGACAAGTTTTCCTTCAAATTTGACATATATGAATGTAATGGAGGGCAAAATATATTTTTTTATGTTTTTACACATATTTATATTTTTAAATATATATTATTAAATGGTAAAAAAATGTGTATTAGAAAATATATTTACATATGGCAAGTTTATTTATACAGCACATTTCATACACAAAAGCAGAGAATACATATTTTGAAATGATTTGTAAAAATTGATTTAAAAAAATGTTTTCATTTATATGTTTGCAGATTTTTGGATAACAATTAATTTTTTGCTGGGCAAGGAACACGCAGTCTTACTAAATGTGGATGTTGAATACACTATTAAAAGTTTAATTAAACAAAACTGTCTTCCAGATGAATAACCGCAAACATTTCTGCACCAGATTAGATCAGATGGGAAATTGGGTCACAATTTCAATATTTTGTACTAAGTACTCTGTTCTGTCGTCCTGCTCAGTGCCAGAGTAAAGGTGAAAGCAGTGCATTGCATATTGTACAAACTCATTTAAATGTGCTTTCAAAGGGCTATAAATGGAAAACAGCCCTTAATATAACGTAAATATATCTACATTACATTCGATTATCTAACATATGAATGCATCACTTCAGATTTGCAAGATCATCAGATTCAAAACAAGCATGGGTAGCATTTAAGAAGCAATACTCATGCTTTTTCTCATATAAAGTAAATACTAACTGAATGTACTGTATGTCATATAAACACCAGTTGTGTATTGTTTGTCATTGGTGCTGAAACTTTGAATGCAATGTATTGAATTATTGAATGGAAAGGAATATAGTTTTGAAATATAACCTAAATGTAAAAAAAATACATTGATTCAAAAGGCCTGGCATAGCTTAGAAACAGTTATAGTGTGAAACACTTATTGGAAATGTATTATATCAGTCAATTGCAAAACTGCCAAGCCATGTTTCACAAGGTCTGTGAAGCTATGATAGGCAGCAGGGTGTACAGTTGACACATTTTCCTTCTGAACTCGCTTCAAATATATTTGTTCTATAACAGAATCTGTCTCAGACTGCATTGTCGGAACTAAATGTGTTTATGTGTGTAAAGTAACTCATGACTTGGACCCAATTATTGCACAAAAATAGCTGTTCTGGATTTTTTTTATACTTTAATGTAATAATTGAATAAGTTAAATATGAAAATAAGCTGAAAATATACACTGTGTTGTTTGTTATAATTTAATTACTAATATCTGAAAAATAATAGTATCTACAGACAATAAAAAAACAGTAGAATATACATGCTGGTGGATATCTAGCTGGTGCTTGGTTTCAAGGTGAACCGTTTCACCCTGACTCCTGTATATTATTTATAGTCAACCAATCAGAATTGAAATATTTTGATCCCACTCTTACCATGAGAGTGCATCAACTACACCTTAGACAATAACAGACAAGGGAAATCATCAGAGGTGTACGAGCAACAGAGATACATTTTTATTGAGCTGGCTAAGTAGAAATAACGTCCAAATCCTTGGACTTGTTTTTTTTTTTTTTACAGCTTGAACTTATACAGTTGGGTCCATATATATTTGGACACTGACACAATTTTCTTCATTTGGGATCTGTCTGCCACCAGAACAGAATTAAAAATAAAACAATCAAGATGAAATTGAAGTGCAGACTTTAAGCTTTAATTCAAGGGGTTTCTGCCTTTAGTTTTGTCTTCAGCAAGGGAAATGCATGCTCAATCGGGCTGAGATGAGGGGATTTACTTGGCTATTGGAGAATATTCCACTTGTTTACCTTCAAAAACTCCTGGGTTGCTTTTGCTGTATGTTTTGGGTCATCATCCATTTGTACTATGAAGCGCCGTCCAATCAACTTTGCTGCATTTGACTGAATCTAGGCAGAGAGTATATCCTTGTACAATTCAGAATTCATGTCCTCTGTCACGTCATCAATAAACACCAGTAACCAATGCCACTGGAAGCCATGCTCATGCATCACACTGCTCCACCGTGTTTCACAGATGATGTTGTGTTGCTTTGCATCATAAGCTGTTTCAAGCCTTCTCCATATTTTTTTCTTCCCGTCATTCTGGTACAGGTTAATCTTAGTTTAGTCAGCCATCCAAAGAATGCTTTTCCAGAAGTGGTCTTGCTTTTGTAGATGTGTTTTTGCAAAGTCTGGCTTTGTTTGCACCTTGTGGTGATCCCTCTGTATGTGCTCTCTGAAGTCTTCTCTTGATGGTAGACTTTGACAGCGACACGTCTGCCTCCTGGGGAGTGTTCTTCTCTTGGCTGGATGTTGTGAAATGGGTTTTCTTTACCATGGAGAGGATTCTCCGGTCATCCACCACTGTTGTCCTCTGTGGACATCCAAGCCTTTTTATGTTGCTGAGATCAACTCATCTCGTTTTCGTTTTTTCTCAGAATGTACCAAACTGTTGATTTGGCCTGCTATCTCTCTGATGGATTTGGAAATAGTGGAAATAACAATTGTCTGTTTCTGTTGTATAGAGAGATCCGTTGACCACATGATGTGGGTTCACAGGAACAGCTTCCAGATGAAAATGGCACACTTAGAATCAACTCCAGACCTTTTACCTGCTTAATTGATGTAGAAATAACAAAATAATAACCCACATCTGTCTATGAAACAGCTTTTGAGTCAATTGTCCAATTACTTATGGTCCCTTGAAGAAGGGGGAGGTACATATTAAAAAGCTGTAATTCCTTAACCTTTCCTCCAATTTTGATGATAAAACCCTCAAATTAAAGCTCAAAGTGCACTTTAAGCCAGTATTCAATATATAACTGTAACTTGAATATGTTTTGATCAGAAGCTAAAATAATACAAAATTGTGCCTGTGTCCAAATATGTGACCCTCTCTGTGAAAACCAGCTAAAGTATTTTTTTTTGTGATTTGGTGTTTTCTACAAAAAAATCATCCTTCATATGGTAAAGAACATTCTGTGAAAATATAACCTTTATATATTTAATATTGACTGAGTAAGGTCATGTCAAAGATTGAAATAATAGTGAAATTAATGGTAGAAATCAAACGTTGATGCTTGTTTTCTCATAATTAGATTTTGAGACTTTAGCCTTGATTTCACTCTGAGGGTCACATATATATATATATATGGACCTAACTGTAAATGTAACTATAAGTAGAAGACCGTTTCTCCGATCTACATCAATGCCTATTGTCCTACAGATTTAATATTATTTTTGGCATTCCTGTCATGTAAAGATAAAAAAAAAATACAAAGCTCAACTACATAATCAAACCTAACAGGGACAACAATTTGTAATAATTGCATAATTTTCAGCCAGATGTATTGACGAACAGCTGCTGTAATTAGCCAAGCTAAGACAGTACAGTCTGAGCCCACATGGGTTAAACGCTCTCATCCAGTTATTAGCCGGGAGTATGCAGTAGTTCCCCTTCATGATGCAGTGCTTGAAGCTTTATGTATGTGTGCAGCAGCAGAGTGTTTTCAGAAGAGCTTGAATCGCAGCCTTATTTCTTGTTATGGTGCTGTAAGAAGAGCGGAGAATTAAAGGAGGGAGTGAGAGAGAGGGGGGAAGAATTTAATCAAATTTAGACCTCCAATAATAGAGGCGGTAAGAATAGAGAGCAGAAAGAGGAGGAGGAAGAGAGAGGGGAACAGGGAGTTGTGGCAGGACAAATTGCAGGCAACACTGAAAATGCTGCAGTGAGCTGCATAATTAATCCAAAGGGAAGGCAGGGGGAGGAGTCAGGGGCGGAGCTTAGCTAAAGCAGGACTGAGCGCTGCTGTGCTCCTCTGATGATTCGCTGTTACTCTATTCCCTTTGTACTTTAGGCTGTTGTGTTCCTCTGTGATATTGGGAAGAGGTTACAGACAGAGGAAGACATCGCCGCTCTTCTGCCATCGATTCATATTCAAGAGATGACAGGGTTCTCAAAGAGTACATGGTGTCCTCTGCATGTCATGGCAATGCAGCTCATGTTGTGCATCCCAAATCATCCAGATTCTCTCAATCACACTGGGATTCACACCATTTAGCCGCCCAACCCAGTAAAGCCTTGAGTGAACACAGTGCCTACAGAGAATCTTAAAAGCAGTTCTGCTCTGCTGTGGAAATGAGAAGAGAAAGAAAGGAAAAAGAAAGGAAGAAAGGCATGTTATGGAACTAGCTGAAAAACATTGAAAGGGCTAACACACTTTGCAAGGTCAGGGCTGCTCCCATTTGTGCTGCTTTTCTTTTATAATATATAAGCTTTAACATCTTACATGAACTTCAGTTGACCTGCGATGGAGCACAATAACAGGACTCTCTGATGTTTAAAAGTCATGCCAAGGACAGTGACTGCATTCTTACAGTTTATTTAAAATAAATAAATCATAATGTGGTTTCTTAATTGAACCATATAGTTCCACCTATATAGTGTCACTAAAGGAAACATTTTCTCTTTTAGAAAATAATACATTTTATTCCATTAGACATTTATCACAGCATACAGCAATATCTGTAACAAGTTGTCATTAAAACTAAAATAAATCATTTTTGACTTATTATTGTTATTATTATTATTATTACATTATAATTTAATAGCAAACTACTGCTTGTACTGTTTTATCTCAATTATATTAGACGACAAAACAGATTTTTCTTTAATAAAAAAAAAATTTAAAACACCTTTAAAAATACCCTTTTTAACATCCATATCCTAGAGAGTGGTCCAGCCGTGACATAAAAAACCCTGAAGTCTAATTTGCATGAGATGGATTTTTATAATAGAGCCTTTCAGTTTACAAGTAAAGAAAGGTCTGTGGTAAATATAAATTGATGCTACTTTGACTATACAATTTGGTTATACAACTTAAATTACACACCTATGGCCTACTGAAAACACAAAATCTGAAACAGTTATGTTGATTTTAGTAAATACTATATAATATTTGAGGTGTGCAGTTTAAAACAAAATGTCCAAGTATCGTCAAGTTATGTTTACCGCAGACCGTATTTTACTCATAAATTGAAAACCCCATTATTCAGCATTCAGTAGTTCTTTAGCTAGCGTTAGCATATAGATAACTTCCGATACTAGATGCTGCATTGTCATCTATTGACGTAGATTAGGATGATCGTCTCTTAAGTTTTAAGTAAATCACACTGATATAGTGAGTTTTAGAGAGTGGCCTATAATATTAACTAACTTACCCATTTAACAAAAAAGAAGCAAATTGGGTGTGAAATATTTCCACCTTGTTTTTACCGTACTGATGCTTACATTGGCTTTTGTTTTCTTTGTCTGTTGTTTTTACATAAATGTACCAAGGTGAACATATTAGACAGGTTGTGAACCTGTTTTGTCATCAGATAGTTGAAACACCAGGGTCACGTCATTTGAACATGTTAAGTTATATATGAATATGAACATCATATATATAACAAACACTTTTTTATAGAAAACTTTTATGTGTACAGTCTTCATGTGAGTGTACAGACTTCAGATGACTGCTGACATGTTATTACTTTATGTGTCTGTAAACCTTCTTTTTTTTAAAAGCTTAAATGTTTTAAAAGGTTTAAACGTTTTTGGTAAAATACAATTTCCCTATGGAGAAAATGAATGGCATTTTTAATTCCGGAAGCTGACAGTTGCACTTAATGCAAAACATTGCCACCATACGGCTTTAACAAAAGCATATACTATTGATTAACAGCCTTTAACAATAACAGAGCTTATAACAGGTCTGTCAATAAAGGTCTTTAAATAGGCTGGTTTCTTTGTAAATTCAGCACCATGGCCAGCAGCAAAAAACAGCACATGGTACTGAAGCAGAGAATTAAGCATCTCTATTGGCACTTCATGCAGTGCATCTGTAGCCACTGTGAAAAGTGGCTATGACAGCACAGAAAGGTTAACTTGCATGAAGCTGAAAGGCTAACAGTGAAGCTCTATCTTTGACACCAAAATGGATACTAATCCGCAGCACCATATGACATAAAGCCAGCACAACATCACTGTCAGGTTATTGAGCAGTCCTCAGACACCTCTCGCTCCACTGGAGTACAAATAACAGCTGAAGTGTGTAAATGATCAAAGACTTAAGCGGTTGAAGTATCTTGTGTTGAGAGGAAATGAGCTTTGATGCTCATGCAGCCACTGCATGTTCAAGTCTGGTTTAACCCTGCTCTGGCCATCATTTCATAACAAAACAGAAGAGAGAAAGTTTACAATGAAAGGAGAGCTTAAAGGTGAATTCAGTGGGTTGGTGTTGATTTAAAGGCAGACCTACTGTGAGCTCTGAGGCTGTTGATGCTATATGATTTTGTTGAAGCAATCAGTACACATTATTTTTAAATGATGTTTTAAATAATTGTATTTAACAGCAGAATCCCTGGTGAAAAACTACATTACCCATGAAGCCATAAAGGAAACCACCAATCAGAGAGTGCCAAAAAGTGTGCTGAGCTGCACCCACTCCCACGAAGCACAGCAAATGACACTTAAATACTTAAATATTTCAATATGTATTTTGTATATGTAAGTTTTGCATTAAACTTAAAGTATATTGTTTCTATATATATAATCAACAGCTTTAATTGATAGTTAAATATTTTTCCAACATTTGTTATTTGATTATGTTGTTCACAATGGCTCATGGGATTGTGGTTCTTTCCCTCATTAAAGCCGGTAAGAAAACAGTCTTGTACCTTTTGTCTTTGTGTCCGATTTAAAAAAAAAAATTTGTTTTAATTTAAAGTTCGTAGTGTTGTGATTCACCTTATAGCTGGTTGGTTTGGTTCAGAGCGTACAACGCTTTACCCAAATTTAGTGTAAAATCCCTATTGGAAAATTTTAAGAAAAAAATTATACCAGCACCACCAAAAAAGTGGGTGGACATTAATGCACTGTATAGCAGAATTGGTGGTGAAAAACTACATTACTCATAATGTTGAATAATAAAATTCACCAATCAGAGAGTCAAGATGACCAAACTGCAAACTCTGCAGGGAACTCCTGCTTGCATGAAGCACTGCGTAATTGAGTTGGGCAAAGCAATAACATTGAAATCCATCACAAGACCTGTTATACTATACATTATTACTATAAAGATTCATAGTAGCCTCTCGTAATAGACCTCTATATACTGCACTTTCAAAATGATTTAAGTTTAGATATTGAACATTTGGTCTAAGGGCGCCGCAGAGGTGCATTAAAGTCAAGACAGAGGTTTTTTTGTGCTGTAGTAAATTTGCTCCACGTCCACCATCTGCTGTCTGCCAGAGAGTGGACGTGTCAGGCAGGAGAGTGCAAAGGAATCATTGATCAAAGCTGCTGTTTACTTCTAGTGCAGAGCAAGAGCAAGCCTACAAAAGAGCAAGAGAGAGAGAGAGAGTCTGGCCACCCAAGACATGAATGTCAAATGAGGCCTGTACACAGAGCAGCCCTGCCCTTTCAACACTGTAAACACTTCAAACACTGCACTGAAGTGAATACGGATGTTCACAGACCAGAATCTTATAGAAAATGTGAGATTTTTTACTTGAGGCAACGCAGACGCCAATTTACTTCAAGCAAAACCAAAGAACAAACTGCTGCGATATAATTTTGAACAAAATAAGGCCAAAACAAAACTCATCTGGAGTTTGTTTCAGGAGTTCGAAACAGCTTCCCAAAGCTTGCTTTCCAGAAAAGATTGCTTCATCTGGTAAATACCTTTAGAACTCCCATTGGTCTGTGGAGATTATGTAATAAGTAGGTGTGGCTTTAAGGCTCTGCCTTCTTTGACTTGGACATTTTCTCTGGTAACCAACTTAGTGGTTTAGTGACTTTTTCGCCCCATTTAGTGATTTAATGTATTATTTTAATGTTTTTTTCAATAAAGCAACTAGTGACAAATCTAATGACTTTTTGGACAAACATGAGCTACTTTCCGAGACTCACCAGTATTGTGCCATGAGTATGAGGTTTTGCTTTCTTGGCACAGACATACTTCTGTCTGCATCTGCTCTGTTCGGTGAGTGGGTGAGAGGAGTGACAAGTTCTGTCGAGGCTTTGTGCTGTCTCAGAGGATAAATGAGACATTCTGACGCTTCTAACTTTCTCTCTGAATGATTATCTTCACAGTGCAGATTATGTCTCGGCTATAAGTCAGGATAATTTTACAGTGCAGAATGGCAGCTTGAAAATGGCTTAAAAGTGACTGCTGGTTTTCTATGGTTGCATTTCAGTCACTATTTCATATTTGTTCTGTTGTCTGACAACAGAAACAGAAAAATATGTAAATAAGAACAACTTTATTGAGAATATGGTTGTATTAAATACAGTATATTGGCACAAAGAGAAGGAGCAAAGCATACAGATGCAAATGGGTGGCATTTAGCACCATAACATCTGTATGGTAATCATTAGCATATGACATAATTTAGTGACATTTAGATCTTTCGACTTTAGCTGCTTTACATTGAAAATAGTTGGCAACAGTGGGTTTATTTTTTACTGTTCAGTCCATCGAGGTCAGACGCGAGTAAATGCATGAACACACTGGAGAGCAACTTTATAGTAGAAATTGAAGTCGAAATTATAATTGAAAGTGACATACACTTTCACATCTATTGTGAAAAAGCTGCTTGCTTTAAAGAACTATATTGTATAAAGTGCAATTATAAATAAACATGTCGTGACTTGACTGCCGAATTGCAGAGCTAATGCAAACATTTTCCCCATCACTATGATCCGATGCTTTCTTAACTGCTGGTTTCTCACGGCTGTCATTTTTGTTGTGTTTATTTTGTTATTGAGAGGAAAGCATGCAGCACATATTCACATATTCATCCAAACACTGCAGTCAGTAGCATGTGCAGCATCAGGTGCAACAATAAACAACTGCTCAGGTATTTCCTACTTCTTTTTATCCCTGAGCGAAACATTTAAATCTTCACAGTGAGTATAGCCAAACAGAGAGTGTAGGAAACACTTTAAATTGACTAATGAAATGTTTACAGAGCCATCAAAAAACACCCAAATGGAAAGGCATTGGATTGACATATTGAATATGGAAAGACTTCAGCATATTGACTGCCATCCATTGCTAATATGAATAATAGAGTGAGAAAGTATTCTTTCAGCAGAGAAATAATAAATCGAGAAGTTATTTGGAAAAAAGAATTTCCCATTTAAAAGCTGTTTTTACACTGCCATCAGCTGCATTATCTCATAAGTCACATTAAATAGAAACACACCAGTGAAGTGTACGATTCTTTTAGCGAGTACATTATAAATAAATGTCACAGAAATCACTGGCTCCACTTAGAATGCCTATAAACATAAGCATGGAGATGTAATAGAATAATTTAAGTCTCCCTACAAGCATTTAATTACTGTCCTATATGTGTGATATCACAAACTACTAGTCTAACTGGAAAATCACTAATTTAAGACGAGCAACACTAAACAATGTATGTCATTTATGTATTTGCCGAATCGAGGCGCTATCCACATTCTCCCCGAGGGGCTCGATTCATTTGGCTTTAAAGCTCGCAGCAGTTCACCTCAGGAGGCTGATACCACCACAATTACCACATGGCTGCTAACTGAGAATCGATTTATCCTGTCCTCTCCTCTCCTGGCCTTGATTGATTGTTGATTCAACTCCAAGATTACAGAGCCATGTGTAATTTGGTGATAAACATTCACACCTTGGCAATGACTGCAGGTGTGTGTGTGGTGGGTTATTTGTGTGATTGTGCACCTGCATACAGTGTACATTTTAAATCATTATTACTATTATTTTTTACTTGACTTTGTTTCTTCTTGGGAGAAGAGATTTGGAGAAACTTTACATCACTTGCTCAACAATGGATCCTCTGCAGTGAATGGGTGCCGTCAGAATAGCTGATAAAACCATGACAATAATCCACAAGTCATCCACACCACTCCAGTCCATTAATTAACATCTGGTGAAGTGAAAAGCTGTGTGTTTGTAAGAAACAAATCCATCATTAGATGTTTTTAACTTCAGACTGTCACTTTTAGCTGAAATACGAGTCCTCAATCCATATTATTTATCTCTGGTGAAAAACATTATCTCGTCTGAATCAGTAGAGAAATATGTCAATAGAGACATTTGAGGTTAGAAATGTCACTTGCAGTGGTGTGGATTACTTGTGGATTATTGTGATGTTTTAATCAGATGTTTGGACTCTCATTCTGACGGCACCCATTCACTGCAGAGGATCCATTGGTGAACAAGTGATGTAATGCAAAATCTCTCCAAATCTGTTCCAATGAAGAAACTAACATATTTACATTTTGGATGACCTGAGGGGGAGTAAAATTTGGCACATTTTAAATTTTGGATGAACCATCTCTTTAAAGGTGGGGTATGCATTTTTTTCAATAATGCTTTTAAAAATGAGTCGCGGCCCAGTACCAAAACACACATGGATAAAATACAAGAGGAAAACGTCTGCGGAAACAAAAGAAGCCCCATTCACGCCAAGAACGATAACTATAAAGATAACGATATTAGCGTTTACACCAATGAACGATACCCCCTGTTTATTCTAAGCGCGCGCGTCTCTGCTGCTTTAAATTCTTGAGCTCGTTCATTCATTCTGATTGGCTGTCAATGTTTGTATCGTTCATCACCTGGAACAAAATCGTTCTGAAACTGATTCCAACAATATCGTTTCTCTGTGCCTCTATCGTTATAGTTGTGGTGAGGACTCTGCTATTCTCTAATATTGAGAACGATTTTTAGAACTATATCTTTATTGTTATCTTGTGTCTGTCCACACTGGACGTGACAAAGCGACCGTTGAAAATCATTTGAAATTTGTGTCAATATGTTATAAGTAGAGCGCGGCAGCTGTTTACTGTTGGGGATTTGTCGTGTCACGGTGCGGAATCCAGTGTAGACAGCATCACTGATTATAATGAGTTTTGCTTTGTTTCACACTCACAGAACTAATCGTTGCCATACCATACGTATAGTAGGGCGGAGCTATCAAAATAGGGGCGAGACCCTTTTGGGGTAGGGGCATGTTTGTTTTGATGATTTCAAATGTAAACATTGGCTTCCAGAAATCACTTACACCTTTAACTGAATGCATATGTTAAATTTACTGACAAAATATTTGTATTTTTTATTTTTTGGCTTGGAGAGACTGGGGAATACAAAATGAAAAATAAAAAGTATAAAACTACAACTGAATGAAATATTTATTTGGCTATATTGTTTAGACTAGCAGAATTATGTGATACGATAACTTTAGTTTGCCTAAGGCTTTAAGATAAGCCTTGCCTTTTCTCCCATAATACAAACTCTAATCCAAGATAACTTGAGGCTTTGTTTAAAGAAAACAAATATCCCTTAATATCTGCATTGTAAATAATGTAGCCTACATTATTTACAATGAAGATATTAAGGCATATTTGTATATTCCTAGACTAGTCGTGACTACGACACTAGAAAATAATCCAAGCAGCTGGCAGAATAACAGTAAAAACCAGCTGATATAAATCGTCATACTGTAATATCTTTAAAGAAAACACTTTTGACTAAAACTGTCATTGAGTCTGTTCCTCGTGTTCTTTTTCTGCAGTGAAAAATAGAACATTACAGTCATTTATAACAGCTTTCAGAAATACAAAGCAACAGAACTGAACACAGCTGTATATTAAATGATGCTCACTCACATGAGATGAAGACTCCTGTCATCCGGTCGTCTGATAAAAGCAGTTTAAATTTACATTAACCGGGTCATTTCATGGGGGCAGAATCAGATACGTTAAAGTCCCATGACCAGCTGATAGCTTCTCATTTTCAGAACATAATCAAAATACTGACTGCACATTAAACATAATGACAATAGTCTATTTTATTTTGTAAATAATTCTCAATTATATATTTAAACAAAACATCTTGCACAAAAGGATCCTGTTGCATATTCAAAAGCCTGAAGGGCTAAAGGTTAATACATACTGTCAGTTAGTCATACTGCATTACTTTCACTGTTTGCCTCTGGGAAAGATTATACTAATGTGCATTTAAGAAAAGACAAAGCACGTGCTTATGCACAAGATGAAAACTGGATCTATTTTAGATTATTAAGTGTCACGGACAGTGTTCAAAGGTGAATCATCCAGAGAAACATAACTACATTCAAATCTGTATAGGACTCTCTTTCTTTAACACAAAAGAAGATATTTTGGAAAGGGTTTCAGTGTTTATTTGTCCATATAATGAAAGTCAAAAGGGTCTAGTGATGTTGTGCTGTTGGACCTTACTGACTTTTATTGGATAGCCAAAAACAGTTGAAACATTCTTCAGAATATCTTTTTTGTGTTCTGCAGAAGAAAATCAGTCATACAGGTTTGAAACAACATAAAGCTGAATAAATTAAGACATAATTATATATATTGTTTTCATAATCAAACTTTTTAAATGACAAATTTGCTTTGTAAACTGTATTTATACATTTATATATATGTATATATATATATATATATATATATATATATATATAAAATACACAAATTTGGTCTCTATACCATTCTTTAATGAATATCTAAAGCTGGTATTCTTACATATCAGAAGTTTTGTGTGTAATGTCAAACAGCATGTCACAGCACAGTATAGTATTTGCAGTCCACTCATATTGAGTCACAGAGAGCTGTAATTAATCAGCAGCTGAGTGAACATTATTTTCAGGCGTGATCGTTTGGAGCTGTAAAGGGAGCTGGTGATGGATGAGTTTGGTTCTCAACACAAGCAGCAGTCCTTGTCCAAGAGAACAGCTGGGGAGAGCCAGTCACACGCCAATAGATTTATCATCACACTCTTTAGGAAAAAATGACTTTTCTTCATAGAAACAGATAATCAAATCCAAAACAGAAGAGAAGTAAACCACAAGAGTTGTGAATCTGGAACATGTCAGGCCTTCAGGTCAGATACCTGTGCAATAGTCTCTGCACCCCTACAAACCGCCCATGGACTGGTCACAGACCGTCTGATGCAAATTGCACACAAAAATGGCAAGAGCTCTGACAAAACAGCATGCTCAAATCTGATTGGCTGGCTGGAACTTAAGGGAGGCAGCATCCACAATTTGTATCGACTCTGCTGTGAGTCCATAGTGTTCAGGTACATTACATAAAACAGCAACGTATTATGATTGCTTTTAAAGAGCCTACATTTATATAAATGAACGATCAGAAGAAATAAACAGTATGTGTTATGGCATTATATTATTATTATTTGCTTGAACCTGGCTATAGGCTGACAGCTCTTAAAAAAGGGTTTTGTAAAGTGAATTAATGTTTATTTTATTGAGTGAGTCAGATGTCCATTCAGTAACCCTCTAATGGAGTTCATACAGTAAAAGATTCGTTGAACTGAGTCAAACTGGAACCGTGAGTATTTTTGAATGTTACATTAAGAAATCCGGCTCGTACGAGTCATTTGTTCGTGTCAATCTTCGCTGGTTGCACGGCATAGATTCAATTTGCTCTTGAATCGGACTTCAATAGTTACACTATTTTGATTCGCTAAAAAGAACAAGCTCAGAGTAATTTATTTGAGAGTTGGACTTTGCTGATTGAACTTTTTTGATAGATTAAAAAGAAAAAGTTCAGAGTCATTGATCGTAAATCGGTTTACGCTTTTGATTCAATGAAAAACTCTGTGAATCGATTCCCCGTTGCACTATTTTTATTCACTAAAAAGAAGTAGCTCAGAGACATTTGTTCAGCCTTTAATATCATGTAAAAATATGAACATGGGTGGATCAGTCTTAATCTGAGACTGCAGGGTATTTACATGAGAGTTGTGTAGTTTGCATATTTGTCCCTTTTATCACACCACTTCGCCACATCCAGGCCGATAACTCGTCTTCTTTGCAGGTTGCATCTAGACATTCTGACAGTGAATGTCGATTGCCTCCTGTCTCCCTTCTCCACAGCTCTTTCTTGGTGATTTAACCATTACACTTGATGAATATTTATAAAGGCCTGCGGTTGAACTGGAGGTTTCACAGTTATGCAGGTGAAGCGATTTGATGCTGGTGAAACATATATAGTTTGTTCTTCTCTGATACTGTTTGTGAGTTCAGCTGAAGGTTTTCTGTTCATTTCACGCTGACTTTCACTCACTGCTGAATGTGCTCTCCAGTTACAGGAAATGCTGAAAGTCTCCTTGACTGATATTTTTTTGTGATTGGAGTGGCTGATACTTGTGACCTTAGCTGCTTCTTATTATATTTTTTTGCCATGGTATTGTGTCAGGAAGGAGACATTATCCTCAAGTCAATGACTTTCCAACTGTTGCTTAGTGTCCACTCTGTCTTGCTGCCATCTGTCACTGTCATCTTAATTTGGTTTACAAAAAGCAGGAACAACAACAGTGACAACTAACACACTTTACAAAACTAAACAAAAAGAACATCTAATATATATTATATAATATGTATTATTTATACGGTTCACAAATTTGTGATCAGTGAGATTTGTGGCTATTTTTGAAAGATGTTTCTTATGCTCATCAAGGCTGCATTTATTTTATCTAAAATACAGTAAAAACAGTAATATTGTGAAATATTATAGCAATTTATAATACCTGTTTTCTAATTGAATATATTTTCAAATGTAATCAGAAATCACTCTAATACTATGCTGATTTTCTGCTCAGGAAAATGTCGTATTATTATCAATGCTGAAAATATTTGTGCTGCTTAATATTTTTCTATACATATGTCTACAAATATAGACGTAATATGAAAAAGTTTCAGAAAGTTTTCACTGTTTACAGAAATCTGTTTAGTGCATTGAAATATTTTTAATGAAACAGAACCTTTATTTTTTTTTAAAGTTTAAAATAAATGTATTTTACTGTGGTGTTATACAAGACTGCGTGTTACTGTGAGTCGTGAGAGAGAAAATAAAAATAGGCCAGCAGAAGAGAATGAGTCCTAGTTGCTGTATGAAAACGCTCTCTGATATCTGCCAAATGTTCTCTTAGGCATTCTGCACTTCTTTGAACGTATCGAATGCAAAAAGGCAGCTCTTTTTAACCGAGCACAGCTCCACATGCAGTATCAGCAGTTTAGAGACAAAAGCCAAACTCATTGCATAACCTCTATGCTTACTGTGACAGACACCCAACTGTCAGCAATCTGCTACGGCACACAAAACTCTGCCATCTTGTGCCGCATTTACTCAATGAAGAAAATCAGGGCTTGTCTCTATTTAGCGGACTTCGTGTTCGGACCCGTGTGACCATTTGAAAGCTTAATATTGCTGTATTTACTAGTATTTGTTGTAGCACAGTGTACACCGAGTAGTAGCATGACATACATCCATTTTAAAAGATTGCTGCGCTTTCTTATAGCTGGAAACCTCAAAGTCAACCTCTAAGACAGGGCGCGCCCTGCATTTCCAGCTGTATTCAAGTATTTTTGCACCTTTATACGTAAGTTTGGTTACTATTACAAGCTGAGATATCATGTTGAGCTGGTCACACCTGCTCTCTGTGATTGTGTGTCCGTCTCCAGAGGGCTGCTTTGGTGTTGGCTCTGGGAGTAAATTAAAGCCTAACTCCCAATCTCCTTCCACGGGGCTTTTCTATACAATGTGTGGAGAGCTGTTGAAGAAGGAGGGGTTTGCTTGAGGGTCTCGAGGTCCTTGAGCGCTTTTAGAGGCTGAGCTGAGACCAGGCCTACAAGAAATTGAACAGGAATAATTTAATGGTGATTCAGAGCCATGTTCTCGGTTGCATGGACATGCTGTGAGGGAATGCTTGTCTTTCTGGATTGCGTTACATTTCCATTGTACTCCGTCAACCGTGAGACTATATTGATACATTTGACGACAACAATGAGTTGTTATCCATACACTTTTTTTAATGCGAGTTAGTCAAATGCATGCCTTCAGATCTGACTATCTGACTTATATTTATTGTATTTGTTTTCACTTTCATATTTAATATCGTTTTTATTGGCATCATGTTCAATCTTCATCTTCAAGTAGTTCTTAAAATCAAGAGTACAGCTGTGAGTGTTTCCACCTAGTGGACCCACCAGTGCAATCTAACAAGAATCCGTAAAAACAGGAGTGGCCAACTTAGGTCCTGGAGAACTTTAGTCCTGCAGAGTTTTACTCCAACCTTGATAAAAACCCACCTGCCTGTAGCTATCTAGTGACCCTTAGGCCACATCCACACGGAGACTCAGGCTTTCCCTATGCAATTTTTGTTTTCCTCGTCTCAAGAAATATCTGCGTACACACGAAACCATGAAACTGACACAAAACGAAACACAAAAATACATGCCAGACCAGTATGTGTCGCTGTAATTCTGCCACAGAAATACACAAAAAATGGAGAAGAAGACTTGGACTATGCGTATAAACCTTGCACGCTGTATACAAACGAACATGGAACAATGCATTTATTAATCTGTGTTAAAGTCAGTTAGTAAAAAGACAATCGTTCAGTGTTTGTTCGTGTTTTTGTTGCTGTTGCGTGACTGTGTCTGACTAGATGAGACGAGGTGTGATGACATCATTGTTTCACAAAATACAGTATCTCACAGAAGTGAGTACACCCCTAACATTTTTGTCAATATTTTATTATACATTTTCATGTGACAACACTAGAGAAATGACACTTTGCTACAATGTAAATTAGTGAGTGTACAGCTTGTATAACAGTGTAAATTTGCTGTCCCTTCAAATTAACTCAACACACAGCCATTAATTACTAAACTACAAAGTACACCCCTATGTGAAAATGTCCAAATTGGGCCCAATTAGCCATTTTCTCTCCCCGGTGTCATGTTAGTGTTACAAGGTCTCAGGTGTGAATGGGGACAGGTGTGTTAAATTTGGTGTTATCGCTCTCACTCTCTCATACGGGTCACTGGAAGTTCAACATGGCACCTCATGGCAAATAACTCTCTGAGGATCTGAAAAAAAATATTGTTGCTCTACATAAAGATGGCGTAGGCTATAAGAAGATTTCCAAGACCCTGAAACTGAGCTGCAGCATGGTGGCCAAGACCATACAGCGGTTTAACAGGACAGGTTTCACTCAGAACAGGCCTCGCCATGGTCGACCAAAGAAGTTGAGTGCACGTGCTCAGCGTCATATCCAGAGGTTGTGTTTGGGAAATAGACGTATGAGTGCTGCCAGCATTGCTGCAGAGGTTGAAGGTGTGGGGGGTCAGCCTGTCAGTGCTCAGACCATACGCCGCACACTGCATCAAATTGGTCTGCATGGCTGTCGTCCCAGAAGGAAGCCTCTTCTAAAGATGATGCACAAGAAAGCCTGCAAACAGTTTGCTGAAGACAAGCAGACTAAGGACATGGATTACTGGAGCCATGTCCTGTGGTCTGATGAGACCAAGATAAAATGTATTTGGTTCGGATGGTGTCAAGCGGGTGTGGCGGCAACCAGGTGAGGAGTACAAAGACAAGTGTGTCTTGCCTACAGTCAAGCATGGTGGTAGGAGTATCATGGTCTGGGGCTGCATGAGTGCTGCCGGCACTGGGGAGCTACAGTTCATTGAGGGAACCATGAATGCCAACATGTACTGTGACATACTGAAGCAGAGCATGATCCCTCCCTTCGGAGACTGGGCTGCAGGGCAGTATTCCAACATGATAACAACCCCAAACACACCTCCAAGACGACCACTGCCTTGCTAAAGAAGCTGAGGGTAAAGGTAATCTCTGGGGCATCCTCAAACGGAAGGTGGAGGAGCGCAAGGTCTCTAACATCCACCAGCTCCGTGATTTCATCATGGATGAGTGGAAGAGGACTCCAGTGGCAACCTGTGAAGCTCTGGTGAACTCCATGTCCAAGAGGGTTAAGGCAGTGCAGGAAAATAATGGTGGCCACACAAAATATTGACTCTTTGGGCCCAATTTGGACATTTTCACTTAGGGGTGTACTCACTTTTGTGGCCAGCGGTTTAGACATTAATGGCTATGTGTTGAGTTATTTTGAGGGGACAGCAAATTTACCCGGTTTAAAAAAATAGAGGTTTCACGCTCCCAAAAACTCCGGATCCATCTGGACAAAACGCCAATATACATATTACATATATTTTTTACATATACAGCTAAATGTGTCTCCATGTGGATGGGGCCTTAGACCTTGATTAGCTTGTTCAGGTGTGTTTTATTAGGATTGGAGCAAAACTTGGCCACCCAAGTTGTCACCCCTGCTTAAAAAGATCTTTCACTCAAAATTGTGTCTTCATTTACTCACCATCATATAATTCCAAACTCTTCATGGAACAAAATGCTTTCATTTCAAGTCTGGGATACTCTACTCAACTTTTAAAATCTGAACAGATTTTAAAACACCAGACATCATATATTTGAGGACTTGTTATAGAGGAAAATTGGGCACGTCATGACTCAAACTAAAAAAGAAAAGTTGTTATGACTCAAACTCAGACTCAAAATGAAAACAATATGTGTTCTAAACTTGGCTCCTTCGAAAAGTCTGAAGCTAAAAAATTGGTGTCTGCCCATCATACAGATTATCTGTGAAATCTGTCAACTTCGACTGCCCAAAGTATGCAGACTCTCTGACTTTCGGCAACTAATGACTGCAATTTCAGACAGCAAATCTAGACAAAAGTTGTGTTGTGTATTCCAAACTCTGGTATACAGTGTACCAGTCAAATTGCAACCTTACACAACTTCACTGTCAGATAAAAAGTCTCAAAATCTGTTACTGGGGCAGTGCTTTTTCAAATGTATACGTTTTTTTTACCATTTAGGTCCTAATATGTACGCATTTGTATCTTTTTTCAGAGAGTGTACCTTTTGAAATATGCTTGAAATAGCTTGAAATATAATCCCATTGACTTTCATAATAAATGCAAAATCATCTGAAACATTCTTCATATTCCTTTGTGTTATAGGTACACTCTCAGAAAACAAAAACAAAAAATGTCATGAGGTCATTACTCTTTCAAATGGTTGTTATATGCATTATTAAGGGGTAAAAAGAAAGGACAGTGAGATTGGGAAAGGTCCGCAAGCCGGGAATTGAACTCGAGACACCCGAAGCACAACAGCATTAGCGCCACAAAGGTGTACTTTTTGAAAAGGGCCCACCTCATTGACAGATTTTGTACCAATTCTTCCCCCTGAAAGTGTATATGTTGTTATTTACAAGCCCTTGTTTGGTATTTTGTGTCACATGACTTCCTCAAACATATTACAAACCCTGTAGACCAGTGGTGTCCAATCCTCCTTCTGGAGGGTCACTATCCTGCAGAGTTTATCTCCATTCCTAATTAAGCACACCTGAACCAGCTAATCAAGGTCTTTGGGATTACTAGAAACTTTCAGGCAGCTGTGTTGGGAGTGGGACAGATTGGAGCTTACCTCTGTAGAGCATTGGTCCTCCAGGAACAGGACCAGACACCCCTGCTATAAAATTGAGCTGATTTTGTATCTTTGGCTAGCCAAATACTCATAGAGAAGAGCACATTTTCTTTATAGAGATACACCACATTTATAGCAAGATTTCCCTGCTTTGTTCCTTGTAAGAGTGCTTTGACTCTTGCTTTTAAGAACTATTTTGCACTTTACGCCACAAAGGAAGCGGCATGTAATTTTGTCCTCTCGTCTTTTATGTGTTCTCATTCCTGGAATTGAATCATCAGAGTGGACAGAAGCGCTTAATGCTTTCAGCCTGGACACGAATAAAACAATTAACCAGAGATTCACAACCATCAGGGGCTGCTTTGTCTTCCTGTTTGCCATTTTGTCCTCTTGGGAAACAAACAAGTAGGAGAAAGATCCAATTACCTTCTTCAAGAGGAGAGGCAATTCTCCTTAAAGGGATTGTCTCAGATCTGCCACATTAGGTTTTTTTTTTTTCATGGTTTGGGATGGCTAACAACCGTAATATCATCAAGGGGCTCCGAGCTTCTGCCTCAGAGTGTTTTTGTTTGGGTCTGTGTGTTTTTATTTGCAATAGTCGTCTTTTGGATTTCTCCTAGAAGGTCAACGCCAAATGATGCTTCCTGGTACTTTCTGTCTGTCAGTGTATCCAACAGGAAGAGCTAACAAGACAGCGTAGATGTAATTCGGTTATGGATTCGGCAGAATGAATAATAAAATTTTTCTTATGTGTGTGGCTGGTCACAATTGTTTAGGATAGGTTCGAAAGAGTGAGGAAGTAGAAATTAAGTAATGAAAATACATTTTTGCATAGTTTCTCAGGGGATGAGCTAGTCATGGACGAGCTAATCTTTTAATGTGCTCTCACATTAGCACTAATTTCAAGAAATAGCGGGTGTCTGAAAAGCACTGTTGAGGGGCGAAGAAAATGTGTGTGTCTGTGTGTGTGTACATGGAGAGAAGGAAATGTTGCGGAGAGAGAGAGATTAAACCAGTTTATCTCTGACTTTTTCTGCTTCTGGAGATAGTAGTCATGGTTATTATGGGGATTGGGACTGTCCCAGAGACATTGAGCAGAGAAGCTGCACTTCAACAACCTCTAAATGTCTTCTTTTCCCTTAGAGAAGCTGCAATGTGTCTATTACTTATACAGCAATGTGGCTGTTACTAAACCGAATGCTTCTTTTTATATAGCAGTGGTTTTTGCATTAGTGGCGAGCTAACATGGTTCCAAAATTGTTTTTGTGTACAAAACTACACACAAATGTATTTACAATTAAACTTCTACAAAGATTTATGAGTTTGTGTCCAATAGGGTTTCAATGGACTCACTCAATGTGTCTACAACATTGTAGGCTCACGGCTTATGATGTCAACAAATTATTAATTTTGGAAGTCTATTTACATTTCGCTTTTCTTACTACATGCTTAAAAATAGAGGTTCCAAGTTTATGCATGATTACAGTATATTAATTGCATTTTTTCTATTTGCACTTAGTGTTGATTTTCTCCACCACCCTTATCAGAACAGTGACAGTTTAAAATGTTTTACTTTAAGTCATTTTGTGAAACCTTGTATAATTAAATATTGTTCTGAGTTTTATATATCAGCTTGTTTCCAAAAATTTCAAAGGAGTATTTAAAGCTATTGGATTTTTATTGATGAACATGCGGTTCTTGAATATCAAAATGGTTTGTGGTTAATTTAATATCAGTACTCTCAGTTTCTTTTAATAAAAAAGTTTGAAAACAAGCGGATTTGCAATAATTGCATAACATTACAATAATAGCCCATAAGGTTGGGCATTTTAGTGTTGGATAATGGCAATCCTTTGTGTAAAAAGAGTTGAGAATTATGTACTGCTCTTATATTCAGGTTCCTGCACCCATTTATGCAAACCAGACTTGTGCAAAAGCAATACAAGACAACACATCTGATACAGGTACTGAAGTTTTGTTTACTGAACACATACTGGAGTTTGAGATTAGATTGTTTCGGAGCAAAATCTCTCAGCCTCACAGCTTCACTTAAACTTGAGATTTTTTTTCAGAAATGGAAATCCAACCCTTGTCATGATAAAACAATGCAGTTTTGCGATGGAGATTTGTTCAACCAGACGGTGCCATGATGGGCGTGCTGGAGTGTGATAATTCAAGAGCTGCAGGGGAGGACTGTGATTTATGGGATATCCTTTGTGTTACGAAACGTGTTCTTTCGAAAGCCCACCCACAACAATTCATATGAGTCATTTCCCTAATTGATAGTTGCCTGCAAACTCTATGAGGGGGGTTGAAAAAGACTAATAATGTACAAAAGATTGTGTGTGTGTGTGTGTGTGTGTGTGTGTGTGTGCGTGTGTGTGCGTGTGTGTGTGTGTGTGCATGTCAATCAAGACCAGTAAAACAAAACAATACATTTTCTTTACATTACATTTACACACTACACTGTTCCTGTGAGGTCACTCAGAATGAAGTATGGATTAACAATGATGTTTTAAAAGGATGCCATATCTATTGTACATATATCAGGTGTGATGTCATCGCACCTGGTGCGTTTCAAATGACGCAAATGTGCAGCGCTTAACCCGGATTATTATTGGCTCTATTTGAGTGCTGTCTCAATCCCTGTCATAAAAGCTATTGATTACTTCCTGCTTACTCTCACATGCTTGTGCTCAGCTACTGGGAAATTGGCATCATTGTCTTCAGTGCTGGTCATTTGAGGTCTCTCTGAGGTCCTGTGGATGCCAGCTCAAGTTCAGGAGACTTTTTGGTACTCTTTGATACACGTTTTAGGACATAAATGGAAAGTTGAAAGGTAGACAGTTAACATGGCTATATGTACGATTGATCTAAAACAAGGCAGTTGCTGGCTTTTGGAACATTCATTGTAGCTGTTTTCTGGTTTAAGGTATTTTTACCATGTAAAAGGCAATCAAGCTGCATTTTGCCTTCATGTGGTCAAAAAGTATGGAGGAAAATATATGGCTTGTTTTTTATTTTATTCTCAAATGAAAACTCACAGTTTGTGAGGATTTTTTTTATTACATTCAAACCTATTCAAATATGTCATTTTATTATTTTTTTATTTATTTATTTAATGCAACACTGAATATGTACACTTCCATTTAATCATTTGAGTTTGGTCAAAAAATATTTAATGTTTTGTAAGAAGTCTCTTGTGCTCACCAAGGTTACATTTATTTAATCAAAAACACAGTAAAAACTGGAATATTGTAAAATATTATTACACAACTCCTTGTTCAGGCTCTTGTTCTGTCCAGACTTGACTATTGCAATGCTCTCTTGGCAGGTCTTCCAGCCAGTTCCATCAAACCTCTACAATTAATCCAAAATGCTGCTGCAAGATTAATCTTTAATGAGCCGAAAAGAACGCACGTCACACCTCTGTTCATCAATTTGCACTGGCTACCAATAGCTGCTCGCATTAAATTCAAGGCATTAATGTTTGCCTACAGAACCACCTCTGGCTCTGCACCCCTTTACCTAAATTCATTACTTCAGACTTATGTGCCCTCTAGAAGCTTGCGTTCTGCAAGTGAACGACGCATTACTGTACCATCCCAAAGAGGCACAAAATCACTTTCACAGACTTTTTCATTAACTGTTCCCATCTGGTGGAATGACCTGCCTAACTCAATCCGAGCAGCTGAATCCTTACCCATCTTCAAGAAACGGCTAAAAACACATCTCTTCCATCTTTATTTGACCCTCTAACTCTAGCACTCTCTATTCTAATTTATTTTATCTAATCTGTCTTCTTTTTATTAAAAAAAAACACACAAACATTTGACCCTCTATCAATTGCATATTTATTCTCTAACTGCTAGCTTTTCTTGTAAAACTAACACTAAGTATCTTTTTGCTATATTTTACATACTCGTTTTCAAAAAAAAAAAAACCTTCCTACATGTACTGCGTTAGGCTAACCAGGACTTGTAATAGCACTTGCATGTTGTTGCTCTTTTGTTGGTTTTGATTGCTTCTATAATGTCCTCATTTGTAAGTCGCTTTGGATAAAAGCGTCTGCTAAATGACTAAATAAATAAATAAAAATAAAAACATTTAAAATAACTGTTCTATTTTATTGTTGTACAATTTTAATTTATGTGATGTAAAGCTGAATTTCAGCATCATTACTCCAGTCTACACTGCCACACGATCCTTTAGAAATCATTCTGATATGCTGATTTGCTGCACAAGAAACATTTATTATTATAATCAATGTTGAAAAGAGTTAACTTACTTTAATAGTTTGCTTATATCATATTATTTCGGTGGAAATTATATTTTTCCAGGATTCTTTGATGCATAGAAAGTCCAAAAGGTCAGCATGTATTTAAAATAGAACAAAACTTTGTAACATTATAAATATCTTTACTATCACTTTTGATCAATTTAATGCTCCTTTGCTAAATAATTTTTCTTTAAAACAAAATTATGTTTGAGTTATATTCTGATTCAATTTTTATAGTCATCTCATAAAAACCTGCATTATGAGGAGTTCTTATAACACTGAAATGACACTCATCATCTTTAAAATGCACGTCAGTTAGCATAATATCTCAGTCTGTTTATTATAAACAAAACAAGCCCAGTGAGAGGGCCTGTTTTATAGCGGCCAAAAACGTCCTGCCCGTGCCAGAGCCGCCCCTCCCCGCTCCCGCTACAAGCTGTTTGCAGGATGCAGGATCTGGAGGTATTCCCTCAGCACTCACACCAGCTCCAGAGCTGAAACACTACACCACACAGACAAGAGTGACTGGGGAAACGCTTACCAAAGCGTTTTACTGTTTTTAGGTTACTACCGTTGGGTTTCTGCTTTCTTACTAGTGATATAGCAGAATGCTTATGTAATATTTTTTTATTCACAGCCGTTTTAGTAGGTTATGAGTCACACGGGCCTCTGGCTATGGCCACATTAAACAGCAAATATAGTTGCGCTATTAAAATTTATTAGATTAGAGAGCTGTAACTACAGCTCGCGTTGAATGTATTTAATAGCCTCCTGGTTTGAACAAAAACATCTAGAGCAGAAAATTATCCTTGCTAATTTTAAATTTCAACCATTCCAATGACTGCATCTGCTTAAATATGAAGGACATTCATCGTGAATCCTTTTACGTAAGCTTTCAGTAGCCAGGGAGGGTGATGCTGAACATCTAGCTGTGCACTGTGCAGTGTGTTTTATTTTGGTTCCCAATTTCTTTTTTGTTAGCCAGTCCCCAGATAGTACAGGTCCTCTCTATATGCAAAGTATGCAAATTGCATATGCCCTTAGAGTAACCAGGGTGCGCCCTTGCTCTTAAAGATTATTTAATTAATAGGACTGTGCGATTAATCAAATTGTTGTTTCGTTTTTTATTTTGATTTCATCCAAATCATCTAATGTGACAGGACATGTTTGAAATAAAAAAGGAGTTAAAAGCATATTGAGCTGCAAAGGAGACACTATTTCCCATTTTCAGTCTTAAAGTGACAGCAGCTGCTCATTTAATGTTAAACAACGAAAGAAAACAAGATAATCATTTTCTGCTCTTCACTGAAATTTTATGTTAATAAATCAATGTATAATTCATACAAGTTAAAAAAAATTTATTTACATTTGATTACTGTATTACGGTGGCCGAGATAGCTCAACATGCTGCAAATAGGAAAAACTACTGCAAATTAAGAAAAATAACTTTGTCAATTTTACAACACACGCGCTTCAAATGCTCACAACATAACCAAATAAAGAAATACACTGCAAATAAAATTCATTATTTGGCTATGTTGTGAGCATTTGCAGCGCCTGCTGTCAAATTGATGAAGATATTTTCGTGATTTGCTGGTGTTTTTTCTATTTGCATGTGTTTTCTGAAGTTGCAGTGAGTTGACCTCTCTCGGCCACCGTACTTTATTCAATTTCTGTACAGCAGGCTATTATAAATATGCTTATGTTATAATTTGTAGGTTAGGTTAAATTGTTTATTTCATTTGTGTCTTTTGTTCTATTGTACTTGTTCTGTTTGTAATTTTCAGCTTTTTATTGCATTACTGACTGTTTCAACTTACTGTTGTTTGTTGACAGCGAAACTGCTCTGAATGAACAGATAATAGGGTCGGGGGTCATTTGGGGTTTTTATGAACGCGGGCCCCCTCTGACAAAGTTTTGCTGAGGGCTCCCAGAAGTCTAGGCCCAGCATGCCCTTAGATGTAAAATACTTACTTGAATTACTTGAGATTTTAAATTTAAGACAAAAATTTAGGGACACAATTGCACGTTCTTGGTTCTCTGATGTTGGTTAATGATCACATGATAGTAAAACAGATAGTTAAACAGATAAAATAAAAATTATATATATATTTTTTTATATATATAAATTGTCTAAACATGGGCCTGTATGTTTATTGGGCTGGTTGTTACTTGTTATTATATTAACTGTAATTTTAAAGATGAAGATATAAATATATTACTGTTGTAAATTTAAAATGCCCTCTAAAAAATAACATGTTCAAAAAGAACACGCAGTGCTCAATTGCTAACTTACGTCTGTATATTCTGAAGTAGTCTTTCAAGTTTGAGACTCTTCTGTGTGGCAGTTTTCACAGCCCATGTTTAGACACTCTTGAGAACATGTAAGTGTCTTTGCTACTTTTTTTCTAAACACATTGATTTATTTTTTAAACCATTCCAAGATTTTCCATCCAAAAGAATCCAGTTTTCCCCGTTAATGTGAGTAATCTCGTGCGAAGCATGTAGCTAGTGTTTGTGGCAAATATTGACAGTCTGTAAAGGCCAAACGATCCGACTCTCATTGAGGAATAGGTGGAGGAATGGAAAAGGCCATCCCTTTCTCTCCCGCTTAGAGTGATTGAGGCGTTATTGATTTCATTTTCATCAGCTCTGAAGGAGGCAGCCACACTTAAGGGAGATGGGTAATTTTTTGTGACACGTAATAAAAGCCTTGTGGGTCTCCAGCTGTCTGTCTCCGGGGGGCCCGAGACTGAAATCACGGTGGACCAACACAGAGTACAGGCAGATCAAACCGTGAATACGCCGTATGAGCTCTATCACACTGCTGCTGCCTTACTCTGGTGTGCATTAACTCTCACATCATTCACTGAATACTGGGAAACACCAGTTAAACGCTGGAATCATCTAGAGTACATCTTTCACTCATTACATTTACCTCACGGCTATCGTTTTATTTTCGGTCCCAAATAATGAGGGGGGTTTGAGCACTTCAGTGCTTCCATTAGCTGCAGAACAAAAATATATTTTGCATTGATTTGAGGTTGACAAAAAAGTTTGATGCAGCAAGATGCAGGAAGAAATGATACATGATCAATTATGTTGAATTACAGGTTGAGTGCATCATTAATAATGTAATTTCACTAGCTTTACTAGTGAAAAATGCAGTAATTGACTGCAGTACAATCTGTTTTTGGAACTGGTGTTGGGTTGTAGCTGGTCCAAGCTGGATTAGGTGTTAACAATCAAGCGACCCAGACTATTTTTGTCATGCATGGGCTCTGCTTGAAAGCACAGGTCATACCACCTTAAAGGGATAGTTCACCCAAAAATTTAAATTAGCTAAAGATTTACTTGCGGCGTTACATCATACGCTCAACCGCCTTGTCGGTAACGCGCCTGCTTGAGAGACCGGAAGCTGGACTAAACGGTTTATAAAGTTTTAAGAAACATTTTTTTTTCTTAAACTAATGCATCATTTCACTTCAAAAGTCCTTTATTAACACCCCGGAGCCGCGTGGAGTAGTGTTGTGATGGAAGGATACTTTTTTTTCGGATTCAGAAACAGGGGCACCATTCTCAGCAATTATACAGATTGGAACAGACAGGACAATGTGGAATATAACTCCGAATGTGTTTGTCTGAAAGAGGAATAGCAGACACGCATAGGATGCCTTGAGGGTAAGTAAATATTTGGTTAATTTTCATTTTTGGGTGAACTATCCCTTTAAGGTAGACAAATTAGGTTTGAAACATGGTGGCTGGTGGTTGAAGATGATGTACCAGTTCTAACCAGCTTGATCAAATGTTCTACCAGCTCAACCACATCTCCACCATCTGGTAGACCAGCTGGTCCATTTAATATCTGACCAAATGACAAACAATCATACTGTTTTTACAGCAGAGTATGTTTATATTTATGTTTTCAATTGTAATTGTTTTCTTTTTGAACCCAATTACAGTTTTAAAACAATTATGGCTTAATATGTACAAACATCGACTAGCACAATGTATGTACTGTGGCTTAAATAGAAATGCTCGTTTTACCTAGTGTCAGTTTTAAAATACAGACTGAAATTTGGAAAATCTAGCTGATAACTGATAGTAAATAACAGGCCGATGTTTTTAAAAAAAAATCAGCAGTAGTATGATTTAAAAATGTTTCAGTTAATGTAAAATAGTGCCGAAAATGAACTTTGACAAGTTAACTATGAGAATGATTTGTACTTATCAAATTAAATTAAATAAAAATAGCCATGCCTCTTCACAACAGGCACACTGAAAATGTTGTTATTTTTATTTTATGAAAAATATGGAACAAATATAAATTATGAAAAGGAGAGAGAAAATATGTCTAGAAAGAAAAATCAACTAAATTCTCAAACTAAAACCGAATATCTCTATAATTGCTTGACTTCATACACAGCTCCCTGAAACAATCATATTCTTTTATATGTTTATATAATGATACTAACCTATATAAAGCTGACCGCTGTCCCAGACAACCGATTTTCTGCATAGCTTGTATTAAGTGTAATAATGTACAGTTTATTTAACCATAATGACTGTAAATTATCCCTTACATATCAGTCAACCACTGTACTCCTGCCATCTCTTCAAGGTTTTCCTCTGTGTCTTTCATTCTCTCTCCTTCAACCTCTGCAGCCCCTCTCTTTACAAATTCAGTCAACCGTTCCATTTTCCCTCTTCTGTCCAAAGAGCTGTATTGTATTGTATTAAATATTGAAGTTTACCCTCACACATGCTGCATTTCAGCAAAAACTATAGGGTATTTTGAGGTCACAGAGTTTGATGGGGATGACAGGGGAAGTGTTTCATATTGACCCGTGCTGATTACCCCACAGTGCAAGAGACGGAGACACGAGAAAAAAGAAACAGGGATGTATACAGAGCTGTGTGAGCAGCATCTCCAATCAGGCAGCTTAGGAAGAGGATGGAATGGGAAGGGTGGGGGAAGGAAAAATGGAGAGAGAGGGAATGGGTGTGTGTGTGTATTTGGAAGGGGGATTTCTCTGTGGGAGAGAGAAAGTGGCGGAGAGAGCGCACAGAAGGAGGGGAGGGGTGTACGTGTGTGTTCACTGGCGTGTGTGTGTGTGTGTGTGTAGTGCTGCAGTAACGAGTGGAGAGGGGGGATGACTGCAGTTTCTCGGGCTGATGGAAGAGCGCGAGCAGGAGACGTTTGCACGCCACTGAAACGTTAACCCCTAAGTGCCTCGCTGGTGTATGGCCCAGAGTCTCATTGAGGAATAGGACCGAGCAGATCACTGCAGTCAGGTGTGTAGCCTTTCAATTTGTTTTTTTTTTCTCAAATGTGCTGCAAAATTGGGAGGGGGAATCCGGATATGGGAAGGTGGGATATGCCGCGCTGGATGCTGGAAAGATTGTTCAGGGCACTAGATGCATATGACTTAATCTTGCAGCGGAGAGGGAAGCCCGTTCGAGAGTAGCCTCGCTGATTACTATAGTACTGCAGTGTGATTCATACGCTTGTCAGTCTTGGATAACTCTTGTTTGTGTTTAGTCTGAAGTGATGTTTAACTGATTGGCAATTGCTGCAGTGTCCCGAGCTCAAAGCATTTGTCCCAGTCGGCTTGTATCGGTAAGTTTAGTTCAACTTGCATTACTTGCTGATCTCGTGTCAGCTTTCTGTCACACCTCACAGAGGCTGGAGTCAGGGACCATTCACGGGAAGCTGGTCCCGGAACGGTGAACAAGGGTAAAGTGAGCCGCGAGCTCTCGGAGGGCGGGTGGGTGTTTACTCTGTCCATGCATGGGTGCTGGTCGCTTCCTGTAGAGTTTCCAGAGGTCAGTCCCGCTGACAGCTACCACGTTTCCCCCGGAGGGGGAATGGGAATGACACCCTCCTCCCCATCACCAAACAGCAGCAAGACAATATGCTGTGGATCGCTGGTACAGCTGCCGTTAGAGCGGATCACAGAGAGAGAGACCACAGACAATGGAGTGCATTAAAAGAGCTCTGCGGTACAGCAAAGAGAGGGGGAAACGGGAGACCTGCTGTCCGTTTACATTCAATGCACTTTGTCGTTGAATTCCACCTCGTGTTGAACACTTTAGACTTGATAGTCAATACTGTTCCCATAAATACATCAACATACTCTTTAGATATTGAGATGTTTCCATTGTGGACATGTATACAAATTTACCAATTGTTTTCCATTAAATGCTCTCCAATATATCTGGTTTGGTGTTGTCTGTCACAGTGGTTGTTGTAAATGTGTTGTGTTTCTGTTAGAGGCTTGATATAGTGCTTATATTGGATGCTAGAAGTGTCGATTTGACACGCTGGAATGAAAAGGGAACTTCCTTAGATGCTGGGCAGCTCTCGCTCTCTTTCTCTCTGGCAAGGATTTTTCTCACTCTCTTGGGATTCTCCTGCAGAGGACTGGGGGTAACAAGGAAGGGACGTTCAAGGACAAATGCTGTGTCATCAAGGCTTTAGATTTGAACCAGAGAACAGTACAGTGTGACATTGAGCTCAGATTTATAGGGGAAAATGCGGGAACGATATTTGTGCTTTATCTCTCTGGTTTCAGATGTTAAAGCTGTTGGGTTGTCTTTGCTATTTTTAGAATGATTTTGTTGAGTGTTAATGTTCATATGTGTTTGAGACTGTAATATTAAGGATTGGTGTTTTAACACCTTACCCACCACCTAAGATATCTATATGACCTATTACCATGTTTCTGACTGAGCAATGACAAACTAGAGGAACATTAGACTTTGTTTCACTTATACTGTAGATGTTTCTCTTTTTAGAGAATATTTTTAGGAGCAATAAGATGGAATGAAATTGCATAATTATTGATGTTCAGTTTGACTTGAGATATAGCCTACATGTAATGTGAACAGACTACCTCAGAAAATGTGGTCTTTGATGAATTTGAAGAGAAATGTTTGAGTTCACATTGAGATTTCAGAATTTGAATTGCAGATATAGCTGAGATCTGAAACTGCTGGAGAAGACACATGCATGGGGTCCTTTTCTCATGTTTATCTCCATTTATTATCTATTTAACTTTATTGTGTGATAAAAGTATATATAAATCTCATTATCTCTTATTTGTGATTTCTTTTTCCTAAAGTGTATTTAAAGTGGGGGGGGGGGGGTTATTGGAGAAAAAGTCATTAATTATTTTAGATTTAAAATGATCAACACAGGCTCACTGGAAAAGTAATATCTCCCCCTTCATCTATATTTCATGGGTTCTGTCAGCAGCCCAGTTATTCTTAACTAATGTATTTAAAGTAACTTGTTTCATAATTTAGAATAAATAATTATGGCGAAAATAGCATCTGCCGAATAAGCAGCCAGCCAATGATAAATCTGCGAGAAACCATAAAACAGCTAGTGTCATTTATCATCATGGACACCTGTTTCCATCTGGTCTCGCATCACAGTTTTGCGTTATGAATTACACTCGACACGACACAAGCGATGGTCAGTACTACAATAGATCATAGCTTTTATTGGCAGGAGAACATTATTTAAAACCTGTCCCATAGGGATTATGTTAGAGAGGTCAATATAGACAGAAAAAAATACAATATTATTATGCCTCTTTCTTTCAGGATATTAGTTTGGAAACCCTCACTGTAGTGAACCCTCACTGATTTTTAGCAGAATGTCCAGGCTGATCTTTCCTTTAGATGGTGACCAGATGTTGTGAAGCGGCATAAAAGACAAAAACTACTATAAAAGTAAAATAAGACAGTCATGCATTATAATAGGTTTACATGAAGAACAAACCATTATTCATTGAACATCTTGACATTTATTAGACCTGCTGAAAAGACCATCAAATGTTGTGCTTTGCAAGCTGGCATCCTGACTAGGTTTAGTTCACCCATAAATCTAAATTATGGCATTGGCTGCTCATCCTTTGCATTGTTCCAAACCTGTATGGCTTTCTCTTTGCTGCAGAACACCGAAGAAGAACTTGAAAAAATATATTCCAGCTGTTTTGTCCATACATTAACAGTCAATGGGGTTAAAAGCTCCAAAAAATACAGAAAAGAGATGTAAAATAGTCCATTGTAATCAGTGGTAAAATCTAAGTATTCTGATGCAATAGAGTCACTTGATGAACAGATAAATATAACATCATGATGTGACGTGCAAGAACCAATGAGCTTACATTTTTTGGAATCCCATTGGCTTTTATTCTACTGACAAAAGCAGCTGTGTAGCATTTTTGTGTACACGTTACCTGGAAATCAAACCCATGACCTTGCTGTTGGTAAAACCATACTCCACTAGTAATTAGACCAGCACCAAACCAGAATAAACTAGCATCAGGTCATACTCAGAAGTGGTACCTCAGATGTGGCCAAATCTGCACGAAGGATGTCCATCCACGACAAAAGGGAGCCAGTGTGAAACTGACATGTAGCTCTGAAAAGAGGGTGTGGTTGTGCGCCTGTTCGTCATGGTGCAGTGAAGACGTATTACCTTCTGTAAAAACAGCTGCTTAATTGAAGAGCCATAGGGGTGACAATAAACCAAAAGATAAGATTCGTAATTAATGAGGATAACCCTGAGGATAAAGCTCTGAGGCTAAAACAAGCCTGTGAAACATGTTTAAAAAGTCCACCCAGGGTGATTTGTGAAGATGTTTGTTGTACAACAGTGTTACAGATTTGTTTCAGTATAAGTCATACGCTGATTTAAGTTCATTATTTGTGACATTTCAGCTGTAATCTACAAATCTGAGAGATGATTTAGTATATGTGATGTGAGCAGTTTCTCAAGAGTCTTTGAATAGTTTCCACCCTCGCATTTGTTTGTGAGTCCAGATCAGCCCAAGGGCCACAAAAACCCTCATTAAGTGGCAAACCGAGCGGTCTGGGGCCGCCGGGATGTGCAGGGAACACTCATTTTCATCTCACTGAGCTCAATCAGATGGCATTCCAGTGGAAATGTTCAACCATCAGTAATGAAATGCCCAAAGACAACTGTTTCTGATATAGTTGTCAATTTGAGCATGAATGCAAGAGACATCCCTTACTACAGACTAATAATTTTAGCAATTTCATGACGAAATTCAATGTTGAATGTGTCATATGATGCATGTTGTCATTTGTAAACTGAAAGTGTTTTATGTCTGTTTTTCCACATTAAATTGATAATTATGTATGATTTTTTTTACTATATTATTAACTATTATCTGTAATATTAACTATATTATAATAACAATATTATAAACTATTAACTATAATATTAACTAGTATAGGTGTAACGGGACACAAACATGACGATTCGGTATGTACCTCGGTTTTGTATGTACATTTTTCTTAGGTGTAAAATCTACTTCAGCGTATGCTCTAAACTATAGGGAGCCCTTTTGCATTACTATAAGGTTACAATTAACAACAGAGCCCAAACTTAAATTGAATTACTATTTATTTTTAAATATAAGAATCAACATTCAACTTTAAAAAAGAATGTATGCAAACATTTAAATTGCACATAATGCAGTTTTTAAATTAACTTCTAAATTATAACATTTCTGGCTGTCATAACTTGTTTCATAACAGATATATTTAAACACATTACATTTATTAAGACATCACTAACAGTTAAAGTAAAATATGAGTATATAGTCTAATATTTCACCAAATGCTCTTCTCTAGACTTCATTTCTCTAGAGAACGAGCAGTGGACACTGATGACTTGCCATGAGGTAAATGAAATGCTATGTGACTTTTTCTCTTTTTTGACGTTTTTCTGTGGTTGAAACACTGGTTGAGTGATTACATGAGGCATGAGATGTTCATTCATGTTTATTTCATGTTAGAACTAGTAGTAAAGCGAAAGGGATGATTGTGCTCACTCGCCCTCTGCACCGCCGTTTGAACTGATGCGTTTGTACAGCGATCTTTCACACCACATCAAAGAGCATTAAATTTGACTTTCCTGAAAAAATGGACATAATTTGACAGATGAGACTTTGTTTCTTATCAAAAGAAACAATATATAAAACTGGAAGTTTTTTTATAATGTATTCTTATAATTTTGTAAAAATCTTTTCTGTTTTCTTTTTAATTCTAGTTACATTTTTTGTTAATTTTGTTGTGTGTTTTTGTCTGGTTTGTTTGTTTGTTTATGCATGTATGTACTTATTTATTATGTTCATATAATTTTTTGTCATTTTAATTTCAGTTTTATGAAATACTTTATGTTTTTAAAGTTCACCCAATGAACTGTCTGTTCATGTGAATCACGACGTATGCGCGTGCTTTCCTCTGCATGTAAACAACGCATGCTCTACGCAAGCAGCACCATGCTCATGCATTGTTTATATGCAGAGGAAAGCACGTGCATGTCGTGATACTCTCCACAATGGCGGCAGATGGGATGAGGAGGAGAAGAATTGTTGAATAAAGTCAATGTTTTTGTTTTCTTTGCGCACAAAGTATTCTCGCAGGTTCGTAAAATTATGGTTGAGCCACTGATGTCACATGGATTATTTTACCAATTTCATTGCTATGTTTCTGGGCCTGGGAACATTTCAGTTGTGTTGCTGTCTGTGCAGGGTCAGAAAGCTCTCAGGTTTCATCAAACATATCCTAATTTGTGTTCCGAAGAGGAATTTAAGTCTTACAGGTTTGGAAAGACGTGAAGGTGAGTAATTAATGACAGAATTTAAATTTTGGGGTGAACTAACCCTTTAAACCAAATTAAAATGTGAAATGTTGCTTTGGCAAGTAGCTGATGCATTTTTTTATTATTATTATTTATTTATTTTTAAGTTTATTTTATGGTTTTAGTTAACTATACCAGTATATATCTATACCTGTATATGTGTGTGTGTGTGTGTGTGTGTGTGTGTGTGTGTGTGTGTGTGTGTGTTGTGTGTGTGTGTTGTGTGTGTGTGTGTGTGTGTGTGTGTGTGTGTGTGTGTGTGTGTGTGTGTGTGTGTGTGTGTGTGTGTGTGTGTGTGTGTGTGTGTGTGTGTGTGTGCTACACGCTACACACGCACTAGATTTCTCCAGATATCACTCCAGACATAAATGGCACTTTTAAATAACAAATATTTAATCAGACATACTAATTTAATGTTATTAAATTGCTATAACTTGGGGGCTTTTCCCAACAAATTTGATATATGTGACTAATTGCAAATAATTCAGCTAAATAATCTGCATATTATGTAATTAATTCATGTAATTAAAAAAGTTTAATCGTTTGACAGTCATAATGAATACTCTTAAACCTGACCATCAGTAACAGGCAAACAGCTACAGATGACAACACGGTGTCTATGTAGTCGCCCTTGGTGGAGAACAGGGAGTGTTCAGTGTGTGTGGTGTCCTGTCTGTCCAGTACGTGTTCACAGTCTCAGACGGCCTGTTTTTTACAGCAGAACTTTGTTCCTGTAATATATGGTGTGCTGCAGGATCTGGATAGTAAGCTCTGCTGTGTCTTTGGGACTTATAGTTTAGATTCTTCTCATTCTTCCTGCATTTGACAGTTATGGTACTGAATGGTTCTAGTTTCCATTCATTTCTTTATTTGTTTGTCGGTTTATGAATATTTGTTCCTGAAATTGAAGTGAGCTGATTGAGCAGCAGCATTTTACTTTGTGTTTCTGCTGATAGTCGGTGTGTTCAGCTTTCTGTATCTGTCATATTTGCTTGCTGTTATTGCTGTTTGTAACTGTGACTGCAGAAATATTGTCTGCACTCACAGCTGCACAGAAAAAAATCTGTTTTGTAATCAGTACGTTTGTCTTGTTCTCTATGAAGTATGTGTAAATATCACTAAAACAAAATACATTTATTTGAAATAAAATTACATGAGAAGTTAAAGGGCTAGTTAGCCAGTGTTTTACTCACTCTCAAAGCATCCTTGGTGTATATGGCTTTCTTCTTTCAGACAAATCCAATCGTAATTATATTAAAAATTGTCCTGGCCCCTCCAAGCCTTACAATGGGGTAAGCGGGTGTTTTTGACAACAGTTCAGAAAACGTGAAATAAAGTGCGCGCATTCGTAATTAAACGTTCCTCAAATGGCTCCGGGGGTGAATAAAGGCCTCTTGTAGCGAATCCATGCGTTTTTGTAAGAAAGATATCCATATTTCAAATGTAATAAACACTTTCTTTTACTTCATCTAACTGTCATAAGCGGAAGTCGTTCCGGCGGATGATGTTGGATGTCAGCTTTGCACATTGTTGGGCACGTTACTTTAAAAAAGTAATTAGTTATAGTTACTAGTTACTTCTCACAAATAGTAACTGAGTTAACGACTGAGTTACATAATTATAAAAGTAACTAATTACCAGGTAAAGTAACTATTGTGTTACTTAAAAAAAAAAGCAAATGTGTCAAATAACTTGGATGCCCCAATATTAAATGAATGAAATGGACACTAAATAGAATAAATTATTATAATAATACATTCTACATTAATCTACACTATTTATCTACAGACACTTATGCCAAGTTTACACTGCACGATTTTAGCCCGATTTTTCACTCGCCAACAGGTTTTGATAAATCGCAGACAAATGCCCGATATCTGAGGCAAATCGGTGCTCGTTCACGCGAGTGACAATCGCGCTGTGTGAATTATCAAAGATGATGCGTCGCCGACACCTGGGAAATATTTGGCATGCTAAATATCTGGAGCTGTTGGCGATTCACAATCCTGCTGTGTGAATGAGTTCTGACTGAAAAATACATCAGTGATGACCTACAGCCAATGAGAGAGCAAGATACAGGGCAGCAGGAAGCTCGGGATGACTTTTTTTTACAAAGCGATTAGCCATTTTACAAACAACGTGCATACATTGTGGCATTAGAATATACAGATCAGGTAGGCTACATGAAGATGAAGAAGGGGCTAGGGTTTTTCCTGTAAATAATATTCTTTTATAAAGGACAAAATATTTATAGCTTTTTTATTTTTCATCACTTTGACGGCTTTTATAGGCTATAAGAAATAAACTCATTATAAAATGCACTTTTTGGTTTCACTTTCAAGTAGGTTATTTAGATTTGTGTATATAAACATTTCACAGCAGAAGTACTGTATGTTTGTTAACAAGTCATCTTTGTTAATTACTGTGTGTTCGGGGAGGACTTATAGACCATAATATCAGAGTGATCTTGCGTTATTTCCTTCACTTCTTGCATGCGTTTGGCTGTAGTTTGCGTAGCAGACAGATTTGTCGGCGATTCTTCTTATTGTGAAGTCATTTAGTGTGAACCCTCCTGTCGCCGATCCATCGTGCAGTGTGAAAACAGCAGTGATCCGATGACTCTGAAAATCGTGCAGTGTGAACTCGGCATTACAGTCATTCAGTCAAGCATTATAATATGGTATTATGATAATTTAGCATTACATGATGATAACTTTAGTAATTAGAATAACCAAGTATGAATGCATATTTGTCATGTTGACTGAACTTAGGACTGGTGGTGGTGCTTAAGATATTGTTTGTCATTTTGTGTTTCTATAAAAAATTGATAAGATAAAAAATGGATAAGATAAAACTACTACGAATTCTACTGCTAATAACAAAATAAAACGCACTAAGGATTAATGAGCTGCTGGGTTGATGAATATTAAATAACGTTGTTTGTGTTCACTCAAATTGATTTGCTGAAATCAAAACAGGGATGATATTAGGTGAGTTTGCCAGCTAAGATCCAGCAATTTTTTCGTTCGTTATTCCGTGAGATTTGATGCATTCATTTTGACCAAAAATACGGAGATTTTTAAGAGCATTACACAAACGTTCCACTACATATCTTTTCAGATGAAAAAGCTATTTAGAGACTAGTTGATCTTGCACACATTTCTTAAAAGCTAAAAGAATTTCAAAGGAACTTTTATTTTGACAGGAAAATACAACATTTGTGTTTTCTATAAAAAATTGATAGATAAAAAATGATGAACTATGCTAATAAAAAATAAAACGCACTGGTTGATAAATATTAAAAATAGGGGCATCAATTTTACCAGAGAACCCATTGTCACTTATTTTGTAACACAGTCAGTAACGTTGTAATGGGGAAACAGCAATTTGTTTGATTACTCGTTACTGAAAAAATAACGCCGTTAGTAATGCCATTTAATTATAACGCCGTTATTCCCATCACTGGCATTGCGTGATTAGTAATGAACGCGGAGAGAGAACAAAACAAAACGCTGTCATAAATTAGAAGCACAGACCGAGGATTTGTAAAGAAAAATGTTGGAGGATTTTTATATAAGCCAAGCGGAGACTGGTTTTCCTTTGCTCTTGTAAACAAACTCGTAAGACTATCATATCTCAGAGGCACGTGTGCGACACATACGTCATAGGACACCTGCCGGAACTACTTCCACGTACCACAGTTTGATGAAGTGAGAAAAAAGTGTTTATTACGTTTTAAATATGGATATTTATCTTACAAAATGCATGTATTCACTACAGGAGGTCTTTATTCACTCCCCAGAGCCGTGTGAGGGATGCACTTTATTTCACGTCTACTGGACTGTTGCCAAAAAGCACCCGCTTACCCCCCATTGTAAGGCTTGGAGGGGACAGGACATTTTTTTATATAACTCAGATTGGATTCATCTGAAAGGAGAAAGTCATATACACCTAGAATGCCTCGAGGGGGACAGGCTAATTTTCATTTTTGAGTGAACTAACCCTTTAAGATCTGTGTACAGAGTCTAATACCTTTTTGTTTAACACTTTTTTTTTAAACAGTGAAAAGAGGATTTTTTGTTACTAGTTTTATTCTTCTAGACTCCTCTGTAAATGTATTGTGTAATATGTTTAGACGGGCATTTCCTTTCTAACACAGTAAGTGTAAAAAATGTAACAACTAAACACAAATTGCCAACTCATTTTTCAGTTTGTTATTGGTTATTTCCCTTTCTAACACAGTAAGTGTAAAGCGACATCTATGACAAAAGTAACAACTAAACACAAATATGCCAACTCATTTTTCAGTTTGTTATTGGTTATGAAGAGGCAAACAGACAGAGGAAGGTGTCATGTCTGCAAAGGAAGGAGAGAAAGATAAGAGAAAGATGAAGATATAGAAAAAGAGTTTTTTTTTTGTTTTTTTTTTTAATTCAAGTAGTGTTGAAAAGAGATGAGTTTTAGTTGTTGTTGAAAATTCAGACAGCTGGGGGTGGGAAGAATCCACCAGCCAGGAACGGTTGAGTCAGAACGTAGACGGTAGTAATCGTAATAGTGAGTGGAAGTAGTCACTGATAGCATGACAACTGTGTGCTGGGAGTACGTGCTCTTTTGGGCTCTTGACTTATTCATTTGTTAGAGTTTGATTGTGTTTGATGGAAGTGTCTGTAAGAACTGAAAAAGCCCTTCTCCAGTTTAAGTATTTTTACTGGAAATCATGACAAAAATACAGATAAAAAATCACTCAATGATTAGTTCTTTCATCCATATCAATAAACTGGTAGAAATGAGAGATAGACTGTGCTCGTAGAAATGTAGGGAAAACAGTGATGTTGTAGTGTATTGGTGAAGGGGGGGTACCGGCCCTGGGGAAAGCAATTGAATGTGCTTTTCCCCAGGCCACCCTAGATTAGTAAGAAAAACAGTGATGAGAGGGTGGACTAAAGGTCTCTGTATACTAAGCATACTGCTCATTCAAACAGAGTACTGACTTGTATTCAGTGAATAATGCACATTCAACACTGCCCGTCAGTAATCACTATTACTGGTACTCATAAATACGGTCATTGATTTAAAATCTACTGTATTAAAATTCAAGTACATAACTGGATGAATGATATGTCAAATCATTCAGCATGTTGAAGAGAGCTGTTTTCTTTAAGCAATTTGATTTCTATAAACATCCATTGTAAAAAAATAAGTACAATTTAGTACATACTTTTAAAAAGATTACTTGTTACAAAAATTATATGCTTTAAGTAAACAATAAGATACGCAAGCAATAAGGTCTGTATTGTGAATAACTCACGGCTGAAAAGTGTTGTTAGGCAAAACGTGAAAAAAATAACTTAAATTCAATTTACACATTTACATAGTTTATATATTTTATATGCAATTAATACTAAAGTTCAATTTAATAATTACTACTATTGTCTTTGAAATATGGTTAAAGTGCACTGCTGAATATACAATCTATATTTTTGTGTAAACTGAAATATTTAATGTCATTGTATGAAACTTGTATGTAATGTATTTAAATATTTACATTTGTTATGATGAGGTTTGGTACAGTAATATACAAACTTAAAATATGATACTGAATAACACACTACAGTTAAAATTGTAATGAAGTACTAATATATGTATGTTCATAAGTGAACTGCTTTAAAGCACAACAAACGATTATTAAAACAATAACGTATAATGTACTTGAAAATATTTATTTTGACTATTAAAAAGCACGTTTTAAAAATTTACTCAAGTGTGTTAAGAAACAGTGAAACTCTTTTATATCATGTGGCTTTTATTTTCATTAATATTCTGCTATCAGCGAGTACAGTAAAATATTTAAGATTTAAACTTTTACACTATACAAGGTCACATTCAGTACAGTTAAGCACTTATTTTTTCACATTGAAGGAGTAACATGAATCATATGTGGAGACCAGACTGTCTTTAAGATGGACTCTTTTGTAATTATGTAACCACCTAGAAACCAGAGCATTGTAGCAACACCCGAGCAGCTGCATAGGACAAATCTTACAGTGGACACAACATGAGATTTACTGAATCACTGTCAGACTTCACATCCCAAAACACTCTTCTGCACAGAATCATGATATTTAATGATTTCACACAATCAAACATGACATTATGAACCTTGATTATATCTGTCCTATCGGCAACCCAGAATGCAATCGTTTGAGTGATTTATTATGTGTTGAACAAAGGTTGAAGTTGGTCAGCCGGAGTCTGGCTTGTGATGCTCATTAATTTAATTAAAACGATTTAATTAGGACGAGAGACTGCTCTTTGGGCGAGAGGAGGCGGATGGTACGACAGAGTCTGAGAAGAGCCGCAGGTATACACACACACACACACACACACACACACACAAACACAATCTTCATCCTCATTCAAGATCTCTGCACCTCGTAATCCTGCGCGTGATGCAAGAACTGCGCAACTGTGATAAATGTCCTGGAAGAGGTTTTTATGAGCCTCATATGGAAATGAGGAATAAGAGTGTCCCTTGTCTTCAGAGTACGATTTTAAATTTAGGATTATGACAATTGCAAATCCACTCATGTTATATATATTCAGACATATTCATATTAATTTCATGCTTCTCAGTCTGACATCATAACACGGTTTATAAAAGTGTTTATGCATTGTATTATTATATTATATTATAAACTTATATTATTATTATATAATAATATAATATTATTAATATTATATTATATTATGAACTGCTAATATTATAATTAAGCAATTTTATGATTAACTCACCTAAAGCAATTTTATTCCGCATTGAAACTGCATCAAAATGGCAAATGTGTTTTTATATACTGTGTATATTATATAATTAATAATTAAAATATATTATATTATATTATATTATATTATATGAAGCCATAAAGGGGCCCCTTAAGATTGGGTCTCTGCTGTATATTATATTTTATGCAGTACAATATAATATAATATGCAGTAAAAATTATATATAAATTATTTAAAATTATATTATAATATAATATAATAAACAGCAGAGTCCCAACCCTGTTATTATATTATAATATATTATATTAGACATATAATATAATATACATAATACTGCCTAGCATCCATCTGGCAAATCTCCGCTCTCTACCCAACAAAACGGGCGAACTCCTGCTCTCCCGGACTAATAAGGATTTTTCAAACTCTGCTGCTCTGTGTTTCACGGAAACCTGTCTGAATGATGCAATACCGGACAGCGCACTACATCTGCCGAATTTCCAGCTGATCAGAGCAGATCGCGACGCAGAATCAACGGGGAAATCGTGCGGCGGCAGGACGTGCTTTTAAATCAATGAGAGGTGGTGTACAGATGTATCTGTGTTAAAGAAGATGAGCTGTCCTGATCTGGAAACGCTCTTCATTAACTGCAAGCCGTTCTACTCGCTGCAGGAGTTCTGTTCGTTCATTCTCGTGAGTGTTTACATTCATCCGTAAGCGTACGCAAGCTCAACTTTACAGAAACTCGTGGATCAGATCACAGAGACAGAACAAAAACACCAGACTCTGTTTTAATCATTCTCCGGTACTTTAATAAAGCAAATCTCTCCCGTGAACTGCCAAAATACAGGCAGCATGTAACAAAACCAGAGACAGTAATATATTGGATCACTGATATACAGCGATAAAGGATGCATATCACTCTGTCCCACGATCAGCTTTAGGGCTATCTGATCACTGTTTGGTTCATCTTATACCAACCTACAGGCAGAAATTAAAATCTGCTAAACCTGTATTAAGAACTGTTAAGAGATGGACTAATGAAGCAGAGCAAGATTTAAATGCTTGTTTTGACCTCACTGATTGGACTGTTTTTGAGGCTGCTGCAAGCAATCGGGACGAGCTCACAGAGACTGTAACATCTTATTTCAGTTTCTGTGAGGATATGTGCATTCATACCAGGACTCGTTTAACCTACAACAATGACAAACCATGGTTCACTGCAAAACTCAGACAGGCCAAAGATGCTTACAGAAATGGGGATATAATATTGTATAAACAGGTCAAATACACACTGGAAAAGGAGATCAGAGTGGCAAAGAGGAATTATTCTGGCAAGCTAAGAAACAAATTATATTTTAGTGATTCTGCTTCAGTGTGGAAAGGTATGGAAGACATTACCAATTACAAGACACCATCCCCCAGCACTCTGGAGAATCAACAACTGACAGATGATTTGAATGAGTTTTACTGTAGGTTTGGAAAAACACCCCACACCCGCACTGAACACCTCTCCACACAACCATTAACACCTCCAGCAACCCCCCTCTCCCCCACACCTGCACTGAAAATAAGTAAAGATGACGTGCGCCAGGTCTTCAGAGAAAACAAAAGAAGGAAAGCACCAGGACCAGACAGTGTGTCACCAGCCTGCCTTAAAACCTGTGCTGAACAGCTGGCCCCCATCTTCACAAAGATCTTCAACAGATCACTGGAACTGTACGAAGTCCCTTCATGCTTCAAATGCTCCACCATCATCCCGTCCCAAAGAAACCCAAAATTACTGGACTTAATGACGACAGACCTGTGGCTCTAATGTCAACGTCTAACACCTTCAGTCTAGAGGGGACTGAATTGGTCAAAACAGCATAATGGTGCTGTTGTGGTGTTAGGACTTTGCTAACTTCTGCCATTTTGCCAAACCAACCAAACCCTCACTCTGTCCAAAACCCTGCCCATGTAAGCAAACCCCAACAAAATGAATTACAGACAGAGAGTTTCATCTGCAATTCTACTTTAGAAAATGCTGTCATCATATCAGCCAAAGTCATGCCTCTCTTAGACGGCAATAAAAAGGCTAAATTCATGGCTGGTACTCAGTCAAGCATTACGAGCTGACCCAACCATTCCAGCGGATTTATCCCGCTGAGCCGAAGCGTCACCGGTCAGTGTCTTTCATTTCTCACCTCAACGCGTCCGTACGCTCGTTACAGAAGCATCACCTTGAATTAATCCCGCCATAAAGCAGGAAAGTGCTGTGAGATAATGTACGACCACACCATAACTGTATTATTGTGCTCAGTTGTGTTGTAACGGAAGGCCTGAGATGGGGTGAGCGTATTTGTGTAGTTTTCTCACGTCTGGGATAAAGTCCAGGCAAACAGCTGTGTAAAGGGAATTGGAGGCTATAGTTGTGAAAGCTAGAGAGGGCAGCAGGCCTTGGTTGTCTGGCTGTGACGTTTTAAATTATCTGTCATCTGAGGACTTGTTGAACAGCTGCAGTTTGTCAACGATACACACCCAAGGTTATGAGCCAGAATCGGCTGAGCTAGCAGCTTCAAAGTTATCAGGTACAACAATTATAGACCTCATTATCATCACTTATTAGGTTCGGTTTACATAATATTAAATCAGCATAAGTAATAATATTTCAGCCCTGTAATAATATTTTCTGAAAAGAATCACACACACACACACACACACACACACACACACACACACACACACACACACACATACAAAATCTGCAAAGGGGTTATTAAAAGTAACAAATTTATCTTATTTTACTGGAAAATGAAATAACATTTTAACAAACTTGGATAATTACCTTAACCTTTTAAACAACTTGGAAGTAAAAAAATCACCTCAATTTCAGCAAGTGAAAAAACATGTTATGTATTATGTATGTCATCATCTTTGAAGCCGCTGCAGGCTCCTTCTATGAAAGAGGTGACGTAGTCAAGACAAGGCTTCTCGTAAATACTATTGTGTATTGTGCATGTTGTTTTTTGACAGACATCAATATTGTGATATTCAAATGATGTGGGTTGGAAAACAGATGGATTGTAAGGTAATAGATATGTATTTCTTAGCTGGCAAGTAGTGAAGTGATCGATGCCCGTGATTGTGTTATGTCAATGTTTTTATTTCTAATATGCCAGCTGACAGCCAGCTTAAGTTTTTGACAGACGTGAAAGCATGCATAAGGGGTGAACTATGTTTGATTGATTGTTGCTAGGTAAAATAAAATGAGAATTTAAGCCTTTTGCATAGCTAATAATGCTTATTTTATGGAATGAAGTTTATTCCATGGCTTAAATAAATTACATGCCCTTCAAAAACTGACATGTTTGATTGTCCGCTGTTACATTCAGCTGCCGCAAATTCATTGACTTTCAAATTTTTTAGGCAGAAAGTAGTTTTTATTGTCTCTTATGACAAAAATATATAAATTAAACCCTTGAAAATGCAGATCCTGTTGTAAAATAAAATAGTGAAAAATCATGTAAAACTATATATATATATATATATATATATATATATATACAGGTGCATCTCAATAAATTAGAATGTCGTGGAAAAGTTAATTTATTTCAGTAATTCAACTCAAATTGTGAAACTCGTGTATTAAATAAATTCAATGCACACAGACTGAAGTAGTTTAAGTCTTTGGTTCTTTTAATTGTGATGATTTTGGCTCACATTTAACAAAAACACACCAATTCACTCTCAACAAATTAGAATATGGTGACATGCCAATCATCTAATCAACTCAAAACACCTGCAAAGATTTCCTGAGCCTTCAAAATTGTCTCTCAGTTTGGTTCACTAGGCTACACAATCATGGGGAAGACTGTTGATCTGAAGAAATTTTGGAGCACTTCATGCTTCCTTCTGCTGACCAGCTTTTTAAAGATGTTGATTTCATTTTCCAGCAGGATTTGCCAAAAATTTGGTTAAAAATGGTGTTGGTGTGCTTGAGCACAAAAAATTGGTTAAATGACCATGGTGTTGCGGCCCGCACGGTTCTCAAACACATTGTGCTTGACTGGCCAGCTTGCGGCGCAAACTCTGTTAATAATAAAGATTGAGAAAGACCAGACCTGAACCCCATAGAGAATACCCTATGTATTGTCAAGAGGAAACTGAGAAACAAGAGACCAGAAAATGCAGATGAGCTGAAGGCCACTGTCAAAGAAACCTGGGCTTCCATACCACCTCAGCAGTGCCACAAACTGATCACCTCCATGCCACGCCGAATTGAGGCAGTAATTAAAGCAAAAGGAGCCCCTACCAAGTATTGAGTACATATACAGTAAATTAACATACTTTCCAGAAGGCCAACAATTCACAAAAAAAAATTGTATTGGTCTTATGAAGTATTCTAATTTGTTGAGAGTGAATTGGTGGGTTTTTGTTAAATGTGAGCCAAAATCATCACAATTAAAAGAACCAAAGACTTAAACTACTTCAATCTGTGTTTATTGAATTTATTTAATACACAAGTTTCACAATTTGAGTTGAATTACTGAAATAAATGAACTTTTCCACGACATTCAAATTTATTGAGATGCACCTGTATATTTGAAGGGGCAGGAAACTTAATGTATTAAGTGTTGTAAGGAATGTAATCAATCTTTGATGGGTGCTATTCTGAATACAAATGAAGCGTAATACTGGATTGTTGATAATGATGAAACTTTTTTCATTTTTGATGAGAAGCCATCTTTTTTTTCCTGGTAACTGATCCTGTCAGTATGTGAAGATTGAGCTTGGCTAATATTTAATGATGCCACACTGGTACTGATACAAGCGTTATTATTCAAACATAATTGCAAGATTGAAGATGCAATTAAAACGGCTGTAACACTGACTTGTTTTGGATGTACTAGAATCAAATCAATGTCTAATACAAGACACGTTGTCAGATTGATTACATTTTTTTAAGAACACAAAACAATGCTTCTTGTTAATAATATTTAGTTGTTTTGAGCAATATTGTACACCATGCACTAACAGTGAGCTGTGAATCTGTAGAGACCACCCACTCTCTCCGGATAGATAGTTTCTGTTCAGCCAAACGTTTGGCAGGACCTACAGCTTTTGTGTTTTGTGTTGCTTGCTATCACGAAGAAGTTTACCTCAGTTTGAATAATATAATTTACATAATAGAGGAAATATAATGACATTTGATTTATCTTAATTAGCGGCTTTTGTTGTTTACAACAATGTTATTAAAAATTGAAAGTTGTCTTTTACCTCAAGAAAAAAGGAAAATAACAAATAAAATATTTTGCATGAAAAAAATAATTTATGTTTAGCACTATAAACCTTTTTGAGGACTGTGGCAAAAGCTGTACAACTTTACAATTTGACATTTCTTTTGTTTTATAATGAGAATGAGTTTTTTGAAATACTATAATGAAAATGGCAGAAGAATGAGTTTAATTAAAGACAAATTAAAATCACAGTGCAATAAGGAAATCTTAATGGACTTCATTTGCAGAGTATCATTTCATTATTTTCGTTCTGGGATGAAATATAACCTGGACATGTCCTTGATGGTTTTGTGAGTTTCTCCCAAAGACATTATGTAGTCGATATGTAAACTTGAATGCCATACAATGGATCATCGTGGACAATTAGCGTTCTTGAGAAGCAATAACACTTTGTTGATGTGTGGATTGCATAGAGAATTTCCTCCCACACTGAACAAGAAAAGTCTGGCACATGCCCTGAAGCAATTATGATTATGGAATTCAGCATTCATATAGATGCATCTCCAAAAGTTTGATTTGTTCTGCCAAAAGCGTCCTTTGGAGCAGGTCCATTTCTGCTCCTTCTGTTCCTAGATCACTTGTCTAATCCTGTTTACTTGCGCTCGCTAAAACTTTAACTTTTAACGGCTAAGTCAAATGTGTCATTATAGCCAGTGAGTTTGTTGGCAAGACAAAACAGACATCCATTCTGCTGATTACATCTGATTATTCCAGGACATCACATTCACGGACTGCTTTATCTGAGCCAGACTTCTATTGTATTTGTATCTGTTTATTTGTTCTGTTGTATTTACAATATGTGCTCTGGCAGTCACACAGATAAAACAGCAGGAGTATCTTGGAGAGCCGTAAAATCAGTGTGAGTGCAGTGGAGATAATGTGTCCCATAAAAAGCAAAGTGTCTCTTGTCCTCTAAGCGGTATGCGGTCACGCCAGAGCAAAGACACGGACACAACTTCTCATTCACTGCCGCATATCTCTATCTCCCTCAATACAAACAGAGGGATCAATCTCAAGCTCAGTGAGTCCAGTGATCATGTCGGCGTGTTAAAGGCACACAAGAAGAAAAGACGAGGGGAGGACACGGCAAACATTGCATCACACGTTCATTAGGGTCTGGTTTAGACAATGAGTGTGTTAATATGGCCTGATAATATCTGTAATTATCAACTTGCATGAGCACATCCGCAGTAGAGAGAAGTCCGAAGCTAAGCACCTTGTATAGAGAGGCACGGATAATGATTTCAAAATGAAATACTACTGAGCAATAGATCAAATATTTGTCAGACACGGTCACTCCTCATGTTTGCTGAGCCAAAGGAAAGCACCATCTTATGCATTAACTTCTAAAATTATACATAAACTTTTAAAAGAATGCAATAATGAGTGTGTGAAGTGAATGAGCGAAACTTATCTTCCTCTTTGCGTCTCTCAGAATCAGCGCTTGACCAGAGTAATATCAACTAAGATACTGAACCATAAATGTTTCTCTCAAGCTCTAACTACTTTAATAACTTCCCGTTTTTTGCTACAATCGTTGTCCATTTGGTCTCCGTCATTTTACTACACATTCAACTGTAAGCCAGTTGAAATGACCTTGGGATCGTTTATTCAGGCAATTTCCTTAGATCACAGGTCTCGTTTTTTCCACCATGAATTAGTAATATCGTATAATTGGACAGCTGTGGGCTGGTTGCAAGCTGTTCAAACAAGTGCATTATTTGTCAGTATTTGTTCAATCTTGAAACTGATCCAGACTCAGAGTCCCTCTGTAAATATGTCAGATGTATCAAATGAAACTGAATCACATTGCATAGTGTTTTTGAATCAGTTCAGGGACGTTTTATTGTGCTGATATTATACACTCAAGTTAATAAAAAGCTGTAAACTATGACAAAAAATAGTGATGGATGGATGGATAGAATGCATTATAGAATATTTTAATTTTCATAAGCAATATTTTTGTCTTGTTTTCTAGTTAAAAATACCATTAAGGCAATATGAATGAACACAAAAAATATAAATGCATAAGTGTTTGAGTTGTTTTCTGATAATAAATATTGTTTTTTTCTTACCCAGTTCCAAAATGGATAGTTCTTGTTTTAAGCATAAATCTAACAAAATGTGGAGTGTAATTGCATAATTCATCTTAAAATGAGATTTGTATTCTATGACTGTTCATACTCGAGCTGTATTATGCAGTCTGATTTTTTTATGATAACATTTAAAAGAGGATTTTAAAAACAAATGAACTTCTGCTTGTGTGTGAAAAAGTCTGAGGATGTCAGATGTTTTCATTGTGGTTTGCAGGTGCTGAAGTGTCATTAATCAATCGAGTGTTCTGTTCTCGAGAGACTGCCGGGCTGCGGCTCTGACTCACACTGCCGTTTTCTTTCCTTCTTTGCATCTTTTCTTTTGTTAGCTCCTCCTGCAGTCTGTCTGTGGGCCACTTGACTTATGCAATGTCAGATTGCATAACTGCAGCATAGCACATTTTGCCATGCATTCTCAGTGCAGGAATGAGACCTTGAATAATAAAACGGCTTATCCCAGGAATTGTCAGCTTCATTAATTATTCAAGCAATGCAATGGGTACAGACAGGCTCTCCGCCACTGGAGCAGAGAATCGACGCTTGAGAAAGGAGAAATCCATTTTGTTTGCCTATATCGCTGTGTTTTTAATGAAATCAGAGGGCTAAGTCTCTTTTCATTATGTTTACCATTCTTTGCAGCACAGGTGGACCAGCTTCAGTTGAGCTATCTGGAACTTTGAAGCGAGACTCGAGAGTTTTATAATTTATGAGTTTTATAATAATGTATGCCTAAAACCCAGACCTCCTTCTAATAGTTTCTATATGAAGGGATTCAAGTAAACACAGTTAAACATATAAACACTCACTAGCTTCACTTTGATTTAAAAAATTGTTTACATGTTAGTAAGTCAACAGTTACTGTTTCATTATTTGGCAATAAATGGCAAAAAATCTAATAGATCTTATATATATATAAAAAACTTAATAATGTTAATAATTTAAATAACTTATTAATATTTTATTATTTATTTACTCATTTTTATAGTTTATAATTTAATTTTCTGTTATTTTTATCTTCATTTATTCAATCCTGCCGCACCTTATTACTGATGAAATCCCATTTACTGACAAGTAGCACATCACATTTCACATTATAGGCCACATTTTAATAATCAAGAGATCAGACAGTATGCCACTTTATGTTGGCGATCACGTACCCACTGTTACTGTCTATGTTGGCAGCATTTGCATGTTTGAAGGAGCGAGTAAGTCGTTTCATTCAGTTCCCATCAAAGAGAATGAGATTCAGAGACTCAGGAGCATCTCATCACACTCATGCCATCTTGCCTCTCTTTTCGCCCGTCAGGGTTTCTGTTGGTGTAGCCGTCAAGCATGAAGTGGAATTTGCTCAAGAAGAAGCCTGCAGCCATGGTGGGCCCCGAGCCCACGGGTGCCAGTGTCCTAACCATGGCCCCTGATGTTTCCACACCGGCAGACAACTCCACCGAGCACCAGGGCCCGGTCAGCAAGAATGACGTCTTTGGTGACATGAAAAACAAGTTCCTCAATGAGATAGACAAGCTTCCACGTGAGTATTTGACTATTTGCTGTGGGATATTTCATAATCCCTAATCAGAGACCAACATTTCTAACGTAACTCAAGCTCCAAACTCAGCTCAGATCTTCAGACTCTGCTGTTTAGTGTGTTGCATCTTTTCTAACCGATTGGAGCATGTCAGGCTGTATTGTCTAGAAACACCCTAACAACGCCCTATAGCCAACATAAAAGACTGTCTGGACTAGGGCTACTCCCGATATTATCTATCTATCTATCTATCTATCTATCTATCTATCTATCTATCTATCTATCTATCTATCTATCTATCTATCTATCTATCTATCTATCTATCTATCTATCTATCTATCTATCTATCTATCTATCTATCCTTAAAATAAAATAAGGTAAAAAGATAAAAATAAAAACTCGAAATTGTAAGAAAATTGTCAGTCTTTTTTTATATGGAATTGGACTTGGATCTGTGCCAGATTTACTATCACCAAACCCTCATTTGGCGTTAAAAAAACTACTGTCAGGAATTACTAAAGACACACAGTGGGAAATTAGCACTGAAAAGGTGTGGACGCAGTTATTTTTGCGACTCAACTTATTGAATATGCATTTGTAGGAGTTTCCCTTTCGATCGGTAAATTTATGGGAGGAGAGTACTTAAATGAATCACACAACACGAAGTGTACTCGTCATTTCACTGGTATTTGCGGCATTATTTAACGCCCAAAACAAGCATGTCTTAAACCAGGCGGTAATTTCCGCTGCTTATGGTATAGATTGTGCCGGTCATTATGGAAATGAGATGTTGCGTCTTTGTTCATTAATTTTCACCTTGTCTGTAAATCACATGAATTCTCCCCTCTCATCAGCGCTCTAGCGCTAATTTTCCCTGTTTAGTAAATCTGGCCCTATAACTTGCAATTATGCAACTCTAAGACAAAAATTCAGAATTGCGAAGCGTAAACTCACCATTGCGAGAAAAAGTCAGAATTGTGAGATAAAATTCTAATTTTTTATTCATGGTGGAAACGGTATTCCATAAGTGGAAGTTTAGTTTCATTTTTGTGATGTGCTTCAGTTCACGGAGACCGAGACTGCAAAAAGTGCATCCTGTTTGTTTTCTTTATTTTACATGTTTTGTTGTTATTGTCAGTATACACAAATAAAAGTTAACCCGTTACAGTTTCAAATGATGCATTACTCATATCTACATGAGCAAAAACGATGGTCTATTTTAGGTTGTTTCCACTTGTTTCCAAAATGCAAGTGATCGTGTCGGTGCTCCCATGTCATGCAGTAGCGCGTTAACAGCTTCCACACTTCACACAAACACTCGGATATGTGCCTAATAATGTGCATTTATCTAGGTTAACATAAGAGTTAGCAGCCATGTAAAGTTGCTACTGCTTAAATGATTCAATTTCAAATGATAAGCCAGATATGAGGTCAGTGAATGATATGCTGTGGGCTAATTACCAGGGGTGTTGTTAGGCCCTTTTTAGTGGGGCTTCAGCTCTGGCTTCTTCCCGTCTTTTAGTCAGCGTTATTCAGCGTGTTCTTGGCACAGTGATGGTGTCAGAAGCAGAGGACAAGGTGTGTGCATTTATCGATAGATTGTTATGATATCTACATCTGTGCAGTTCTTTGTCAAATTAAGTTTACATAATGTGATGCGGGAGCAATACAAAACAGATTTGTCAGTTAACTTAAATTAAATAACCTGGTTGCCTTAAAATGTTGAGTTCATTTAAACTAAAGAACTGAGTTGAGACAAATAGATTTGATTATTCAACAGAAACTCTAAATATTATGTTATTTGAACAACGTTTGTGAATCAAGCTGATTTGACAAAAGATTTGTGAAAAGTTATGGTAATAAATCATGTAAATATGTTTTAAATATGACCCAGTAGCTGATTTTGACATGTGTAGCCTAAGAGTAAATTGATTTAAATTGAATTATAGAAGTGGCAAATTGATAGATCCATGTGTTATTTAATTTATTTATTTTTAAAAATAAAAAGTAATGGTTTAAAGAGGTCATGAATTGCCTGTACTTTTAATTTTGTACTGTTCTCTGAGGTCCACTTTTAATGTTATCAAGATTTTAACATCAGAAAACATAATTTAGAGGTAATATTTTCGGTCCTGTTTTTAACCCCCCTCACCAGAACGCTCTGTTTGAATAGTCGTGACGGATTGTAGCCCCGGAAGTAAACGCCCACTACTATGATTGGCTAATAGTTGTGTACATGTTTGACAGCCTACGTCCTTCACAGATGGACGCTGCTGTGATTTCGGTCAAAAACCCATAAATACTCATATCAAACAATCTGTTTAACAGACAAAGCAATATTGATCATGTAATAAATACAGTTTATATAAATACACTTGTGTGCTGTGATATCGAATCTAATATAGTCGGCACAGCATCGTCTTTTAGTTTCAATCTTTCTGAAAATCCTGTGTCAAATTGTGTCTTTTTAAAAAGGAATCCACAGTAAAATGAAATGAACAAAGGACCAAATTCTTGGCTCATAAATCTTCTCCTCCAATAAAGTTCATCAAATAATGTTTTACTTTGGTCTATTAGACCTATGTTTGTTGTCATTTACCGACTACATGCGCGAGTCGGTGGGCGCTAGTATTTGCAGCGATGTAGAACAGGCGTTGATCTTCTGTGGAGCAATGCTTATCCACTATTACATATTAGTGAAGTCTGGGATGGCATAGCTGTCATTTTGGCAGTCTGCCTTCAATGTGTGCTGTTTTTGTAACAATCAATATCAGGAGTTGAAACTTGATAGGTATAGAAATTCTATGTATTGTAAACATATATATCAAGTAAAATTTTTTTACTGTCAGTGCATGACCCCTGAGCGCCCATATGGAAATAGAAATCTCCCTTTTAAACATCAAGGACCAGCCAGACAATCACTTTTTTTTTCTGTGGGATACAGACTAAATCAAATGAGTTGTCCACTATTATCTCTTGTTAAACAACATTTTTTTACTGTCATAGTGCATTGAGCCCCCCTTATGGAAATCCTAGGATAGTTTGTCGGGGGGGGGGGGTCAGCCCAAAAGTTGTCCACTAAGCCTCTTCTCGTCAACCAGCTTTTAGTCGACTATTAGGGATACAGCCCCTGACAAACTATGGCTTCGCAGTTGCATACGCTCATACAAGCAGTGAAATTTAAGCTTTAGTTTTGTATTGATGAAGGTAATGGTGAAGACAAGCTTGGCTCTCTTAATGACCCTGATAAATCTGGATTTGTATTTCCAGCCTCAGTTCCTCCATATTTCTCTGTCTTTCTCTCACTATTCAGTGCCTCCCTGGGCCATCATCGCCATCGCGATCGTAGCCGTGGTCCTCATTCTCACGTGCTGCTTCTGCATCGTTAAAAAGACCTGCCTTAAGAAGAAAAAAGGCAAGAAGGGAAAGAAAGGCAAGGGAGAGTTGGGAATGAAGAACATGAAGGGAGGAGAGGTACGACCACCCGACACCAGTGCTCTTCACCCTTAAAGGGATAGTTCACGTCAAAATGAAATATTTATATCATACTTACTCATTCTGATGTTTTGGCCCTGGGTCTCTTCCTTTCACGACACAAAATGAGACGTTACGGAAAAACATACAAGCTGTTAGCTGTTTTAGATACAATGAAAGTAGATAGCAGGCTCCAAACTGATAGCAAAATCAATAAAATAATGTCATTTCTGTCTATCACACCAACCTGATGCTTATTTTTGTCTTTTTGGAGCTAGGCAGTAAAAATCACCATTCACATTGATTGTATGTGCAGCTTGAACATTCTGCTAAACATCTCCTTTTATGTCCCACAACAGAATGACTTCAGAGTTAATAAATAATGTCTAATTCTGAGTTTTGGGTGAACTATTCCTTTAAAACCGAATGAAGAGACAGAAAGATTAATGTTTTTCCACTTGCTAATTTCCGTCTGTTGCTAATGAGTTTAATAGTGTTCTATACATATCTAATCTGAATCTTTCACTTGTTTAATGCCTTTAACGATGCAATATATTTGAAAGACTCAGCAAAGCTTGTCTGTTTTAAAAACAGCTGTTACTACCTCACATATCCTTAATATAGCTTCTAGGGCAAGCAAATGGATGGTTGGTATTCTGGAAAGATTTTTTAGCCATTTAATATTCATGGAATATAAAATATTCAGTGTTGTACGTCATTTGCTGCCTGTAAAGCAGGAAAGCTACATGAAATATTTCCCGTCTCGTCATTTCATTTGCCGTGTTCATATAATTTGGTTTCCAAAAGAATGTATGTGCTGTTAATCTCTTGTGCTTTTGTGTTAAAAATGACACATTTTCCAGCGAACGCGCAGCAGCACTAAATCTTTTTAATCTGTGCTGGAAAAATAATAGCTGAAGAGTTTTGCTGTATTTGCCGTGTTGTGTCAGATCCCGCTGTGTGCTGTATGTTTGCTATTGTGACAAGCTGATTTCACTTTGGGAATCATTAACGTTCTGCCTGTCACATCTTAATATATCATTTTCTACATAAAATATATCAGAAAAACTAAGTTGTGCATAATAACCATCAAGACAGGCTTATTATTTATGGGAGACCAGGGGTTATTGTAACTATTATTATTTTTATTTTTTGTTCATAACCTACTGTGTACTGCATATTTATCTGCTAGATTTTTGTACAGTATAAGTGTCATTTACTGTATATGTGTTAAAAGTAACTCATTAATATACTTATAATGAGAATGACTAGATTGTATATTGAATTAAATATTTATATCACTGTCAATATAAATACAAATATTTAAAATAATCGTAAAGCATTTAATTTGGTACAAAAATGTAAAGTATGTAAACAATTTAAAAAGTACAGTATTTTACCTGATTATTAATATTGACAAAGTAAAAAATTGGTAACTGCTCACTATTAATTATAAATATAAATATAGCTATACCATCTCAAATCATTATTATTATAGTTAACTAAAGCTAAAAAAAAAAAATGTTACTTGAAATAGAATAAACACTAAATATAAAAACAATTATTAATTTTAGCTAGTTGCCGAAGCAACATTTCTCATGTTCATAGATTAACTAAAATAAATAAAACTAAAAAAGAAGTAAAAATAAATAAATACATAAAAATTATATAGACATATTTTAACAATACATAATCAAAATGACAAAAACACACAACAAAATTCAAATTAAATAGTTAGATGCTATGCTAAAAACATATTTTAAATATTATATTTTTGTACAATTATATTATTATTATTATTATTACTATATATATATTATATAATACATATGTAATTATATGATATTATATTATAATATATAAAAATATAATTTTAATAATAATAATAACTGTTGTTAACTGATGATGTCATGATACAATTTTATTTGTAAAAAAATGAATGTATGATTTAAGACATTTAATGGATTACAGTAGCCCTCAGTCTCCCTTACTGTACAATACAAGTGTCTCAAATGTGCCTCTATGTTATTTGCTTTTCATATTTCTTTGTTTAAGTTTGATGTTTGCATTAGCCATTAACAGAACGTGTTTATTTAAACCAAAATGTTTCATTTTTGATACATGTCGATTAAGTGTTACTTGATTTCTACTTGATTCTGTCTTCTGTGAGTTCAATCTCTCCCTCTCTCTCTCTCCATTTCTTCATCTCTCTATCCTTCCCGCTTTGTGTTTGATATGTGCTCCGTGTATCTTGACTGGGCTGGACCCGTCTTCTTACGGTAGGTGTGACATGGCTTGCAGTGCTCCTCTCTGACCGCCTGGTGTAAGCTCAGACCAGGGCGGGGGAACTGGGCTATGAAAACTGGCTGGGAATGAATTCTTTGGCTTCTTCTTGAGTCTTGCAAGCTGCAGGGGTGCTGAGGTTGCTTGAGGAGCTAGTTTGGGGTTGGTTTGGGGAGGGCTTGCATTCCACCAGTTTGACATGCCACATGAGTATGGGGAGTACAGCCAAATGAGTAGAAGGAATGGCCCTTTAGAAGTGGATGTGCATTTGGTTATGAACTTAAACTTCATCCTAGCTAACCAAGAGACACCAACACACCAATCCTCACTAACATAACATGCATGTTGAAAGGGTACGTTTTGGTGATTTTTGTTCTAAAAGTTGCTCCACCTATTTCAAATCTGTCCCTTAAATTATCTCTAACTTAAGTTATGCAACATACATGTATCTTTATATACTGCTTTCTTAAAGCAGTTAGCTGGCAGCAAAAGAAGCCAAAGAAATGTCCAAATGAGGTGAAGCAGCATTTGAGACAAAGCCCAATGCATGCCCTTCATACAGGCACCAGTGAATGACCATGACTTGACTTGAGAGTAACTTTCCTGGATGACCCATTGTGTGCAAAGAAGCTTTTACTTTCTTCCTGAAATGTAGAAATGAGTCGTGGGATGAAGTAGGTGGCGTGGGAAACAGACGTTCACCAGAAGCTGTTATTATGGTTTATCTTGCTATATATTGTGTGGTGTGTGTGTGCGTGCGTGTATATTGTGTGTGTGTGATGCGTGTGTGTGTGTGTGTGTGTGTGTTTGAACTCTTAATGTAAACAGTGTGGAAATCATTCTGATTGGCTGAATTGCTGCTCAGCAAACATTTAATGGTATTATCAGTGTTTAAATAGGGAGACTCTTCAAAAGAACAGCACTTTTTTTATAAAAATATTTTCTGTGACTTTTGATCAATTAAATGCATCCTTGTTGAATATGCAAATGCAGAAAAGAAGAAGAATACATTAAAAAGATAAAAAATACAACTGGTAAAGCATCTATAAATTATTTAAATATTTGCAGTTTATGTTTTGCTTTCGAAAGCCATCAATACAGATGCTTTTGTCCCTATTATGATGTAGTTAATATTAGGCTAACAGGGCAGTGGGCTCAACCAGTGGTGTGTTTGGGGTAACCAATGACAGATGACATGGGAAACCTGTTTGAAAACAATCATCATCTCTGCAATTTCACAAAGCTAGTGGTGCAGAAATTGCTCACTTTGACATCTCACTGCCCTGAGAACTGAACAGAGCTGTAATTTATTAAATTGTCTTATAGCACATCATACATTTTGGACACATAACAATAGTGCTATTTTTCTTGGGGCAGTGAATAGCACCTAAAAAAGACCAGGCTGAACAGGTTTAATGTATTAATTTATATCATAATGCAATAAACATGGTTAATCATGCTGATTTGATCACAGGGCTGTTGGTGCAAATAATTGTTTATTGTGAGTGATTGATTTCTCCTTCACCGTTTCTTATTCCATCTGCCACCTTTACTAAGATGAATGTGCTGTACGTTAGCATGACTGCCTCTGAATGCTCAATGCAAGTCTACTGAAGTTACATAAGAGAACCACTGCACACTTCATATTAGCAATACCGCATTAGTCTGTTACATCATTAATCATCCTCCAGATTTAATGCCAGCATCGTTTTATTCACTATGTCTTGAACAATTATGCAATTATTGAGAAATATTTTCAGACTTTGCATTTTGTGGCTTGGCATGCATGAATGCATTCTATCCTGTCAGTTAAGATATAAGAAATTGTGTTTTTTTTATATGCGTGTGTGTGAGAGAGTGTGTGTTTCTGAGTTTGCGTGTGTTTGTATATTTTGGGGTGAGTGGTCAGGAAGGACGAATCCTCACCCCAAGCATTTTTTGTTCTATTTAGAGACATTCTGATTCAACTCTTTTCGTTCATCTTGTATTCTTGTATTTCTTTTCTTTTCTTGTTTTTCCCAAAGCTGAAGCAGACATCTCCCTCTATGTAAGCTAATATTTGCTGTTTCACTAGCATTGCGTTTGAGGCTGTATAAATTCTTCAATGTGCATAGCAAATCTCAGAAATGCTTGATCTGATGAACAATCACAGCGGGGATCCGGTAATGCTGTTGGATGTTACCACGTGGATGAGCTTGCTGGGGTCACTACTACCCCCAAAGCAGTGTTAGTCATGTAACAGGGTTATGTACAGTGTTAACTCCATCTCTTTCAGAGGACACAAATGCTAGGCTAGCAGAGAGAACCTTTCGGTTATCAGCATAATGTCTGGTCTACTTTACTGCTTACACCGTTTCCTAACCACCGTGATGCAATAAGATGTCAGCGACAAGCCATTTGTCTGTTCACAAAAGAAGCGACATGCTTATGTGACGTGAAAAAATCTATCAAAAATCACAGCCAAGCAGAACAGTGTGTGGGTGGAGTCTCTCTGTAAGTGCACTATGCTTATAACGACATGGATGAGTACATAATCTAATTCGTAAATATTAAACCATTTTAACATTATTAAAAATACATACTGAGAGACTGATGCAATCTTTTTTATGGATACACTTGTTTGTTCACACTGAGTTCAGTTTATGTTTCTTTTAATTTAATTCAAAGCAGGGTACTGTTGGTGATTTGGTTGAAATGTTTTTTTTCAAAAGTGAACTTAATTTAGTGCTGTCAAACAATTAATCGCATCCAATGTTAAAGTTTTTGTTTACCTGATATAAGTGTGTGTACTGTGTATATTTAATATGTATAAATAAACACACACACATACAGCATATTGTCAGAGATGTCACATTGCCACAGCCTTCCCCGTCACCTCAGTCATCAACCACGAATTACACCAGATCTCACTCACCTGTGTTCTGATCACCTGCACCTGCCGACCTCCAATCAAATCTCACTCATAAGCACGCTGCACTCAGTCATTCACTGTCCGGTCTACCGTTCACAACCCCGAACAGTACCTGACTCCCCTGTGCTACTAACCTGTGTTACTTACCTTACAGTGTCCCGTTGTCTCTCCAGAGATTCTCCCGCGATCCTCCCTACGTTGTTTCCCCTCGACCTCGGGACTTCTCCGCTCCTGCTATCCTGCTAGGATAAGACTGTCATTACTCTTTCCCAGGACTGATATCAGTATCTTTCACTCACCAGTCATTACTCTCCACGATATCCCATCTGCCATTTAACTAATAAACCAGCCTGTGTTTCACTTACTTGTCTGTGTTTGACCCGTTTGTGACAGAAGACCGGACCAAGACAATTACCTCCATGGATGCTCGCACTCCCTCTCCCGCGGAAATCCTTGAGGAACAGGTCAACACACTCCGGGGTTCACTTATGCCAGTTCTCCCACCGCCATCTACCTCTGTAAGTCCCATGGCCCTACCAGCAACTTATGCGGGTGACGCAGCAGACTGTGGCGGTGACTTCCTCCTCCAGATTGTGCTGTTCATTGAGATGCAACCCTCGATGTTCCCCACCGAACGCTCGAAGGTAGCGTTTCTCATTTCTATCCTGTCTGGTCGAGCGCTACTCTGAGCAAAAGCTATATGGAACTCCAACACTGCCATAATTAATTCCTTCGATGCATTTACTAACCAATTCAAATAAGTTTTTGGCTCCATGGCAGGAGCCCTTTCTGTGTCGGACCAACTGCTTAGTCTGCGCCCGTGTGCTCAGACCATCCTTGAATATACCGTGCAGTTTCGGACGCTGGCGGCTTCCAGCGGGTGGAATGAGACAGCGCTCCTCAGTGCCTACCAAGGCGCAGATCCCCGCATCCGTACTCCGATGGTAATTAATGATGATTCTGTGGGACTAGAAAGCTTCATGCAGAAAACCAACCACATCGCCCAGTGCTTGTCAGCCTGCCACATAAGGGAAGCCGCTCACCAGTCTGGCACACCTGCCACCATTCCTCCAATACCAGAGCCCATGCAATTGGACTCCACCAGACTTCCTCCTGTGGAGCGTGCTCGCCGCCTAGCGGCAGGTCTCTGTTTATATTGTGCCTCCTCTGAACACTTCATAGGAACCTGCCCAGTCCGACCCCCATGCCCAGCAGTGAGTACTGTAAATTTAGAACCAGCTATTACATCCCTTTCCTTGTTGACAGTGCAACCATTCACTCCAGAATGTTCTGTCTCAGCCCTTGTCGACTCGGGCTCCTTGGGGAACTTCATCTCACAAGACCTTCTAAGCCGTCTTCATCTGCCCTGAGCCCGCCAAGCCCAGGAGCTCCGAGTCGAGACCATCCAAGGAAAACCGCTGGGGTGTGAGCAGGTGCGATATTCGAGCACCTCCCGTTAAACTCAAGATTGGCACCTTACATGAGGAGGAAATCACCTTTCTGGTACTGGAGGGACACACAGTGGATGTCATCCTGGGATGCCCCTGGCTCGTTCTCCACTCTCCAGAAATCAGGTGGGACTCGTGTGAGGTTACTCGCTGGAGCGAGTAGTGCCATCAGCACTGCCTATTGGTTCTGCCCCGAACACTCAGCCGAACCTTCACCGCCCAGGTTGTCTCCACCAGCATTGAAAGTCCCACGCCTCTGGACTCATCCTCGATCCCTCCTGATTATGTGGCATTCAAGGATGTGTTCAGTAAGCAAGCGGCCTCTGGCCACTGTGCCGACTTGCTGCCTGGTGTGAAAGTCCCTGAGGGTTGAGTTTATCCCCTGTCCATCCCAGAGCGCAAGGCAATGGAGGAATACATCCAAGAGTCTCTTAATAAAGGTTTCATCCATCCTTCCACTTCTCCAGCGGCATCCATCTTCTTCTTCGTAGGCAAGAACGACGGGGGCTTGCGGCCATGAATTTTTGTAAACTGTAAAACTCCCTTATCCTCTTCCCCTGGTCCCGGCGGTGCTAGAGGAACTCTGTAGGGCACGTGTTTTCTCCAAGCTCGACCTGCGTAGCGCCTACAACCTCGTTTGAATCCGGGAGGGCGATGAATGGAAGACGGATTTTATCACCCCCACTGGCCACTACAATATCTCGTTATGTCGTTCGGCATTTCCAACGCCCCATCCATCTTCCAAGGATTCATGAACGAGGTGTTCCGGGAGTTCCTCCATCAGTTTGTGATCGTTTACATAGATGATATCCTCATTTACTCCCAGAACCTGGCCGACCATCGCCGCCACATTACGCAGGTCCTCCAGAAGCTCTGCCAGCATCATCTGTTCCTCAAGCTGGAGAAATGCAAATTCCATCGCCCCACCATGCAGTTCCTCGGATACATCATTAGTCAGAATGGAATCCTAATGGACCAGGGGAAGGTTACAGTCATCAAGGAGTGGCCTCGCCCCTAGACGGTGAAGGAATTACAGAGGTTTCTCGGCTTCGCAAACTTCTATCGTCGGTTCAACAAGGATTTCAGCTGACATACTGCCCCTTTGACGTCTTTGCTCCGCAAAAAGCCCAAGTCCCTGTCCTGGAACACCAGTGACCACGAAGCATTCGAAGACCTGAAGTCTGCATTCATCACGGCCCCCATCTTTCGCCATCCAGACCCTTATGTACCATTCGGGGTGGAAGTGGACGCCTCTACCACCGGAGTGGGGGCCGTGCTCTCTCAGCACTTCGATGAGCCTCCAGCCTTGCGCATACTACTCCAAGAAGTTGTCCTCAGTGGAGCAGAATTATGACATCGGGAATCGGGAGCTACTAGACATCAAGCTGGCCTTAGAGGAGTGGTGGCACTGGCTGGAGTGAGCCAACCTTCCATTCTTGGTAATTACCGTTCACAAAAATCTCCAATACCTCCGTGATAACAAACGGCTCAATCCTCACCAGGCTCGCTGGGCGCTTTTCTTCACGAGATTCCAATTCACCATCACTTACCGCCCAGTGAATCGAAACTCCAAGGCGGATGCTCTTTCCCATCTGCACTCCCCCAATGCACCATTCAAGCCTGAGCCAATCCTCCCTCCAGCCCTAATCGTGAGTCCAATTCAATTGAACAATGACAAGGACATCCAAGCCGGCACTCTGACCGAACCTGCTCCGCTGGGAGGCCCAGAAGGGAAAATATATGTTCCCACCTCACAACGGCAGTCCCTTCTGGGCTCAGTTCACCAAGTACCAGCTCTGGACACCCAGGCAGCCAACGGACCCTCTCGCTCCTCCAACCCTGTTACTGGTGGCCCAGTATGTCCCGTGATGTCACCAGGTACGTCCGAAGTTGCTCAGTCTGTGCCCAGTCCAAGACTCCTCGTCACCTCCCCGTAGGAAAGCTCGTGCCCTTACCCATTCCCCAACGTCCGTGGTCGCACATCGGGATCGACTTTGTAACTGACTTACCCAACTCGAAGGGAAACACCTGTGTGTTTGTGACTGTGGATCGCTTTTCTAAAGCCTGTAAACTAGTTCCCCTCTCAGGTTTACCCACAGCCCTAGAAGCAGCTGAAATCCTGTTCTCCCACGTCTTCAGGAACTACAGACTCCCCGAAGACAGTCTTGGACTTTGGCCCGCAATTCATCTCCCAAGTTTGGAAAGCCTTCTTCGGATTGCTAGGGGTCATGGTGAGCTTGTCCTCCGGCTACCATCCCCAGACAAATGGCCAGACTGAGCGCATGATCCAGGAGCTCGGACGATACCTCCGGGCATGCTGCCACAGGGACCAACACAGCTGGAGTTGCTTCCTCCTTTGGGACGAGTGTGCACAAAACTCCTTTTATCAAAACTCCACTGGCCTCACCCCCTTCCAGTGCATGCTCGGCCACCAGCTCCCGCTCTTCCCCTGGTCGGGAGAGCTGTCCGAGGTGCCAGCTGTGGATTATTGGTTCCGAGAAAGTGAGAGAGTATGGGACTCAGCTCGCACCCATGTCCAGTGGGCAGTGCGGAGGCAAAAACGGTTTGCAGATGCTCGCCGTGCTGCCACTCCTAACTACCATCCGGGACAAAGGGTCTGGTTGTCCACCAGAGATCTGCGCCTCCGCCTGCCCTGTCAAAATCTGAGTCCCCACTTCATCGGTCCATTCCGGATACAGAGGCAGATAAATGAAGTCACATACCAGCTTCACCTAGCACCCAGGTACAGAATCCATCCCACCTTTCACGTGTCACTCCTTAAACCCTTTTCTCCTTCCTCATCAGAACCCAGGGAACCCGACGAGCCTGAAATCTTAGACCAACCATCGATATACCAGGTCGAGAACATCTTGGACTCGCGGCGGCGGGGTAGCAGGCTCGAGTACCTGGTCGACTGGGAGGGTTATGGACCAAAGGAGCGTGCCTTGGTGGTCCGGGACAATATTCTGCATCCCATGTTGCTCGAGGACTTCCACCGCACTCATCCGAATCGTCCCGCACCCAGAGGCCATGGGCGCCCCCGCTTGAGGGCGTCAGGAGCCTCCCCAGGGGGAGGGGGTAATGTCAGAGATGTCAAATTGCCACAGACTTCCCCATCATTTCAGTCATCAACCACCACTTACACCAGATCTCACTCACCTGTGTTCTGATCACCTGCACCTGCCGACCTCCAATCAAGTCTCACTCATAAGCACGCTGAAATCAGTCATTCACTGTCCAGTCTACCGTTCACTACCCTGAACAGTACCTGACTCCCCTGTGCTACTAACCTGTGTTACTTACCTTCCAGTGTCCCGTTGTCTCTCCAGAGATTCTCCCGCGATCCTCCCTACGTTGTTTCCCCTCGACCTCGGACTCTTTCGCTCCTGCTATCCTGAAAGGATAAGACTGTCATTACTCTGACATTCCCAGGACTGATATCAGTATCTTTCACTCACCAGTCATTACTCTCCACAATATCCCATCTGCCATTTGACTAATAAACCAGCCTGTGTTTCACTTACCTGTCTGTGTTTGACCCGTTTGTGACACATATATTTTGAAAATATGTATATGTATTTACATGTATATATTTATATTCATATAATTTGTATTATATTATAAATATATTTAATATGTAAATAACATATTTTTCTTAAATATATACATGCATGTATTTATATATACATTGACACACACATGTAAACAAAAACTTTTATTTTGGATGTGATTACTCGTTTGACAGCACTCATTTAATTATTTATTTGAGTCGATTACATACAAAGTCAATTAAAGATGTGAATAAATGCGAGTTCGTGCCGGGCATGGCAAATCACGCAAATTGGATGTTATGATTGCCGCAAATGCACCTTGCATATACACCTTAATGGTCTTCCACAAATGTTAAATTTTTAACTAAAGTGGAAAATTTGCATGATGTTGCCGCACAAGCCAATCAGCGAAAAGCTTATTAACACATGTGGTTTGACACATCCTGTTGTATCAAAAAATGTAATCCTGCGAGTAAACTAGAGTAACAAAATGAAAATATTTGCTTCACATTTGGTGTGCACACGCCATTAGTTACGTGGTCTAAATGTATTTATATCGTCTGTGGAAGGTGTATGAGCATAAAATGTTTGTCCAATCGTATTCCTCGATCCGAGGGCTATGATAGGCTGTTCTACTTTCCTGTCAATGTATGTATTTGCATACCTCTTTGCACAGAAATGATACGTCTTCAATGCATTTTATTACGCTACTGCAGACCGAGCGAGAATGGAAGGCGTTATTATTGTGCTATTATGTGCTTTGTACTGTAATGTTTTCTCACCAATGAATGAGACATGAGGTAATCTGACAGAAATACATTCAACCCTCCACCAACGCCATCTCTGCTCATGTCGTTGGTTAGCCTCTGGTCTGCCTGTGCACTTTCATGTATTTTGGAGGAGACGTGGCTTTGGAGAGTGATCATGCAAGGAGGGTGGAATCTTATGCTTTCAAAGCTAGCTTGCTATCGCTAGCCTCTCTGAAATTGCCTACCATACCTTTAAGATCTGAGGTAAATTATCAGCACCTTTAGTATTGCTAAAAAGTTCACGCAAAATGATTTTCAAACTCATGGTACACATGTCTAGCTTTATAGTCTGTATGCTGTTGGTTTAGCCGTGAAGTCACAGAGATATAAACTGTTAATATAATTGTTGCTTATATAGTTGCTCCTCACTGCAGTTGGTTAGGACAAAAACACTGAAAATATGTTTTCATCACGTCGCGGCATCACGTCACATCTGGTTGGGACATGGTATTATTCTGGACCAAGACTGCCAATCTAGAAAGGGAAAAAACCTCTGATAGACAAGTGACCAAATCCAATATTTTTTTTATTTATTAATATTATTTTTTTAATATCTTGTAGGGATTAGAAAATCTTAAAGGTTCACCCAAACATTCTGTCATAATTTACTCACATGAGCTCATGTTGTTCCAAATCCATAAAACTTTATAACGAAACACAATTATTATTTTTTTATGAAATCTGAGAGATCCTGAAAGTCCATTCCCCCAAAACTTTGACGCTTCAGAAAGTTCATACAGTATATTTGACATTATTTACTCTATAAAACAGAGCTTGATATATGTGTGTTGATATATGTGTAGATTAAAGTTCATTTGTGAATAAAAGCCTAAATTAAATGTCCGTTATTCAGAGGACTTCGATTAAAGTGCTGGCTCAAAGCAACATATCTTTTTGGTGGAACAGTTTTTAGTGGAGAGACATAAATCTCTCAGATTTCATTACAAATATGTGTTTTGAAGATTATTTAATGTTTTATCGGTTTATTGTAATTGTTGCTGACAGAATTTTCATCTTTGGGCGAGCTATTTCTTTAAATTGGTGATAAGCCAGGATGGAAAAATCTCATTCAGATAATAGTACATTTGACAAGCAGTTATACAGAAAAAGTTAATGTACTCTACTCAAAAGTAATAAGTACAGACTGTTTCCAACAAAGTACACTATATAGATGTGCCCACAGATCACATTTATTTGCTTCTAAGTGCTTCAAACTACATTTTGAATAGATTTGATCCCACAGACATAATTTGTCAAATCCAAATCCAGTGACAAATATGCTATACACTGCCCATATAATACAAATTACAGGACGATTTTCCAGTAGGTTTTATGTTTAATTTAATCTAAAAAAGTCATGTTATAGTATATTTTGCAGTATGTAGCACACAATAGACAACCTTGTCAAGTAATATCCAATTACAGCACAGGGCACAAACATATTAATTACAGAATCATTCTATTAAATTAAATGACAATATGAGTTCATTAAGATTAATTTCTGCTTTTTTCCATTGTCATTTTAAGGAGCAGCAGGACCGTGAGAAATGAAGATGTGTAAAATAACACTTATTCTGCTCTTGTACTGTGATCTTTAGTATCTGTCTTCGAATGTTTCCTCCAAATTGTCCTTCATTTTACATTGTATCTCTAGTGAAAAATAGATATACTTAAATGTATTTGACATACATTTATTTAATGCTAAGTATACTACAAATACATTTTCATTTAGATGTACTTCATAAAATGCCCTACAATTGTACTTTTAGTATGCTAAACTGGTATACATAAAGTCTGCTAAATTAGAACACCTAATTTTGTACTTAATACACTTTAATTGTGCGGAAGTAGTGCTGAAGTCCAATTAAAGATATACTTAGTATAGTTGATTGTACTAAAGTGGAACTATTGCAGGTATACTTCAGGTATACTTTAAATATCTTGCATTTAAAGACCGGTATTATTCAAAGATCATACAATCCTCATCAAAAGTGACATTAGAACCATTTTAGACTTGATAATAAGAAATGTGCATAGTGCACACAAGTAGAACTCCAAATACAGTTTAATTACAATGTTTATATCAGTAAGTCTTGAGTTATCTGTCAGTAAATATGTTAATAGATTTTAACTATACTTAGTATGAAATAAATGTATTTTAAATATATAACTTTTTTTACTAGGGATATATGGGCTGATATGAATATTGGCTTTAAAGCCCCAACACTTCGCTTTTGTATCTTCTAAATCTTTCTTCCTGTGCAAAAGCGAGTCCTTTAGACTCAGTCATCATCTCTCAAGGTTTTATTATACCCTGCAGACTCAGAATCAATTTATGGACAGAGTGCTTCAGAAAGACTAGAAGCCTTCTGTCTGTCTTTCCCGCCACAAAAGTAATGTAGATGATTGCAAATGGTGTCATGAAAGGAAAAGTGAAATCAAGTCATGTTGCTATGAAGGTCATCGCTGACACAGTTACATACAGTAACACCCGGGTGGTTTAACACCTGGCAAACTTCAGGTAAGCTGAGAAATGGCCCAACAAACCATGTTTGGGGAACATCAGTTTCCTTCCTTTGCCTTTGCTCTAGTTTCTCCTCTAACGTCCGTCTGTGCTTTTGTCTCTCCAGAAACAGGACGAGGATGACGATGAAGAAGATATAGACGTGGGTATAACTGAAGAGAAAGAGGAGGAACCGAAAGAGAAGGAGAAGCTCGGCAAACTGCAGTTCTCCCTAGACTACGACTTCTCTGATAACAAGGCAAGTCCACTTTATGCTTTACAGTATGTTTAAACATCAGTTTGAATATCTAAGTGAATTATGTCTTAATATTTCTGTCTATAAGTTGACATCAATGCCCAGACTTTTGCAGATTTGTCCTTCATACACATAACATTTTTATATTTTGTATGAACATAATATGCAGTTTATTTGTATTTGAAGTATACATCAAGTGCATATTTTTATGTAAAATATTTTAATGTACAGCAATCTGAGTAAATCATATCTCAATACAGAAACTAAACACCTATAAGTGCTGGCATGAATTGGATACCACATTACATTTTATCTATTGATTGTTTAAAGCTATTTCTAAGTTAATAAAAAAAAACACCATTTAAAACCATCTATAATCAATTTTTTTATGGTTTCAAGTTTTAATTAAATATGTGGTAACACCCCCCACCCCCCATTTTCACAGGCAAAGTCCAGTCATTTCAATAGGAATACATGCATTCTAGAATTTTGCATTAAATGAAGATTTTGCAACTGGTTTAAATTTATCGTGCAAATTTACCATGCTGACCAACAGAAATCTATTTGGTTTTAAAGATACTGGACCTTTTTTGACAACAAAATGTTGATGCACCTTTAGATTGTGTCAGACCACCATAATACTGGTTTCATAGTACTCTTGTGGCATTATCAATTATAACAGATTGTGCTTGCACCTTGAATACACTGTGAAGACTGTCACTCTTATCCTGTAGCTGACAGTGGGCATCCTGCAAGCCGCAGATCTTCTCTCCATGGACAGTGGTGGCACCTCAGACCCGTATGTCAGAGTTTTCATTCTCCCAGACAAGAAGAAGAAGTATGACACCAAGGTGCACAAGAAAACCCTCAACCCCGTCTTCAACGAGACTTTCAACTTTAAGGTACAGCATCTATTACAGTACAGTACCAGTTTATGTCATTATCAAGTGTGCCTGTCAAAGCACTCATGAGCCGGTGTTGATTTCTAGATTCCGTTCGCTGAAATGGGAGGAAAGACTCTGGTCATGTCTGTGTACGACTTCGACCGTTTCTCGAAGCATGATGTGATCGGTGAGGTGAAGATTACCATGAACACCCTGGACCTGGCACAACCTATCGAGCAATGGAGAGACCTGGATAGCGCAGAGAAAGAGGAGGTACACCTGTCCTTCATCTGTCAGTCACTTCACGTTAACTAGCAGCTGTCGCCCGCTAATAATAATGAGAGTTAATGAACCAGCGCCTCTAAACATGCTTTTATGTCCATAATGTTACATAATGCTATTCTTTTCTACCTTTTAATTAAAACGACTGTTTGATGAGACACTGTTGGTGTATTATTCAGTCTTCATTTACCCCATGTTGTTCTAAACCATAGGAAACCAAAGATGCTTCGCAGAATGTTCAAGCTGCTCTTTTTCATACAATTAAAGTGAATAGTGAAGAAAAAAAACATAAAAGTGCATAAAACTACGACCAGTCAAATGTTTGGAATAATTAAGAACATTTTTATGTTTTTAAGTTTTTTATGCTCACCAAAGATGTTTTTATTTGAACAAAAATACAGTAAAGGCAGTACTATATTGTGAAATATTATAAAAAATAACTGTTTTATGTTTAATATATTGTAAATTGTTATATATTGCTGTGATCAAAGCTGAATTTTCAGCATCATTACATCATTAGTTTTCAGTGTCACATGATCTTCAGAAATCATTCTGAGATGCTGATTTGCTGCTCAGTTACTATCAATTATTATTGGTGCTCAATTATTAATAATGGTTATTATAATACAGGTCTATGGTAAAAACAGTGTTTGTATAATATTTTAGTATTAGATACATTGATACAATTTTTCAGGATTTTTTGATGAATAGAAACGTCACTGATCTTCTGTAACATTAGAAATGTTTTATAACATAATAAATTCATAAATTCAACATTCATCCTTGCTGAATAAAATTAATATTTAAGATTTAAGTATCCAATTGGGCATGTCATGACTCATGATTGGACGCCTAACATTGGCCATTATTGGACCCTCATTTCATAATGGGATTTAGGAAATATTGTGATTAAACTTTACCTCATATAAACACAATACTTTGATCAAACTAATGCAATTAAGCTCTATAATCATAACCATTCAACTGTGTCATACACCTATTTAATCATAGTAAACAGGCATGTAAACATTTAATAGCATTATTACCGCTCTGACCAAAGAGTGCATGTGCTCAGACATACACGGATGACATGTTTTGTTCTCATAATTTCTTAATTGAACTTTAATTTTTAAATTAGTTTAAATTTTTGGGTGAATTGTTGCTTTAAGGATGCCTGTTTTATTTTTCCCAACACAGCCTGAAAAGCTTGGAGATATCTGCATCTCTCTGCGCTATGTACCTACAGCTGGAAAACTCACCATCTGTATCCTTGAGGCTAAGAACCTGAAAAAGATGGATGTTGGAGGACTCTCAGGTACACACACACACAAACACACTGCACTGCCTTTTCTCTTCTCTCTCTCTCCTCCGGAGTGAGAGTGGGTGGAGATGAACTCGTGCAGAAGACTGGATGTTCCTGCACATGCATAACCAAAAATATGTTTTGATTTCTGTTTTCTCTCTTCTGTTTGCACTTATGTGTTATATATGTGCATACATTGCACATTCTTTGTTGCAGTTTTAATTCATTCATCATGTTTCTGTCAGACACACACAGCGGGCCTCTCTGCCGCAGCAGTGCATTTGTGTCAAGCCTGTGCTTTAGTGTCAGTGGTAGCCATGCAGAACAGATAGTGCTCACGTGCTGACTCTGCAGTCTGCACGCGTCCCCTACACTCAATCCTCACTGCTGCCACCTGCCGGCGGCTCTGAGAACAACACGCTGCACTAGCGCAAAAGAGCCCAAACAAGTCTTAACCTTCCAATCTTCAGTAAAATTGGAGGTGATTATAGGACAGACCTGGTGTTGGTGGACTAATAGTGTAAACATTTGGTTGGTTGTAGGTTTGAAGGGTGATCCATGAGCTTTTTTTGGGGGGGGGTCCTGTAATAAATGTTTTATATATAATCTTACTACTTTGTAAAACAAGACCTGAATAATTACTATATTCCATTCAGTTATCTTTATATTATGTATTCATATTAATATGTGACTTAGCAATGTGATTAATGAAATAGTCACAGAACTGGTTAGACTTATATAAGCTTTATATATATACATTTTGTTTCAGCTTTATTTAATTCACTGAATATGATTTTTAATAGTTTTAGTTAACAATATCAACTGGATTATCTGGAAATTATATTTTAGTCTTCTAGGTAGAGCTCATTCCTTTAAGGAAAAACATTTAGTCACAAATCAAATGTTCCCAAAAAAAAATCTAAATACATAAGACACAAGCTGAAACATCTACAGTATGTAAATGCATGACTTCCTGTACTGGTAAACCTCTGCAGATCCCTACGTGAAGATTCATCTTATGCAAAACGGCAAGCGGCTGAAGAAGAAGAAGACGACTGTGAAGAAGAACACACTGAACCCGTACTACAACGAGTCCTTCAGCTTTGAGATCTCACAGGACCAGATGCAGGTACGCTTTACACGGCTCTTTTTTATATTTTACATTTTCATGCTCCTTCAAACTTTGAGCACAATATCTGTTTGTTTGTTTTTTCCAGAAAATACAAGCTGTGGTCACGGTGCTCGACTACGACAAGATCGGCAAGAACGACGCAATCGGGAAGATCTGGGTGGGCAGCAGAGCGCAGGGCACTGAGCTCCGGCACTGGTCCGACATGGTGTCGAACCCACGCAGGCCAGTCGCTCAGTGGCATCCACTCAAACCCGAGGAGGAGGTGGATGCCACGTTAGCAGCGCTCACTGCCAAGAAGTAATCCTGTTCTTCTTCCTTCCCTCCCTCTCTCCTTTCCCTCCCCCTTTCCTTTATTTCACTTTTCAACATGCACAACACGTCATCTTACTCAATCAGCACTGAATTACAGCCATGGGCCACCAGACTAGAGTTATTAAAGAAGCCCAGCTCAAATGAGATAGTGGATCAGAGTCTAATGAGAGATACTCTTTCCACAATGTTCCTGAAGACAGGCCGAGCTCATAGATGTGTATATCCTTGAGGTTTATTCACAGAAGAGATGTAAGCTCACATTCACACCCAAATATCCAACAGCATTCCAAAGTTTTCCATCGGAGACCAGGGATAGAAAACACTGCCTCTTCCACTGCCATATTTAACACATTCCTTCTAGATTCTCTGGTCATCTAGATGAAATCAGTTCTGTTACATTTGTTGAGTCTGAAAGGACAGTGGAGAATTGTTTATCATTGTGAATATTAAAAAAAGTGGGAACTGGAGAGATAGTTGGACTAGATGCTCCTGCCCAGCCAGAAGGACTCTTTCAGGTGTCGATTACACTGCCTGCAAACAACCTCTTCTTCCATGCTTCAGTTCCAGCCGTCAGCTGGCTTCTTCCACTGCCCAACATCCTAACAAACCCTGACAAAAAGGAGACAAGCCTTGAAACATCATGAAATAAGCAATTCTTAGCTGCCAGGGACCGTGCTAGCATCGGCGTATTTGTTTCTTTGCTTTGATTTCTTGTAGTAAATGTATTCTGCCTGAGCACTTTAAATGAAGGTGTGTTTTCGTTCCAGTCGATGCTTCGTTTTCAACCTGCTTTTATTGTTACCTGCAGTTTTTGATGTTATGTATCCTCTCATTAAAGGAATAGTTCACCAAAAAAATGAAAATTGACTCACTTTTCTTTCTTACTGCAGTGGAACACAAAAGGAGGCGTTTCAAAGAATGTTCCCGCTGCTCTCTTCCACACAATGGACGTGAATGGTGACCAAGCTTAAAAAATATTTTAAAAGAGGCTTCTGACTTCATATGATCTGACAGACTAAAATTGTACAAAAATCTTGCTTGACTTGGAAAAGAACAGTGTGAACATTCTTCTAAATTTCTCCTTTTGTCTTCTACGGAAAAAAGAAGGAATGTCATACGGGTTTCGAAAAACATGAGTGAACTATTCCTTCGAGAACTTCCATCTCTTTTTGTTTTCATGTTTAAAGCAGAAGTTATGGTTTCACGAGAAGAGCTGATAGAAGGCACTGTTAAATGTGTATTTAACTGCACATCTTACCAAACCGCTGAACTTATTTGCACTACTGGAACTGCATTCTGTACATATTGCTCTATCAATCTCAATACATGCTTTTGAGATGGCGCATTCTTGAGACAAGTTGTCAGAGTTTGCATTTGTTTAAAAAGTGAGCTGTTATCATTTGAAAGCTGCTTTAGGGCTTACAGTACGAGTCATTGCGTGAGGATGTGAATCTCAGAATAACATTTTGCTTAAGACCGACACAGAACTAAATCTTTGTGACTTTTATCCTCATATTTCCTGGGGAAACTCTTTTGGCAATGATGATACCTTGTGATATTTGTTCAATTCTTAAGTAGTTGAGAAATTAAGCAAAATTGCAAGCCTGAATTGGATCAAGACTTTTTTTGAGCATCAATAATTGAGTAGAGACTTTTAAACCAGGCCAAAAACTACACGTAGAGAGCCAAGAATGGATTTGAGAGAGACTTTGTTATGTACATGCTGTAACCCAATAAAAACAACTAACATTCTCATAAGGAAACGTCACTTTAGCAGCTTTTATCCTGCTCCACTATCTCATCACTGCAACATTACTCTACTGCCACAATGAATCGTCATTTATCCAGTTACTTTTAGGGTTAAAATGAAAAGTCTGTCATCGTAAAATTTAAAACCTGTAGGACTTTCTGTCTAAAGCACAATAAAAGTAACTCTACTCATGCTTTATATTCAAAGTCTTCAGAAATCCCATAATAGCTTTGTGTGAGGAACAGAAATGTACATACATCACCCAAAAGTGTAAATTCTGTCATCATTTACTCACCCTCATCTCATGCCAAACCTGTATGTTTTTTTTCCCGTATGTGTAACACAAAAGATGATATTTTAAAGACTGTTTTTTTTCTTTTTCTTCGTCCATTCAGTTAAAGTCAGTAAGTTCAAAAACAAGATTGGACCCCATTGACTTTCATCATAAGAGAAAAAAAACAAGTCTTCTTTTGTGTTCCGCAGAAGAAGGAAAGTCATACAAGCAAACAATAATGAATTTTCCGTTTTGGATAAACATTCCATTTAAGTTTTAAAGTTTTAAATATTGGCAGTTGAAGTCATTCAAACATACAAAGCATTGCTTCAGTGACGTTTCCCGTATGAGATTCCCCTGGATAAAACAGAAGCTGCTCTTCTGACAGGCTGTGTTCAGTTGCAATAACTCTGTTGTTCGATTGTGAAATAGCAGGTATTTCCATACACATTCACAGTGCAGTTTGACATTTTCATGTCTTTTTGCAGCTCTAATGAATGTGTGGTTATTTATAATTTTTTATGTGACATCATTATTTTTTCCTCTCTAGTATCGTATCAAAACCTCGTTTTTTACCGTTCTGTACAACATTTGTTCTGGTGTAATCTCTTACACAGATGTGTCCCTTATTTCGAAGAACTTTCACAAAAAAAACTTGCAACTAACACCCCCTCCCCAAACCCATAGGCGTGTAGTTTGATCTATATATGCATAGTTCCTACTTTATGATACTGCATGTTACAGTACAAAAAGATGCGCATGTTTCAGAGATGAAGCAAAAAAAAATATTGTGTACCTAAGTAGGTGTTCTTTGTCATTTTAATAACAAAACGGAGGGGGATAAATACTGTGTATATTTTCTAATCAAATCAAATATGTATTTATTTTCTGTGAGTGGGTACTGGAGAGAATATGAAGTATACTAGACCTTCATTTTCAGATTCAATCCATGCCTGGATATCATGAGCAAATACTGTATGTTAAGTGCTTTGTGTGAACTAATATAGAATGAAAACGTAGCCGCATGCTTGCCGTCTACTAATAGTGTTAAGGAACAAAATGATTATGTATTTGTTTATTTATTTATTTGAAATTAGTTATTTATATTTATTTTTCAGAGTAATATTTGTATGTGTCTTTGTCAGAATAAGTTTGTGGGAAGTCAAAACTTCCAGCGGGGGCTCCAAGTGGATATTTTCCCCCATCTTGTAGGATCCTGTAATCAGCAGAGTATCTCTGTTGGATCGTACAGAATCATTATGAAAAAAAAGAACACTTTATTATCATTTTTTGTCTTTTTGCTGTCAGTGCCAATGAGAGAAGTCACGTTTACTGCCATTTTAGCTGACTTTACGTCATTCTTACGTGATTTTTTTCAGACCAACTGATTTCTAACTTGGCAACAAAGTTGCCGGAGCACAATACTATCAATCGTGTTATAGAAAACTTGGAGTCCCCATTGTTTTCTAAAAAAAAAAAGCTTTTATTTATGAATCTTTTACATAAGAACAGCGTTTAACTAGCCAATAAACCATACGTTTGTGTGTGTGAGTGTGAATAAGATAAAGCCATAAGACTTGAGCTAAATCTTTGGAGCTCAGCTATATAGATGTACTTTAATATGATCCTAAAATGTCTATTCCTTTCATAGGCCGATGAACCTCCTCAACATTCCACATAGTCTGTGAAGCTACAGGGCCACACTGTTTCCTAAAATGTGCTAAGTTAAGCATTATTGGCAGTTCAACTTGAAATAGTCAGTCTTTTTGTTAATAATATGTATTTTCGATGTTATTTTGTTGAGTTTATAATGATTTCAGTGTATATTGGGTTTTGTAAACGCCTTGATTTAACACAAAGTGTGCTAGGGACATCTGTGTGAACTTATACATGTGGTCTTGGTAGTTGCCATTTCACTATGTATGTACACACATGCATTTTTGGGCAAAGGGCAATTAAAACCGTTTAACTATGAGAAGTTGTTTGTGTTTACCATTTTAATAATAATTCACAATCCAAAATTCAAAATGGCATACTTAAAAAGTATATAATTTGGACATTCGGACAAGAAAATTAAATGTAACTGTGCAGAAATTCGGCTTATCCAAGGAATTTCAATCAGCATTGCTTGAGGTTTGAGTGTGAATGCGTGTGATTTTAATAATAATAATAATGCATAGGCCCTTTAATAAGGAATAATCATTTGTTGGGAGTTACTCAAGCACTGCCATTCTGCCTATATAGCAGCGTGCACAATTAACATTTATTTGAAACATTCCTGATCGTAAACCACGGAGTTATTACTTGCAAGCAATGGTTTTTGGGGGCAGTTTAAAAACTGCTCACGGATTCCGTCTATAAGTTGCTCTCCATGTATAAATCCGCTTACGAAACCAGCTCAGTTGTCTTTGTAACTCTCTGTGACTGTTTTATGTCATACAAATCGATGAGAGACTGCTCTAACACCCATAACACGTGTTTTCATATGTGACCCTGGACCACAAAACCAGTCTTAAGTGACTTTGAGATTTATAGGTCATCTGAATAAATAAGCTTTCCATTAATGTATGGTTTGTTAGGATAGGACAATATTTTGCCGAGATGCAACTATTTGAAAATCTGGAATCTGAGGGTGCAAAAAAATCTACATATTGAGAAAATTGCCTTTAAATTTGTCCAAATGAAGTTCTTAGCAATGCATATTACTAATCAAAAATGAAGTTTTGATATACTGTAAGAAATTTACAAAATATCTTCATGGAACACTTAATATCCAAATGATTTTTGGCATAAAAGAAAAATTTATAATTTTGACCCATTCAATGTATTTTTGGCTATAACTACAAATATACCTGTGCTACTTAAGACTGGTTTTGTGCTCCAGGGTCACATATTCTTTTCCGAATGCTAGCTGATGCCTTTGTGTCTGCTTTTGCGTAATCACATAGCAAAGTTCTGGGGATAAAAGAATCAAAAGCCTGCCATTGTGTCTCTTTAATTTGATTCTTCTCTTGCACTTTTCATTCTGCTTATCTAGAGTTGTAAAATGCTCTTTTTTCTATTTGTATCTATTTGTGATCAGTTTCTTTTCTTTAGTCGGTGGGAGATTGTGAGGGTTTGTCCCTCAGGCTATGTTTGTACCTGTTTCGGTGTTCTCGTGTGTGTGCGTGTGTTCATGTCCGTATTGTTGTGCCTAGTGTGGATCAATCGCATGCTTTAGCCCTTGATGGGACACTTTGAGAAAACGTTGCTCACAGACTCTTCCCAAAATCCCCAAGTGGACAGTACATGAGCGTCAGCAATCCTTGTAAAGACGTCAAGGGAACCAAATAGCTCTACAGATTTATCATGTGTGTTACCAGCTCTGTACTGAAACAAATGAGAAAATAAAGGCCTTTTAATTACACTTAACTCTGGGTGTGGAGTTGTTATGTCGTATTTAACACTGAATTCCTTCTGTTTGCTTGATTTAATTTTGACCTACATTTACAGCTCTGATGGTGTAAGCCTTGTTTTGTGGTTTCAGAACCAGATATTTAATTAAAGGTGGTAAGAGTGACTTCAAAAACCTTATTTATAATATTACCATTAAGTATAATTTCAAAGTATACTTAATGTAGTAAGTACACTAATATCAATGTACTTGTAGTGTACATGTATACAATTTAAAACTATTTCAAACCTCGTGGGACTAAATTGGCCTAGCCTATGTACTTTTAAGTGTAAGTGTAACAGTAGTAAACTTGATCACCCAACTAGTTTATGACTAACTTGAGAAAAGAACTACAGTAATTTACTGGCAGCAAGTGACAAGTAACTTACTGTAGAAAAGAACTACAGTAATTTACTGGCAGCAAGTGACAAGTAACTTACTGTAGAAAATAACTACAGTAATTTACTGGAAGCAAGTGACAAGTAACTTACTGTAGAAAAGAACTACAGTAATTTACTGGCAGCAAGTGACAAGTAACTTACTGTAGAAAAGAACTACAGTAATTTACTGACAGCTAGTGACAAGTAACTTACTGTAGAAGAAATAATCATATTTTCGCTGTTTTTATTTACAGTAACAACCATGAAACTGTAAGGTAAAAGTTTTTGTGCTTATTACACAGGACAGTGTAGCGATTGGTGTGGGGTGGAGAGAGGGGAATGTGATTGGCAAAGGACTTTAAGCCAGGAATCGAACACGGGTCACCAGAGACACTTGCACTATATGTCAGTGCGCTAACCATAGACCAGGGGTCGGCAAGTAAGTTTGGCATCGGGCCAAAAACAATTTCTCCACTAGATGGTGGGCCAGAACATAGTCAATGGATAATAAGTGACTTATTGGAACGCTGGTGTGCAAACTTTTCCTTCCTACCACGTCCACATCACACGCTAATAACATGGTTGTCAGCATTATAATAGCTGCTTTTTGCGGTGCAAATTTTGTTTATGATGAAAATAACTACTTTTTCGTCAGTTTTTTTACCTACAGATCGATGCATTTCTTACAGATTTCTGCTCATTCGAGATCGGATCCAGATGAAGTAGCACTGTAAGATTACATTTGTTTGAATGCATTATTGAGAGAGCGACTGCATGTGAACAAGTGTTGTAGTACTTGTTTAAATCATGCTTTCAGCTGAAAATATTCAGTATCTAGACTAGAAGCAATGAACAACTTCCTTGAGAACTATAACTTACCGCTCATGTCCATTGCCGTCATCATAAAGCCTTCACATTCTTTCTGATTTGAGTGATCCTTCTCTATCAAGCTAGCTAAATATTAACATGTGAATTCTTGATAAATATGCTGTTATATTACGGGTCGTTGGCATGAATTGTACTTGTGATGGTGGTGGAGCACTTTCCACTTTTCACTCAAAATCACACCGCTCCACTCTGCGCTCCGCTCATACTCTGATTGTGAGTAACTGTTGCTATCATGACAGATTTATTTCAGAGCCATCTGCTTTAAAAATAATCTGGCTGCGGGCGCAGGCCAGGCATTATTGCCCGCGGGCCGCCTGTTGCCGACCACTGCACTAGACTATCAGTACCGACATATTCCATTGCTGTTTAGTTATATTGATTTAGCCCAAATAAAAAGAAAATAAAAAAGAAATAATGCATGTTGCAAGATTTAAATATAAATATTAATTTATCAACAGTCACAGTTAACTGCTCATCATTTTAACAAGCTTCATTAATCATTCTTCACTTATTGCTAGATGTGTTGAAAACAATAAAATCTTGATGACCGGTCATTTTTTTAAAGCACATTGTTAGTTACTGTAATTTTCTACAGTACATAATTTATAATTGTGTTTTGTACAATACATTGGTAATTACTGTGATTTTCTACAGTACATAATCAGTTATTGTGTTTTCTACAATATATTGGACATTACTGTAATTTTCTACAAGACATTGCTGGTTACTGTGACACTCACAGTACTTCTTACATTACTGCAATTTTGACTGAAACTACGGTATTCTACCATGAACTAGTATACAGTAATTTCCTGTGCACAAACACAGTAAATTACTGTAGATTTCACATGATTTTTTTTACATTTTACAGTGAAGAGTATTCTTTAAGGTGTATTTTCAAAAACAAAAGAGTTAGAAATATATAACTAGTAAACTAACAGTATACCAACAAGTTCACTTTTAAATGTAGCTTCAATCAATTTTAATGTAGTTTTTAATCTAGACTAAACTAGTTAAACTAATTGTGTACTCAGTTACTGTACTACTGTTACAAAAAAAGTATTGAAAAATATTGAAATAGTACAAGTATACTACTAGTATATTTACTACATGAAGTATGCTTAGAAAATATACTTGAACATTATACTTAGAATGAAGACTTTATAGGTCTGATGAGAAATGGCTACTTGAAACTGAAATGGAAATGCATATCTGACAATACACATAAATGTCTAGTATGTAGCCTAGTTCAGGAGCACATAAGAACTCTATAAACAAGAAATATATTTCAGTGAAATGTAAAATGATAATGGTTGGAACCTGTATAATGGCTGTGATGATCACACAGGCAGGCAGAGGGCAGTACTGCACCTAAAAAACCACTTAACTACATGTTTTGTATTTTACAGTGTGTTTAATACTCAGGCAAACAGCAATCAATCATAAACAAAGTGCTGTGATCATTGGTTCAAGATTACAGGTTAAAAACTGTGGACAATGAAAAACAAAGCATCTTAATTGGCATATGTGTGATGTGTTTCTGTTTTATCCATGTAGACACTCTTAATTACAAACAAAAGGCACAAATAAATATAAAACACATTTGAATGGTTCGACGTATCCATTCTTCAGCCCATCAGGTCATATATAAACACTACAAATGTAAAAGTAAACAGGACAAATGGGTTGATATGAGGAGCGTGACATCATCTCTCAGTGGGAACATTCCTTTTAGAATGTTCAGGCGGAGCTTCTGAAGATCATACTGGACCAACTGACCGCTTCAGGATAATTCGATTTGATTGATGATGAAATACTTCAGTTTGCTGAAAACACCAGAACAGTTGGTGACCAGTGCTGTGGTTTGGCTGTTTATCCTTAATGTGCTGACATTCCCACAAGGCCTCGATCATCTTCATCAGAAACCTTGACCAGCCTCACCATCTAATTTTTTTCTGGTCAAGTGAATGTTTCTGCTGGTTCCACTGGGAGACAATGTGGCAATCTGGTTCCAAAAATGGGTTTTCCCACCAAAGAGGAACCATTTTGGGTTCCCCAAAGAATCTTTAAATTAATAGTTCTTAAAAGATTGTTTTTCTTAGTGTGAAGAACATTTTAAGAACCTTTTTTCACTATAAATAACCTTTTGTGCAATGGAACATTTCCATGGATTTTGAAGATTCTTCATGGAACCATCAATGCCAAAAAACACTTATTTTTAAGATTGTAATAATATTCTGAAGAATTTTTTCCACTATAAAGAACCCTTTGTGAAATCTAAAGGTTCCAATGATTTTAGAGTTTCTTATGTTTTATAGGGCCTTTAAACCAGCCTGGACTTATAGTCAATACAGAATCTTTATTTTTAGGGCCTTTAAATTTTTTTAGCCTGGAGCTAGTAGGGATTATAACATCATCTATATTGTTTTATTTTGTTTGTTTGTTTTTTCAGCAGGGATTATAACATCATCTATACTGATCCTGAAACATTTAGAGTTTACAAAGGGCTGACATTGAGAAGCCAACTGATTGGACATTTCTGTGGGAGAAATTAACACTGTTCTTACAATGTGATTAAGTCAAGTACCCTTGCAAACACCAAGTTAAAACCAACTAGTTCAAGTTAACAAACTCAGCCAGGTTTTTGAACACTGCAAAAATGAACACTCAGCCAGGCCTAACAAACTCAGCCAAGCAAAAATGATGGTTGACCTCAGCTCTAACCAAGTCTGTTATGATGGTCAACCACCTGACTAGAAATGATCTAAATCAGCTCCACTGGCTGGTTGTCCAGTCAGTCAACCACCTAAACCAGCTAGAAATGATCTAAATCTGGCTACCACCTTATTTTGTAAGAAATTGTATACTTTCTTCTCTGGAACAAAAAAAGAAGATATTTTGAAGCATGTTGGTAACCAACAGTTTTGGTGACAACTGACTTTCATTGTATGAACAAAAAAGACTGAGACATTTCTCAAAATATCTTCTTTTGTGTTCCAGCGAAGAAAAAAAGCCATTCTGGTTTGTAAGGACACTTTTTTTTTACTTTTTTGGTGAGCCAACCCCTTTAATCCTGGAGCTGCTGCACCAAGAGCAGGTCAATGTGAAGTCAGTGTGAAGTTCTCAGATTTGGTCTCTTTCTGTTCAGTATTTCTCCTCCTCTTTAACAAGTCGTCCTCACTTGGAAAGTTTGCTGATGACTCTGATTAAAGCTCCATTCTCATCTTTCAGCCGCTGGTTATCAGACTTGAGTTCTGTCAAAACCTGAAATTGATTAAAGATGAGAATGAATGAATAGAATGCATTCATTTACTTAATTATTTAGTGATCATGTGACATCAAAATAGCAGTGCTCTTCAAATGGCAATACACCATAATGTTAAAATGGTTCTTCTAGACCAATATTATCTTAATCTCATGTGACAGCACTTCATAATAAAGCATGCAAACATTGCTGTATCATAACACCACAGAATATGATTTTCAAATATGATTCCTTTGTAAAGGAATGGCAGTTGGCAGTGCCATGTGAATGTGAGCACATGCATAGAGAGAGGTTCACCTCCTCCTACTCCATTGAGTAAAAAAGCAATGCCAGAACTACAAAAGCTTTAATAGGAGAGCAAACCCAGCCACTCATGACTTCATATCATATCCTTCCAACCATCGGATACAACAACAAAGCTTTTTTGTCCTCCCTTTTAGAAATAGCCAGCACATACACAGAGAATCTCAGCACTGTGGATAGTTCAGGCATTCTGAATATGAATAGGATCCTCTCACCTAAATACTCATTATTTGTAAAATACTGCTGAATTGCTAGTGAACAAAAAGTAAAATCATTATTTGTAATATTGAACTACTTTAGGAAAATACAATCCATATTTTACTTTAATATAAACAAGGTAGGGCAAGACAAGGCAGGGCAGACACACAGGTACACCGGGAGTAACGAGTAGACCAGACAAACACTAACTAAACAGACAGGACTATAAATACACAGAATAATCATAGATAATTAGACAAACACAGCTGGACAAGAATGAACTAATAATGACACTAGAGGCGGGAACACACGACAGAGGACTGACAAGCTTATTTTGTACATTTTGTATTTTTTATTATAGTTTCATATTTTTTATCAGTAATTTTTTTATCTGTTTTTAATATAGACATCCAATAGTCTGTCATTTATAACCAGTGAGTTACATATTATATCATTATTTGGTTTTTGTAATGTTATCAATTTTCATTTCGGTTTTGAAATTATTTTTATGCTTATTTTTTATCTGTTTGTAATATAGGCATCCAATAGTCTGTAATCTCATTTATAGCCAGTGAGTTACATATTATTTTATTCTATGTTAATTTCATTTTTACAATTATTTTCATAGCTATCCATGTGTAATATAGGCATCTAATAGTCTATAATATAATTTATAACCAGCGAATTACATAATTTTTTATATTTTTTTGTTTCAACTTAAAAAAAAAGTTTACTTTTATTGCTGTATGTGAAAAATATAAACACCCAATAAACAATTTTATGTAAACATTTCTAACCGGAGTTACATATTTAATGTTATCTATACACATTCATATTCTTACATATTCTGTTTGTTTAGTCATCCAATAATCTGTATTGTTATTAATAATCATTGAGTTGCATATTCTATCATTATTCTATTTTTGTAAATGTATTAATTTGATTAATTCATTAAATTAAAAAATATATATATATTTTTTGTTTACCTTTTATAGCTATCTGTGTGTGATATAGGCATCCAATAGTCCATAAAGTTATTAATAACCAGTGAGCAGATGTGTTGACAGAGACTAGAATGTGACGCTACAGTGGCTGTGATTTGAGTTGGACACTACTGGAGTATAGAAACGTTTGATCATGCGCTTGGATGATCTATAAATATCTTCAAAGCCACCGCCTGCAGCAGAAATGTGAGGGATTGCCCTTCCCCAGAACCAGGAGAGAAACAGGGAGAAAGAAAGAAGGAGCGAAAAAGCCTTACCAATGCAAAACAAAGGAATGAAACAGAGACCTGCCTGAGAGGTGAGCAGCAGCGGGACAGAAGAGGAGGACTAAAGGGTGCAGCGGAGAACAGGAAGGAGGAAGAGACAGAGAGAGACAGAGAGGAGGACTAGAGATCGTCCGTCTCAGGGAGAGAGGCCATCTGAGAGAGGCGAGCGAGGGAGCGCAGCATGGCTTTGTTCTCCAGTAGGAGGCGCGCGTTCCCCTTGCGGAGAGCCTGTAGCCGAGCCAAAGCAGGAAAGGTCTGGAGATACAGAGAGGCCCGAATCATAAGAGCGAGTGTGAGAGAACATCAGAGCGGGTTTGGGAACAAAAATGAACAGCATTAGTGTGTCTGAGTTACTTAAAACAAAGTCAACATGAAATCAAACTTTATTTTTACACATTCCTGGTCTTATTGTGTTTCTAATTCATCATTGCACATTATTCATGAGAAAAGTGTTTTATGATTGTTCATCCAAATATTACGGTGGCCCAGAAGTGCATATTTCGAAGAATGTTGGTAACCAAACAGTTCAGGTTCCCATTGACTTTGGACAAAAAAAGAAAAAAAACAATACAATAGAGGTAAATGAGAACTGAAACTGTTTGATTACCATTAAAGGGATAGCTCACCAAAATGAAAATGACCCCATGATTTACTCACCCTGAAGCCATCCTTAGGTGTACAGTATATGACTTTCTTCTTTCAGATGAATACAGTCGGAGTTAAAAAAAATGTCCTGGCTCTTCCAAGCTTTATAATGGCAGTGAATGGTGGTTGAGATTGTGAAGTCCAAAACCGTGCATCCATCCATCATAAAAAGTGCTCCACACGGCTCCGGGGGTTAATAAAGACAAATCGATGCATGTGTATTTTAAACTTTATAAACTGTAATCTCTAGTTTCCGCTAACTGTCGTACACGCGTTCACGAGAGAGTGGCGTCCAGCGGATGACGTAGGTGTAGCGTAAGCAAAACAAAACACCAGGAATTAGAATACAAAACGAGGATTTGTAAAGAAAAATGTCAGAGGATTTCGAAATAAGCCAAGAGGAGACTGGTTTTCTGTTGCTGTAAACAAAACTTGGTTCTAATGAGACTAGCATATTCTCACTCTCTCGTGAACGCGTGTATGACAGTTAGCGGACGCTAGAGATTGCGGTTTACAAAGTTTTAAAAATGTATATTTTTCTTACACAAACACATCGCATCACTTCAGAAGCCAGGTCATTTTTTACTATAACTCTGATTGGATTCGTCTGAAAGAAGAAAGTCATATTCACCTAGGATGGCTTGAGGGTGAGTAAATCATTGGGTATTTGTTTTATTTTTGGGTGAACTATCTCTTTAACAATCTTCAAAATATCTTTGTTGTGTTCTGAAGAAGAAAGAAACGCATATAGGTTTGGACCATCATGAGGGCAGAGTTCAATGTTTGAGTGAACTATCCCTTAAACTAACGAGCAATACACACAGCTACTTAATTGTTAGTAACTTATCAATGCAAGAATCTCCCATTTATATAATGCAATGATTCCTTTAATTGTCCATATCTTTAATTCAGCTTGAATTAAAGTTTAATATGCCAAGTCAGAATTTATCTACCACCTGTAAGGGGTGCATTAAATCTGACAAAGTGGTTTAATAAAAGGGTCCAGTGCTCTAAGGATATATTGTAGCAATGTTTTTTTAATGGACACTTGAATTTTGCATATAATAATGTAGCTATATAATAATACTACTTTTGAATGAGTCAGTCAGTTTAAGCCAGTGTTTCTCTACGCTCTTTAATTGTGCAGTAAATCTAACATACTGGCACCCTGCATTTTCTAACAGTCCAGAAAATTCCAAGTTTTGAACACTTTTACTGTGCCAATCTTGTTTTTACGATCCCTTAAACTTCCCATATGGGACAATACAGGCATTCTATTGCACCATCAACCCATTTTATGGTGCCGTTTCTCAATCACAATAGAGAGCATGTTAAAGTTAGCATAAGTGCTTTGTAGCCTACTAGTGAAAATACCTTAGTTAAATCTAAATATCAAACCGTTTTTACTGTACCAATCTTTTTTTATAAACACTTCATACTAGGGGTAGTTGACTTACAAAATCCAAATATTGATACCAACTTTTATGGACTCCTTTTTTAACTACCACTTTAACTGTTAGCTCAAACTTTAACATGTTAACAACATTTGCTTGAAATTGTTGCACCACCCTCTTATTTCTCCACCTTCCAACCACCTGTTATATAGAGACAACATTTGGTCAATCAATCCCAAGTCTGTCTATATGAGAGACAATCATTTGGTCAATTCAATTTCAATATAAATGCAATGATTTCGTCTAGAGTATATATCTTCATGAGAGGACATGTCACAAACAAATATAAAATGTTAAATGAATTAGAATATAAATCATGTTTCAAATTCTGTAGCATGTCAATGAAATCATGTGTTGACTCTTTTGGAAACAGAAATATCATGCATGATGACATCAGTGAGAAGAACAGAAATGTGTGTTGGATGAACTCACTGACACACAGCATGTGCAACTGTAATTATTCACACAAAGTATGAGGAGGACAGGCTTGCAAACATCTTCATGACCACTTAAAATAAAATCAATTATCAGCCACTAAAATCATAAAAGCCACATGCATCAGTGATTAAACCTGGCATCTGTGGTCAACCTCAGAAACTTCCTGAACCAGCATGTGGAGAAACCCTGAGGTTTGACACCGTTTCCAAACATGGTTTCACGGCTTACGATTTGGGACCAGGCCATCGAGTTTCTCCAATGCATGAAAACCCAACAGAGAACTGCGAGGCATCCGGCATCTGTTCAGAGCTCTTTCATGATTCATTGTTTTGAATGTACAAAGATCATCTGTAGTCACATTTAAATGGTTAACTCTATGAAATGACGCACTGCTTTGAAAAACAGAGGTTGGCATGTCCTAACGGCCAGCACAGATTACACAGTGCTGTTGTGCTTCAAGTCATGACTCAATTTGTCACAACATGGCTTCTAGATGGAGCTAAGACTCTCGTCTCTTTCTGCTGAGCCATTCCTTACTCAGTAGCCTATGCTGCATAACCTGCTATCTAACCTAAAGCAACATCCTTCACAATCAGCCATGTGAAACACTGTACATAGGCAGCAAGACACGACTCGATAAAAACTGATTCCAATCCACGTGTTAAGTTTTATGTGACACATCACTATTTCCAGATCCAAGCGCTCCTTCAGATCTCAAAAGCAAACAGCAAATGGTGCTAATATACATTCATGGTGTGCTATAATATACTGGAAAAATATAATCCTAACCTTTGTCTTCACACTGAAATCATAGTTGGCCAGAAAGTGATTAAAATGGTTATGAATTGTTAAAACCTTGCACAAAAACTGATACTGTGAGTTCTTAATAATGTGCTATAAATAACGTGTGCATAAAACAGCTGTTGAGATAGTATTCTCAATTGCAATAGAATCGAGGCTTAGACCTGAAAACAGTATTTAATTCGTCACGATTTCTGCAGACAGAGTTTGCCATAAGCATGTTGCTTCTAATGTACCTCCAAACAAACGATACGTTTATTAATAAGGCATTAGGAGCATAGAGTGCTGTAGTGATGGCATATTTTTCTGTGACCAACAAAAGTTTGTGACTCTTACATGTTTTATTCACCATGATAATATTCACAAATGAACAGAAACTTTTATTAATAATAATAATACATTTTGAAATACAATCACCGGAATTCAAAAGCTAAACATAGGCTACGTAATCTCATTTAGCCACTTGTTAGCAACCACATTTTTGAGGTATTACTGCTATCTTTTATGTCGCAGAATAAATTGTGAAAATATCTAGAGCTTGTGTGAATCCCAGACCTTATTTCAGGCATGTAATCAAAAACCCATTGACTTTTGGGAATTCAAACTTATTTCCAGGTTTCAGCCTACAAAAACATGTCATCCTTTCAGCACTCCATTTTGATTTTGTCTATTGACTACTCAAATGACACAGATTCATTTATGGCGTTAATAGTGCACCATAGAGATGCATGATTAAGAGCCTGAGGAGAACAGCTCAGAGCAGGACGTCCGGGTTGTCATCTAGTAATTGCATCATGGCATTAACACAGCATTTATAATCAACGTTACGCTTGACTTAGCCAATGCATTCTGGGATTGTCATTTTATTATTTGGTCATAGGACAGTAAGCCTGCTGTTGAGGAATTACAGTAAGAGTTATTTCAAGAGCATTACAGAAAAAAAAAGTATGGATACAAATCTGTGACTAAGAGTGATCTACATGACCCACACCGTGGAGTAATCGGTGTGTTTTGGTGTGTGTGAGCAGGCAACCACACGTGGGGCAAAACCACTCACCATCTGCCCCCTTTCACCCAGTCCAGCTGAGGATGAACTCAGGGCTGGTAGCGAAACCTCACTGAAGGCGTCTGCTGGGGCAACAGTGACATCACTGATCAAACAAACACAAGTGCTTATCATTTTCTTATGTTTATGAGCTTGATGAAGTGAGAGTCTGTTGGACCTACCAGTTAGTGTTTGAAAAGCTGCATAAATATATGCTATTAAAAATAAAGGTTATTTAATGGTATTGATGGTTCCATCAAGAATCTTTAACATTTATGGAACCGTACCATTGAAAAAAAAAGGTTCTTTACAGTGGACAGTTTCTTTTTAGGCTCTTCACACAAACGGTTCTTAGTGATGGGATAAGTTCAACCGAAAATGAAAATTTGCTATTTATTTACTCATCCTCAGGCTGTCCAAGACATATGTGACTTTTTATTCTTAAATAGATCAGTAAAGAATTTTTTTGCTGAAACCATGGTCCTTAGTGATTCATAAAATGTCAAGTGTCTACCGTCACACATAAGCATATCAGGCAACACAAAATTAATACCCATGGCTCTTGACGATATATTAAAGAGGACTTACAGTTTCGCCCAATCTCACGTTAATCTTGAGAGTAGTACTGCATCCTTCATATCTCCAAAGAGTTGGTAGCAATTTATTTTACAGTCCTGTTAGTCGTGTACATACTATGTACTTCTTATAGTAATTACAATAACTAGGTAATAACTTGGTACTAACCCTGAACCGACCCCTAAACCTAACCCTAACCAATGTAGTTTCCTTATATTACCAATACTTTCTAAGGTAGGTACACTGTAAGTACCTGTAAGTGCACGTACTGTAAAATAAAGTGCAACCAAAGTTTTATCATATTTATAAAAGAAAGATACAGATTTACGGTTCTTTCTGAAAACAGCCAAAGCTTCTGGAGGCGAGCCATGGGCGGAGCTAAAGAGTTGCGGACATTTGCACGCCGACTGCCAACAAAACGCGGTTCCGAATAATGACCGATATCTTTTATAACTGGGACCGCTCCATCTTTCAGTATCAAACGATGAGCAAATCCGCATCAAACTGGGCCTTGTTTATAAAATATTAATCAACGAAATTGCAAAACTCTGTTGCTGCCCCAGAAAATCAAACTGCATCCACTGCTCACGTAAAAATGATATCTTTGCTGCTCAAGCCACAACCTGTTTTACACGGTTCAGTCAGATTTGGCATACTAGTTCAACTAGTTCACTAAAAAGAACCAGTTGAAAGGAATAATTTATTTGTGAACCAAAAACCTCTAGGGACTGTTTGTCTGAGGCTCTGAAGTACAGGTAATAATGTTGTAAATAATGTTCAGTTTCTTGCACAGACTGAGTGGTTCGCTTCATAAGACATTTACATTTACAATTACATTTAGTCATTTTCCAGACACTTTTATCCAAAGCGACTTACAATTTGGGAATACATAAAGCGATTAAACTTGAAGAGGTAAACAGACAGAGGAAGTGCTCGTAATACCAAGTCTCAGGCATTGTTCAAATAAATACAAGCTAGCAAGAGAAGGAGAGAAAGATGAAGAGAAAGATGAAGATTTTTTTTAAGGATAAAGTCAAGTAGTGTTGAAAGAGATGAGTTTTCAGTTGTTGCTTGAAGATTGACAGGGATCCAGCATTCCGGATGGGGGTGGGAAGATCATTCCACCAGCCAGGAACGGTGAAAGAGAATGTTCTGGAGAGTGATTTTGAGCCTCTCTGTGATGGTACCACGAGTCGTCGCTCACTAGCAGATCTCAGACTTCTGGAGGGGATGTAGATTCGTAATAGTGAGTGGAAGTAGGAGGGTGCTGAGCCTGTGGTTGTTCTATATGCAAGCATCAGTGTCTTGAACTGGATGCGAGCTGCAACTGGTAGCCAGTGCAAGGAGACAAAGAGAGGTGTAACATGGGCTCTTTTGGGCTCGTTGAAGACCAGTCATGTCGCTGCATTCTGAATCATTTGTAGAGGTTTGATTGTGTTTGATGGAAGTCCAGCCAGAAGAGCATTGCAGTAGTCCAGCCTGGAAATGACAAGGGCCTGGACAAGAAGTTGTGCAGTATGCTCTGTCAGAAAAGGCCTGATCTTGCTGATGATGATCGAGCAGTCTTCGCAATGTGCTCTTTGAGCTGTAAGCTGGTCATCAAAGATTACACCAAGATTTCTGACCAAAGCTGATGGGGTAATTGTTGATGAACTGAATCGTGAAGTCATGCTGTAGAGTTGGAGTGGCAGGGAAGACAAGAAGCTCAGTCTTTGCCAGATTGATGTTCTTTCATCCATGCCGAGATGTCCGCCAGGCAGCCTGAGATCCGTGCAGCTACCGTTGGATCATCTGGTCGAAATGAGAGATAGAGCTGTGCGTCATCAGCGTAGAAATGGTAGGAGAAGCCATGTGCCTGTATGATACCAATATATCATCCCAAGATCCCAATATATCATCAGGAGCCACATGTATCGATTTTTTTGTTGTCTGATATGCTTTTTTTTACTCTCAAAGTGATGGTAGCCGCTAACTTGCATTTTATGAATCACCAAGGACCACGGTTTCAGCTAAAATTTTGCATTATTTTTCTACTGACATAAAAAAGTAACCTACATCTTGGATGGCCTGAGAGTAGGTAAATTAACAGCAAATTTGCATATGTGGGTGATCTATCCCTTAAAAAACTGTCCACTGAAACATTATATTAGAAACCAAAATGGTTCTTCTATGATATCATTGTGAAAACCCCTTATTGGAACCCCTTTATTTTTTAAAAGTGTATTTTATTCCCTCCATGTTATTCTGAAGCTAAACCTGTTTGCATATTTGCAATATAAATTACAATGTCATCTGCATATCTTGGCTCTAGTCCAGTGGTTTTCAAAACTGTCCTGCAAGCACCCCTGCCCTGCATATTTTGTATGTACCCTTGTCAGACCCACCCAATTCAGATCTTGCAGTCTCTACTAATGAGCTGATGAGTTGAATCGGGTGTGTCTGATAAAGGAGACATACAAAATATGCAGGGCAGGGGTGTTTGCAGGACAGTTTTGAAAACCACTGCTCTAATCTAATCAACTTTGAACTAATTTGAACTAAAACACCCCAGAGTCCATGTTACCTCAATTGCAACATGGATCAATTATCCAACTGAGCCTGCAGGACTACAGCAACCGCAGATATCTCATCTCCCTCACACTTATTTGGCCTTTCATATATTTGGCACCATGCTCTTCTTGGCCCCTCAAAATGCCAGCTATGTGCAATTACTGCTGGAATGCAGAACAAAAGCCGTGCCGTGTCTCTGTGCTGGATTCAAAACGGCCCTGGCGTAGCTGGAACTAGGTCACCATGTACTGCTGCAGCTGTGAGACGCTACAGAGCTGATAGTAGTGGCCATGACTTTGGTGTGGGCCAGTAGCAAGCATTGTGGTGTCTTAGATTGACTAGCATGGGTCAAAACAGGCATGGTAGTTACACAAGCTGTTAAAACCTTTTTAACAGTCAGTTCAAACAAACTGTCCAAGTACATTTTGAAGTTAGCATCACTGAACATGCTTTCATAAGTCACCCCAACTCATAATAACATAGAAAACCCAAATGTAATAGATGCCTTCCTTTTACCTTTAATTCTTCTTCCATGTCTGAAACCCTCTTCTCCAAAGATTCCTTTTCCTACACAAGCACGGGAGAAAAAATACTATTATGACTTTTTTAAATAAATAATTTTTTATATTATCAATTTTTATATTTATATTTTTTATTTAATATTAATATTTATATTTTTTTTATATTTATCCAAATGTAACAAGTAAATTAAATTAAAATTTTAAATGACTGAAATCAAGATAATAGAAAATGTAAACAGTTTGGAAACAAATTACTGTGAGAACAGCGTGGAGAAGGAATATCAGTTCAAGATCTCAGCCAACATTGAAGAGAAACCCATCGAAATGTCTCAGAAAGTGTCAATAATGATAACATATATACCCTTTTCTCTGATTCAAATACAGAGGACCTCTCTGATATTCTGTCCTGCTTCTGAAAAACATTCACGGAAAGATTAATGAGCAAAAGAGAATAAATGCACATAGAAACAAAACCGTAAAAGGATAAAATAACTCTGCAAATTCATATTCAAAGCAAAATATGTAAAAAAGCTGAATGTTTTAGTAAGCAATTACTGCTGGACCAGTATCTAAATATATTTACACAGACTGTAATTCCTTGCAGATGCTGTGAGCTACACTAAAAGCCAGACCTTTGGGAGCCTGATTGTTTTCAGAGAGCAGGTTTGTGCTATTATTTTCAACACAGGTCTCTCCTCTCGGCGGATGAGGGTCATACGGATGATTCAGGCCACAGAAAATCTCTCTTCTCTTCTGCTGGGATTGTTTTCTCACCTGTGTGACTCTGTCAAGCTGTGAGCGGATTTTGGTGAGCTCCTGTTTGCTGTCCTGCAGTCGAGACTTCAGCTTCTCATTCTCAGTCAGTGCGTCCTCATACAGCTGATAAAATGAAACAAACAGGGGTCGAGTTCATCTTTTAGCATCTCCACTGAGAGCTGCTTCCTGTTGCTGGTCAACAGAAGACCGCTAATGGTCTGCACTGGATAAACACATTGGCATTTAGATATATGTACTACTGTATTTTGATTTGACTAGATTTGTACTGTATATATATATGCATTGTACCCTTGTCTCTGGGGATAGTATTTGAGGGAGAATATCTAATGTAATGAACACACAGTAAGTATTTTATTAATCAAAGTTATCCTGACCTTCTTATAGTCCTTGCTGGCCGAGTCGTCCTCTGTTTTGCTCAGAGAGGCGAGTCTGTTCTCTCTGCGTGTGTATGTGCCGGTCCGGGCTGGCAGTCTGTCTGACGCAGACTCCACCCCACTAGAGTCTGACCTGCTTTTAACATCAGTCATCAAGTGTTGATCATACCAGTTTTTATGAATTGATCTTTCAGTAAACAGAAGCATATTAATAAATCATGTTTTTAGACAAGGAATAGAGCAGATTACCTTGACACCCGGTCTTGCTAGAAAAAAAAAGAAGAAAAAAAAGAAGTTAGATCAAATATGCTTAAGTTGTCATTTAACATATAAAGGTGATAACCACATTACATTCACAAAGTAAAGTACCACTCACCACTTTGTTTTTATTACATGAACCATATTCCATGATATTCATAAAACATACAATGCTAATCATTGCCCCACATTTTCAGCTTGAAAGTTTGATCTTTTTTTCTTGTGAAAGAAAACTGCACAAAAAGAGTACTTCCAGAAATATCATACTTTAAAATGACATATTTGAGTACAAAATGAATGCAATGTTTTCAGGCACTAACGCAATTAGTAGCACTTTTGATTGCTTTTTTGGACTTATGCACGTCTTCATATGTAATTTAAAAATGTATATTTAATATATGGTTCAAATGTACTGCTGAGTGCACTGAAAAACATTGATGGTAAATTAAACATTGTTTAAATACAGTTTCTATTGAAACTTGTATTTCATGTTTTTAAATATATTTGTGATTACAGGTTTGTATGATGAAGATGCAATTTAGTATATTAAAAATATTTTTTATATACAAAAAATAGACTTTAAATGTAATAAAATGTAATGCACTACTGATAACATTTTAATCAAGTACTTAACATGTATGTTAGCCGACACATCAAAATAAGTGTACTTATTTAAAGCATGACAAACAATCAAATCCAAAATAGACGTTATAATTTACATAATATATCAGTGTGTTCTGTGTATATTTATTATGTATATATAAATACAAACACATACAGTATATATTTTGAAACTATTTACATGTATTCACATGTAATATATGTTTATACTGTATTTGTATAATTTATATTATATATAGCTACATTTAATATATATAAATGTAACATATTTTTCTTAAATATATACATGCATGAGTGTGTATTTATATATACATAATAAATGTACACAATACACACAAGATGTATTAAATAAACAAAAACTTTTATTTTGATGCGATTAATCACGATTAATTGTTTGACAGCACTATATATAATATATACACTTTTAAGATTTTATGTACACTACAAGTGCGCATTCAATACAATTAAGCACACTTCTTTTCATGGGAAGGTTTGCATCCACTAATCTGGATACAAAAGCTATTGAATGTGGACACATCTAAACAAGCTGTTTTCTGATTGGGTGATTTTTCGATCCTCTTGATCAGATCATAGTGATCGCATCTTACTGTAAACATGTTTAAATGACTTATAGTGCAAACAGTAGAGTTTTTTAAGTGAGACTGAACTTGATATAAGTGAGCTGGAACAGCAGGTCAGACTGAGTCTGCTAGATATCTCAACCAGTCAATGCAAGTCTGCCATAAAAACACCTGGAGCAAGAAAGTGATATGTTGTTGGAAACTTGTGCATATGTGTGTCTACATAAAAATGTTGTGAAGTGTTTTTAGTACACCCACTTCCTCTCACATTTGAAATCCCAGCAACTCCATTTAGCAATGACAGCAAAACAGCTCATTTCAAGAGGATTTGTGCTTTTTGTTCTTTTGTAATAAATTGTTGCTCATTTGTGTCCACTAGCAATTACATTCCTACATTATCCTTGTACAAGCACATTAATCAGGCTGCTTTTATGGGAGCATATCTTGAAAACAGTAAACTTCGAAAATAACATTTAATTTCCATTTTAGGTACATGTTGTACATAGTCACATATTGTAAACATCACTGTCTGGATGACCTTTTATCCTGAGGATGTGCATCGATGGTCAATGACTCGTGTAAAGGTCTGACAGGCCAAGCAGAAACATCCATAACAAAGATGGCAAGCTAAAAGCCACTCGTAATTTCAAGTAGTTAAACTACAGTCAAGCTACTCGGCGGGTGCAGATTCCACACGGGTCTGGTAATATGTTCCCATTGCTTCAGATTTAAGGCCGTTCAGTCCAGAGAGAAAGAGAGAGAAGGAAAAGCAGAGAAAGAATCCCCTCTGTTCCTCTGCTAAAAACAGCACATTATGTTTGGACACTCGGCAGCACACTTGATTATGCATCCGAGAGGAATAGCAGTCCACCGTGTGAGAGGTACGTCTGAACAACGCCAAAAAAGGTCATGCAGAATCAGTCACTACAGCCGGGCAAAGTTTGCCAGAGAAAAAGAGCTTTCCGTGTGCTCATAAAACTAATTACAGCAAATGAGATCTGTTAAATGAGATCTTTCTATAACTACAGGAGCTTTAATCACTTTTTACACTCTCATTAGTTTAATTGGTCTACTAACAATGTCCAACTATACGCATGCATCATTGGAGATTTTTTTTTTTACCTGACAGTCCAACCCGGTATCATTGGACAGTCACGCTCATTCCCTTGTGAGTGTGCTTAATTGAGTTAAATGTGACCTGCGGTGTACTTAAAATCTTAAATGTATGTTTTTAACATCTGTATTTTAAGAGCATATTACTGAAATAAAAGGCCACTCAGGTTTACTTAAAGATAGTTCACATTTATGAATATGTTTTTAATTAAATGTTTACAAAAAAGTGCACTTTGTAATTAAATTGTAATTTATTTGATGTCAAATTAAAAGTTTAACTTTAAAGTACATTTTCAATCAGTACGCTTTAATCATTTATTGTCATGCTTTAAAGTGCACTTATTTTGATGTGTTGACTAAAGCACATGTAAAGTACTTGATTAGATAATACATTTTAATGTAAATTATTTTAATAATATATTATTATTATTATTATTATATTAAAAATCTGTTTAAATACACAGCATATTTTTTAATAAAAAAGTATATTTAGTTTAAAAAAAAATTATTTTAGATTACCATCAGTGCATTCGTAAGCACACTTTTAACTATAAGACATTATAAGTATTTATGAAATAACACAAACACACAGTATGACAATAAGTCCTATTTCAGTGAGAGGAAAATAACTATACAGTTTAAATATATAAACTAAAGTATATTTTCTCTGAATTGGAATTAACATGCTATTTAGTGTCTGACAATGTTACATTCAATTTACACTTAAGTATATTCTTTATTTTACTCTTTGTTTAGGTGATCAAACTTGCAATATTATATACTTTATGAAGGATATTTTATGAATACTTTAAGACTGAAATTCTGGCACAAGTGTAAAACAACCAAATCTAAAAAGACAGTTGAAAAGTAGATAAAAAAATAAAAGATTAAGGCATAGAACAGTATTTATAGATAGAAAAAAAAGTTTAAATATGTGGTAGATTTTAGAATATATTTTAAATCAACCTAAAAGAGCCTGTAGCTGTAGAACACATAGAATGACATATACGAGTATATGTGACAGTGAGAGTATCTTACTGATCGTAACTGCATCTGCTATTTTCTGTCGTGCTTCTGTGGTGTTTTTACATGGAAACAAACAGAGGGATGAGAGCATGGTCCCTGACCTCTAGAGAGAGACGGGCCCATCTGAATGTTTACACAGTATTTCAGAGACATCTCTCCTTATGTGGTAACACAGAGCGTCCCCAGGAACCTGCTCTCTGACCACAAGACAGCAGCACTGGAGGAGAAACAGAGCTTGACCTGCAGCACTCACTCACAATAACTGCTGTGATATCCGTGGCTGCTCTGTGTTTTACTGGCAATCATTATGATTTCTCAATGTGAGGCAAGATGCCTTATTCAAGTGTTTACATGTAGCCACAACAAAAATAAGTTCTTGAAACGTTCACAATGTGTGCTGGTGGTCTTGTTTAGTTCTGTGTGGTCACATCATGTGGGGTAGATGAAGTCTGTATTTAGTGGATATGTTTTCTGGTGGTCTTGTTCTCATTTTGGGTCATTCTGGGATCTGAGGTTATCGTGATTTTCTTGGTTTGGCATCTATTATTGGTCCAGGAAGAACATTCCTATCAAACAACCATAAACCACCTTAACTTGCAGGACCTCAATCTACCTCAAACGCTGCAAAAGCAGAGCTACAAAAGGACACAAATCACCCTGGTAACCGTCTCTTCATTTTACTGCCATCTGGCAAGCGCTTCCGTAGCATGATGGCAAAAACTGAGAGACTTAGGAGGAGCTTCTTCCCTCAGGCCATCAGGCTCCTAAACTCAAACTCGGTCTCATAACATCAACATGACTCCATTTAATAATCACTCAATGATCACCAAGTTATTCATTATTCTCTACCATTCCTATTGCTGCTATGTAAATACCCTGTTCAACCTGTTTGCACATTCTTCTTGCACATTCCTGCTTATATTATTATTTATTAAGTCTACAGTATACTGTCTGCACATTTTATTTAATATTTTATTATTTTTTTAATCTTGTTTTTTACTTCTTTTTTACTTCTTTTTTCATACCTATATTTATGTATATTCTCTTGTGTTTGTTTTCCATATAATTGCACTGTCCATGGAGCGGACCTGACTTACATTTCACTGCTGGTTATATTTTGTATAATTGTGTATGTGACTAAATCTTGAACTTACGATCAGTGAAAGTAATAGTTCACCCAAAAATGCAAATTTGCTAAAAAAAAATTACCCTCAGACCATCCAAGATGTAGACGAGTTTGTTCCTTCATTTGAACCGATTTGGAGAAATGTAGCATTACATCACTTGCTCACCAATGGATCATCTGCAGTGAATGGGTGCCATCAGAATGAGAGTCCAAACAGCTGATAAAAACATCACAATAATCTACAAGTAATCCACACCACTCCAGTCCATCAGTTAATGTCTTGTGAAGTGAAAAGTTGTGTTCATAAGAAACAAATCCATCATGAAGGCATTTTAAACTTCAAACTTTTGCTTCCAGCTAAAAGATGAGTGCTCGTAATATTGCTTTCGCCAGAGAAAAAAGTCATCTCATCTGAATAAGGAGAGAAATATACATTGATCAAGCACTGTTTAAGTGAAAACAGTTTAAAATAAATATGTCATGGATTTTGATGAGAAAGGACCACAGGGGATTAACTTTTTCACTGGAGAAAGCCGATTATGGATTATGGATTCATATTTTGGAATGTCTTAATGATGGATTTGTTTCTTACAAACACAACTCTTCACAAGACATTAACTCATGGATTGGAGTGGTGTGGATTATTGTGATGTTTTTATCAGATGTTTTGACTCTCATTCTGACGGCACCCTTTCACTGCAGAGGATCCATTTGTGAGCAAGTGATGTAATGATACATTTCTCCAAATCTGTTCCCATGAAGAAACAAACTCTTTTACATCTTGGATGGCTGGAGGTTGAATACATTTCCAGCTAATTCAATTTTTTGGGGGTGAACTATTCCCTTAACGCTATACTTATCCTCTAAATCCTATTGGTTAATAGGAGTGTTGATCCAAGAACAAGTTCTACTTTGGGTAAATCATGGCACAGACTTGTGCTGTTGCCGTTCTGAAGTTTTGAAGCCCTCGGGGGGGCGTCGTTACCCAAAGGCACCTGCTGGCCCTGAGCTCACTGTCTACAGAGAGAAAGAGAGGAGAACTCAAGCGCACACTTTCACCAGTAAACCATGTAAGGCAGTGCTGATGCTGCTGCGCACATTCCATCCTGCTATAAAAATAACACTGAATCAGATTAATGAGGATAGAAGCAAGCAGAAGAGAAGAGACGCTAACCCACTGTTTCATTGTGATCATCATCAAACCCCCACAATTACATAAAGTGACAAATAATGACAGCGGAATATTCATAAAATTTATATTGTATATAAATATATTTAATGTATAAACCTAACATATTTTTCTGAAATATATATATATATATATATATATATATATATATATATGATAACTTTTGTGTCTGACTATTAATATTATTTTTACTATGATACTTTTAATATTATTGACAGTGTGTATCAGGGTGGGAAATATTAATATTGTTATATGAAGTTTGAATTTGGCTGCACATTTTCTGTGGAATATTCTTTGGATGTTTTATACCTTTTTTGATCATGTGATGTTGAATTGAGTTGATTGTTTCAGGTTATTATTTAAGGATTGTCTCTGTTTGGTCTGAAGAGTTGTGGGGTTCAAAACACATATATGTGCATGCTTTGGTTTATTCTTAGCATATTTATAGGCCCTTTTATATTGGCTCCCTTTAGGGGTTTCAAACCCCCCTGGAATTCACACCCTGACTAGCAGTGCTGGCAGAGCTCGTCCTTTTCACTGTTAAAGATCTGTGAGCAATTATGTCAATTCTCTTACAGTGGATTAATGAGGATTTGGGTAAAGCTGGATCAGTGCAGCAGGACAACTGTACCTTCACTGCACATCAAAGGCATGTGAACTGTGTCGGGTCACAGCATGAACACCGTGGGGCTGCTAAATTCTGCATGCATTTAGCACATATGAGCTCTATAACTCATATACACTATGAAGTAACAGACTGAGACTGCTTCACGCAGCTGTGGGCTTCACCCTGATCCCATAACTCCACAAACTGTAACATTTACAGTATCTGGCTCATGCTGAAGTATTTATACACAACCTCTTTAATCCTCTCTTTCCCCTCATCACTTCACCCCCCCTTGAGAGCCAGCTAGTCCGGCTGCCAGCATGCAAAATGGAAAATGTGAGCATCACCGTACTCAAAAGGAGTATTACAACACACATGTCCAAAAAAAGACTTTTCTGCCTCGCAGATCTTTCTCTTCGCCGCTCCCACCGCTCTTTGTGTGATAAGCCAGATATATTAAGATAAAACGAATCAAGTCATTTGTTTTCATTTGTTTGATTACTTTATAAGGGCTGGTTTCTTCTGATCTGCTCTGTTCGAGGAACAGTTCATCAAAAAAAGAAAATAAATTCTGAATCATTTACTCATGTAGTTTCAAACCCACACGAGTTTCTTACTTTCGCACTGAAATGTGTGCCGGTTGCTCTTTTCCATGTAATTACTATGAATACAAACTTTAAACTTCAAAAAATGATACAAATCAAATGATTCATGATTTATTCATGATATATTATGGTTTCATGAACAAAATCAACCAATTCAGATCAGACTTGTTTATGAATTTTCATGAACTCTCATTTTGTTTATGGACTCTCATAAATGGACACAAAAGAACAAGAGTAGATTTCTATTTTCAGTGAACAATGACAGTTTCAGTCAATTCATCTTATGATTTCATATTCAAATGACCATATGACTTAATACTGTGAATAGGATTTACTTTGAAACAATTTACACTCAGAAATAGAAAGCATCACATTGAATTAAACCTGAAATACTGAAGTACAAAGACTGAAAAAGGATTTCTATTTTGTAATGAGAAGCGCTTTTAAAAAATAAAATGTTTTTTATTGCATTTTATAGTTAAATATTACGATGATATTAAAATGTTTTATTTGTTTAGTAATTTTTATATTTATTTATTATATTTAATAATACAAATTGTTATTATCATTATTTAGCCATATTGATACATAATCAGAAAACAGTTTTACAATGTACAATTATACACTCTAATAACAACTTTCACTCAGAAAATACTAGTACATAACACAATTACAGAGGAGCAGCAAGTACCACACTGAATTCAATGTGAAATTTTGAAGTAGACAGAAAGAAATGTCATTGTAAAAAGATGTTTGTTTACAGATTTGTATATATATATATATCTTCAATTGAATTCAATTAAATTGCACGCACAGAGGAGCCGGCTGTAGCTGTAGCCTTTATCAGTTCATATCAAATCGCGAACGAAACTACGAGCATGCAATGTCGTGGTCAGTTAAGGCATGAAGTTGCCAAAAAGGCGATTAAAGCTGCTGTAAAACTGTGCGTGCATGTAATATGTTATATATGAGTTACATTAAGAACATGTCTTTGAAATGGTTTACAAAACTGTCCCGGAGCAGCCCAATGTTTCCCTCATCTAACACCCGATTCAACTCGTCAGTTCAGTAGTAGAGACTTTAAGACCTGAAGTGGATCAGAAAGGGTGATGAGATTTTAGAGAAAATACGATGCGTTTCAGATCTGCGTCACGTTCAGCAGCAGCAGCTCTTAAAGAAACAGCAGCAAAAAACAACCTAATAACCAGCTGCTGTGATGTCCGTTCATCAAGAACTAAAGAAAAAAAGAGGAAATCAATCACTTTTATAGCTTCAAGTATTTATCTGTATTTAGTTTAGAATTTAGTGTTTGATAACTTTATTCAATTTCTGTATATTTCTGCTGAGGGGCACATGTAGCTAAATATGACATTTATTATAATGGGTTTATGTAAAGATTGTTTATAGTTCACTTAAATTAGAAGTTATTTTTAAAGTCTAATAAATGTTAAAATTGATAGCTCTTAATTATAATGTAATGATGAATGGCTTTAGTCAATGGTTAAATATTAGGGGGATTTTTTTAATACGGAAATTAGTATTAATTGTATCAGTGATACTGGCCTTCAGTCATAAAAAGATGACATTAAACAAATCTTAAAATATTCTGTCTTTATGTTGTTTGTACATTAATTTAAAGATTGAATGTGAAATTATTGCAATATAAAAGTATATTTAAAAACTTTAATGTTAGGTGGGATTAATCACAATTAATCGTATTTAATTTCAGAACAAAATTATTATGTACTCAACTAATATTTTTTTTAATCGATTGACAGCACTAATATATATATTACAGTGTACAGTATATTTCCATAAACCCCTTTTATGGTACTTTTGTTGTTTTATTGGTCATATTGGGAGTTTCCGAGAACAGCGCCAGTTCTCATTCACTTTAATTATAATGACAAAGTTGACAGTACTTTAAAACCAAAAAAAAAATAAATAAAGAAATAAATCACATGTTTTGTTCCATGTAAGAAGAAGTCATACAGTTTTGGATTGACATGAGCGTTAGCAAGTGATGACAGACTTTACATAATGACCCCTTTAAAAATAGTTGTTTTCATACGCCCAGTCATATGTGATTGTCTGGTTATTACCCTGTGTTCTGTTGTTTGGGATAAAAAGTCCGTCATAAACATGGATTAGAAGACCACTAAAAACAAAACACGTGTGTTTATTCTCGCTCTCTTCTCTCTTATAATCGCTCTCTTTAACTTTCACTCCCAAGGAGACCTCACGTGCTCTGCCTGCACTCTTTGTTGATGGGAAAAAAAACATGGAAACTTCAAGCCCACATGTGTTACCAATCACTAAACAGCTTTGTTGATGGGGGTAACTATGTAAAAAAACATGCTTTAAATTAGTGTTGCTTTTGATCCCCAACAGTAGAGACCAAATGGCTCACACTGAACTGAATAAATACTTGTACAGGTAGTAGGGACTATTGCTTTGCTTATTCTAATTTATGATAACGTTGTGTGTTATAATTTGCATAATAGTGTGCGAGCACAATATGCCTTAGTGTAACCATCAAACCATGAAGACTGATTTAATTAAATATATGCACTGCATGTTTTAAAGCGTACACTGTGCACGCGAGCAGTGACTGGGAGCATCTCTATGCTATTAAGTATTTCATTCTATTTTTATTTATGTATTATTATTAAGTCATAGTGTTGCTTTTCCAGTAACAAGCTTTTCCCCAACAATAGCACGTTGACTTGTGCCACATCGCTGTTTTGCATCACACCAATGCTCACACTGCACTGAATAAATAGTACAATAGTAGGGCAATATTGCTTTGCTTATTCTAATTTATCAAATGTTGTGTGAAGACTAATTTGCATAAGTGTGCAAATACAAAAAACAAATCACAATATGCCTTAGTGTAACCATCAAACCATGAAGACTGATTTAATTAAATACATGCACTGCATGTTTCAGAGTAAAGCGTAGCACTGTGTTCAATTACAGCAGCAGACTGGTGACTGGTGTTTATCTCTATGCTATGCATATGTATGTATATTTTGTATATTTTTGTAGTATTCTATTTTTATTTATGTATTATTATTATTTTTTTAGTCATATGAATATATAATCACAACATTTTGGTTAAATTGTGCAGCCTAATAAACAAGCACAGCAAACCTGTAAAATGTGATCAAAAATCACTTTTTTCCCAAGCATCCCTATTAAAGGGAGATACATGTTTGATTACAGTTTGTAATTGTTCCCCTTCATGGGAACTTTGAACTGCGTCCCCTAGGGGTCGCTATGGGGAACGCCCTCAGCGTGACTCGTGTCTGAAGATACATATGTAAAAACACCATCTGTTGGCCAGCAACAGCCCATGACGTCACTACCGGCGCGACCACAATATAAGGGTCGCCGGGAGAATACATCATCCTCTTCTTCGTCTTCACTGACTGTTTTGTTTGAAGCGTGCATTCTGGTAAGAATACAGTTTTCCTTTTATTATCATGGCGAGCACTAGCAAGGCATATAGGAAGTGTGTGGATCCGTGTCCTCGTTATTTGACACCCGATGACACACACGACTGTTGCGTCTTTTGTTTGGGCATGGAGCACGCACGCGATGTCCTTGAGGGGGCGGTTTGCGTGCATTGTGAGCGGTTCTTATGAGGAAGTTCCGCTCTCGTCTGTCCCTCTTTTCAAGGAAAGAGGGGCAGCCGTCTGCTTCCCGCGATTTGGGACCCACCGCTGCCGAGGCACGGAGGCGAATTAAATCGTGGGGTTCACAGTTGGATGTGGCCGATGAGTTAGAGAGGGACCTCCCCCTTTTCGCGTGTGTCGGCCGAGAACGAGAGTGAGCTGCTGGATTGTGATGATGTGATCTTTCTGACATCATCAGATTCAGCGGCTAGTGCTCTGCTGGGTTATGCCCAGGAAGAGCAGGAGATGTTTGAGGACGAGGAAGTTGAGACTGAACCCTCTCAATCCTCCTGCACTGCATATGAACGAGTTATTGGAGATTATGGATCAGAAAAATAAATATTTCTGGCCATAAATCCCCAGCTCGAGCGAGCCTTCCTTTCTTCAAAATCTCAATGTGGAGGTTGAGAAGGAGTGGAAAAAGCTATTTTTTCTCGGACTTATATGTTTCAGCATACTAGTTATGCTGACATTGAGGGGATGCGTGAAAATGGCTATGAGGGGATGCCCCCTGTGCAAGAGATGATAGCCAGCTTATCTCTCTGTGGGCGAGACATCCTCTCTCAAGGCTCCCTCCTTGCCATCTAAACCCCTGAATCTTGCTTAAATGGCAGGGCATATGTAGCAGCAGGTCAGACCGTCGCTTCGTTGTACACTATGGCGTACCAGACTGATCTGCTGAAAAGACCTGGATAAGGTTCTATAAAGTCCAGGTCTGAGCCCGAACAACCAGGGGTCCTAGCCCATCTTGGTCTGAGGATCAGAGATGGGCTCAGAAGGCTAGTCTCGCGACTCATGCCCCTCCCGCTCCTGCGGCTAGGGTGAGAAAGAGGCGCGGGTCAGAGAGAGGCAAGCCCTCTCATTCCTTTCTAATTCCCCTGTAACCACCGTAAACTCCACCTGACTGAGGTTAGGTGGAAATTTCCTGTTAAGCCAGGACAAAAAAAAATTAAAATAAAAGAAGGTGAGTTCCCTCTCATTCTGAGGAATGAGTTCTCCGCTCTCCAGAGCCCATTGTCGGTAGAGCTAGCAGTGCTCCCCTCACCTAGAGGGTCACCTACGAGCATGCCGCTCCCTTCTGAGCGTCTGAGTTCCCTCTCATTCTGAGGAAGTTCTCTCTCGCTCTGAGTTCTCCGCTCTCCAGAGCTCGCTGTCGGATTCCCTCTCATTCTAGAGCTAACATTGCTCCCCTCACCTAGAGGGTCACCTATGAGCAGCCGCTCCCTTCTGAGCGTCTGAGTTCCCTCTCATTCTGAGGAATGAGTTCTCCGCTCTCCAGAGCTCGCTGTCGGTAGAGCTAACATTGCTCCCCTCACCTAGAGGGTCACCTATGAGCATGCCGCTCCCTTCTGAGCGTCTGAGTTCCCTCTCATTCTGAGGAATGAGTTATCCGCTCTCCAGAGCTCATTATAGGTAGAGCTAGCATTGCTCCCCTCACCTAGAGGGTCACCTATGAGCATGCCGCTCCCTTCTGAGCGTCTGAGTTCCCTCTCATTCTGAGGAATGAGTTATCCGCTCTCCAGAGCTCATTATAGGTAGAGCTAGCATTGCTCCCCTCACCTAGAGGGTCACCTATGAGCATGCCGCTCCCTTCGGAGCGTCTGAGTTCCCTCTCATTCTGAGGAATGAGTTCTCCGCTCCTCAGAGCTCTGTGATAGGTCGCTCGCCTTGTTGGTCGAGCTAGCATTGCTCCCCTCACCATAGAGGGTCATCTATGAGCATGCCGCTCCCTTCTGAGCGTCTGAGTTTCCTCTCCTTCTGAGGGATGAGTTCTCCGCTCCCCAGAGCTCTGTGATAGGTCGCTCTCCTGGTATGGTCGAGCTAGCATCGCTCCCCTCACCATAGAGGGTCACCTATGAGCATGACGCTCCCTTCTGGGCATCTGAGTTCCCTCACTCGGAGGAATGAGTTCCCCGCTCTCCAGAGCTCCTCATTGGTAGAGCTAGCACTGCTCCCCTCACCATAGAGGGTCACCTATGAGCATGCCGCTCCCTTTGGGGCGTCTGAGTTCCCTCTCATTCTGAAGGATGAGTTCTCCGCTCCCCAGAGCTCGCTGCCGGTAGAGCTAGCATTGCTCCCCTCACCTAGAGGGTCACCTATGAGCATGCCGCTCCCTTCTGAGTGTCTGAGTGCCCTCTCATTCTGAGAAATGAGTTCTCCGCTCCCCAGAGCTCTGTGATAGGTCGCTCTCCTTGTCGGTAGAGCTAGCATTGCTCCCCTCACCTAGAGGGTCACCTATGAGCATGCCGCTCCCTTCGGGGCGTCTGAGTTCCCTCTCACTCTGAGGAATGAGTTCTCCGCTCTCTGGAGCTCCTCATTGGTAGCTGAGTTCCCTCTCATTCTGAGGAATGAGTTCTCCGCTCTCCAGAGCTCACCGTCGGTAGAGCTAGAACTGCTCCCCTCACCTAGAGGGTCACCTATGAGCATGCCGCTCCCTTCTGAGTGTCTGAGTTTCTCCACCCCCCAGAGCTCTGTGATAGGTCGCTCGCCTTGTTGGTCGAGCTAGCATTTCTCCCCTCACCATAGAGGGTCATCTATGAGCATGCCGCTCCCTTCTGAGCGTCTGAGTTCCCTCTCACTCCGAGGAATGAGTAGTTATCCGCTCCAGGGCCATAGAACGTTCTTTCTAAAATCCATGTTATGGTAAGTGCACATGCGAGACTTTAGGCACTTTTCTAAAATCCACTCAGTGGTAAGTTCACACATCGAAAGTTCTGCGTTCTTTCTAAAATCCCGTAAGGGTAGGGTTAAGCGCGCAGCTTCGGGCCCTTATTTGAGCTGGTCAAGCCCCGGTTTGTGCCTTGGGCCCCACTCCCTCTGCCCCAATATTTTGGGTCCAAAAAAAAAAAAAAATAGGGTGTAACGCTACCAAAGGGTCTGTTGAGACAGTTCCCTCAGAAGTTCGTGCAGAGCAAGTGGTAGCCCCTGAGTGATCGGCCAGGACCTAGTTACTAGGTGCTTGGCCATATCCCCTTAAATGAATCTTTCTCTGATTCCAAGACTTTGAGCTCTACCCTGGGTCCGGTAATCCCGGCACCTAGCAGGTAAGTACTTAGGGTATGCAGCTCGGGTTTTTGGCCGAAGGGGATAATATCACTGACAGCCATCAACCGTCCCAGGGGCAACTCCCTTAGCCGGGTAGAGTTGGCTTAGTGCTCGCCTTTTGTGCAAAATTGGCTTGCACTCCCCTCTGCATGGTGGCGTGGGTATAAAGTTCCCATGAAGGGGAACGTCTCAGGTTACGTATGTAACCAAGGTTCCCCGAGTGGGGAACGAGACACTGCGTCCCCTAGGCTTTGTGCCATGCTTCGGACGCAAGATTCAGACGAAGAAGCGGATGATGTATTCTCCCGGCGGCCCTTATATTGTGGTCGCGCCGGTAGTGACGTCATGGGCTGTCGCTAGCCAACAGATGTTGTTTTTACATATGTATCTTCAGACACGAGTCACGCTGAGGGCGTTCCCCATAGCGACCCCTAGGGGACGCAGTGTCTCGTTCCCCACTCGGGGAACCATGGTTACATACGTAACCTGAGACGTTATTGATCAATGATAAACAAGGTTAAATCTGATAATTTGCAAGCTATATTAAATTTGACAAATGATCGCTTTTAAATATATTGTTAAATGGCAACATTTATCTTTACTTGGTGTAAAAACACAATAAATGGTGTAGCCCATCCCATTTCAGTTCATTCTGGTTGTGTGGTCCTAAACAATCGTCTATGTGGCATTGAAAAGTCTGATTCATTTTAGTGAATTCAGTTGTTTGTGTAAATTGATTGATTTAAATAATGATTAACTACCATAAGTACAGCTCCTGCGGGTATATAGGGTAGAGGTATATTTAGTTACATTTTGCTGTTCACTACATACACGTTTTGCTATTTTGACTCAGTGTTGTAAATTAGGACTTACTCTAATTATTTTTTGCTGTATTTAATGTAAATGTATCCACTCGAAGTTTGATGTTGACAACCAAATTGTAAATTCATTTTAAAAAAGTCATTGTTTCTGTGTCAGACAAAAAAAAACACAGCTTGATTAAATAATGAATTACATCACTGGATAGTAGTAGAAAATACTGCCCTTTAAATAGCTTCAATGTGGCAATACATTTACTACAGTAAAGGTAGTAAAGATACAGCTTGCAGTGAATGAAACTACTGTTTCAAAAGAGTTGCTTGACTAGTTTTATTCACACAGAATACATTTTTCAGGCCGGAGGAATGGAAAAAAATGTAACAACTTTCATTTGTTCAACTTTCAACTTGAGCTCTGTGTATTTGAAATGCCTTGTCAAGCACAAAACACTGCAAAAAGATGCAAAAACGTCCTTCTAGCATATGTTTATATGGAAAGACAATGGAAAAACAGCTCAGTGCTATGCAAAAATGTATTCTGTATAAACAGCCCCAGACTACTTGAAGTTATGAGTTACTTCTAGCTTGACAAACTACAGAGATGTGGGACTAGTGATACATGAAGCAGCAGCTTTATGTCAAAATTGGACTGTCACACTCAACTGAAGGTTTGCAAAAGCACTGGACTAATGGCAATCTGTTTCTTCTTCATTCGGTGCTTGCATTACCTTCCTAAAGACAGAACAGCTGCAGCACCTGCTGGTTTTATAGGCATTTTTTCACTGAGGTAAACACAGTCTCCACACGTCAACATGGCCTTTATTGGTCTCGCTCACTCACAGACTTTGAGTTTGTTTATGGGGTTTTAAAGTGGCAATACAGCAGCCAAAAGAAAAACTGAAACAGCGAGTGTTTCAACAAATGCTGTCTGATTATGAAACCGTTTATCCTGTATTGGTCCAGTGAGATTTGAAAACTGAGTCTTATGAAATGCATTATGGTAGCACTTCTCAAACCCAGCTTTGCAAGCCACGTGAAACACATAGGCCCACTATGTGCTTCATCTAAAACTGTTTTTCTAATCATTTTAGAATTATTCTGTGAAACACAGAAACTACTGTGCACCAATTGAGAAAAGTTTCTGAATGAATTGTGAGTGATGTGGTATCAATTATCACACTATATTTCTCAGAATATGAGCCAAGTAGGCCCAAGAACACAAAATATGTTACTAAATTAACTGGTTTTATTCAAGTCTAAAATACTACTTATCATGGATCAATCAGCCTATATACATTATATAGACCAATTTAAACCAACAAAACTAAATTTTTATGAGTTAAATCAGGTAGAATATATCGTTATGGTAACAATTGCAGGTTACAATTTTTTACAGTGCAATATTATACATGTGTTTTAGACCACATAGAATATTAGTACTAAAAAAATACTTATCTATAAATTATTAGGAAAAAATGTTTTTCCACTTTTCCTATATTATTTCAGCAAAATACACATTTTTTTTCCTTACACATATTTATTCATATTTAGTAGTGTTTTCTAAGACAAGCCTCAGTATCTACACATTGATTAAGCATCTGAACAGATATTAAATGTCATTGTTTATGCTGAATAATTTCTCAAATCATTGGTTTGTTTAGAGGAGATATGCTGTTACTTCTACCGCATACCCAAACCAGTCTTATGATTTCTGTCTGGTGGATGATGAAAAGAAACACCCAGAAAACCTAGAAATGTTTGCGTAACTGCAAAGCAATCGCTGGCAGCATCCACAACAATCTAGCATCATGAATTAACTAACATCACATATTTTCTAAAGAAAACTTGACTAGAACTTCCTAAAAATCTTCACATCATTTGTTAATTATACCATCAACTGAATACTGTACCACACACTAAGCATTTGAAGAGCATTTTCTTAATAAGTCTTTTGTCTCTTCTGGCAATGCAGCAAACTGTTTATGCTCTGCAGTAATTATTAGCAAATCACTGGGGGACATGGCCAGAGTCATGAACCGTGATGGCTGGGACTGACTCCCACTACATCCTGAAACAGTGTTTACATGAGAGACACTGAAGCTCAGTTCACTCGCTGATCACAGCACAACAACACCATCTCAAGAGCTCTGAGACGCTCTGCTGTAATGCAAGCACCACAACCTCCTTTACAACATGATTATTGATTTGTTTGCTGTAGATTAAGGAATATTTCAGTACTTTGTACTGATTTACTAATAAAATTAGCTTTTGTTTGCTTTAACCCAATAAAACCTACATTGTCATGTCTGATACATACGGTTTCTAAATAACCAACATGAACAAAGCGTTGCTGAAAACCTGTTGTACACAATATGCCACATGCCTTCTGTCCAATGATTGATGCTTCGTATTTTTTTTAGCAAGTGCATTTGTAAAAACGTCAGGTGTCATTTTTTTGTGAAAAGTAAACTGAATAACTTTTATATGGTCAGTAATATTTCAATATGAACACTTGCTGGACTGAAGCAGCTTAGATTTACTTGATTATCCATACATCATTTATTAGAAAAATCATGTTATAAAATCTAATATGACCCATAAGGCTTTTAAGGAATGTTTACTGTTCATCATCATTGTATTGCATTGCATTATATGTTTTGACCAGCACAATGAAAACTTAAGTTTTGATCATAAAACAATGCATTTAAATATCATCTTATTAAAACATTATATTGAGTGACAACTGATGTGTATATGCATTTTATCCAAGTAATCTGCTATACTGTTATAAATATCTCATTGGTTTACATTTAAGCTAATTTAAGATCAGAAATTTATTTGACTTTTTGGGCATATAAATATTAGGAACTGCACCATATTGCATAATTTAAAAAAAAAATTCTCCTGGAGTATGAGCTTCATATTCTCACTATATCATATGAGTCATATACATAAGCTTGATGTATCAAATATGATACATCAAAACAAAAACAAAAAAAATGACTTTTATATTTTGCGTAAAGCTTCAATAAACTCTCCTATTTAAAATGTATATAGATATTTTTTCTGATTATTATTTCATGTCAGGCTTAACAGGGTTAATGACAGCAGCACTCAAGCTGCATGAACTCCATAAGTTTGTATAAAACCTGATGATCACATTCTCAACAGTCTTCAAAAACACTCACATGATCATTGTCACAAATTTTATTTGATTAGTGACCTACTGCAAAATCTGACATTTAGAAAGCATTTATTTGCTAACAGTACTCAGAATCCTAAAACGCTGTTTCCAGGTTTGAATGAAAAACTAAATCCCAGCTTTTCAACGTGGACTTTTGGACTCCACTGTATAATCACCAAAATGAACAAATAAGCACTTGAAAACTAAAACGTTAGGTTGCTTCTGACTGCTGTTGAAGACCAAAAACCCTAAAATATAGCCTACAGCATTGTAATACGTGAACATTTCCATACTCCAGTGACAAATGACAAAGTTGCATTACAACAAACACAATACCGCCTATTGAAACGTCAGTGTTATTGTGACAAACACATAGCAAACACAGCTGGCTCTTACTCTGAAGGTTTTGGTGCTGGGGGACGGGGAGGAGGGCGGCGAGTCCGACAGGGACTTTCTGGAGCGAGAGGAAAGGTCCTTGCTGCGTGAATAGAGCGATGACATCTCTCTCCTGTAAGATAGGAAGACCCCTGATAGACTCGAGTACTCTCTCACACAGCTGTGGAGACGGCCAGGACTGCTGGACGTGAATAGATACACTCAACAGGTGCGTTCAGAGGAGTCGCTCCCTCTGAGACTGCCAGCCGATCTGTGTTCCCGTTCCTCCTCGATCATTACAGAAAAATGAAAACAATTAGAAGCATCTCTCCGCATCCCTATCTCCACTCCCTCTAGTTCCGTCCCACTCCCTCACTCACGAACACATAAACAACAGTCGCGTCTCGTCCAGCTCACGCTCTCTCTTTGACACTCACTCATTCATACGGACGCACAATGAGAGCTAAATAAGGAGAGGACTTTGCTTTGTTAACTTTACAGACGGCTGAAAGCCTCCCTCACTGTTCTGTCTACTTACAATCACTCCACACAAACACTGAAAGAAGAAAACTGTGTTCACTCGGACCCACTCAGCTCCGTCTCTCTCTCTCTCTCTCTCTCTCTCTCTCTCTCTCTCTCTCACACACACACACACACAGTTTCTCTCTTCATAAATCTCAGTCCTTTCACTTATTTGTTCTCTCATATTCCTTCTGCACTTTCTCTGGCTCAGTACCAGGTGGTTTCGGTCACTTTTATATCTATTATACTTGAGTACTTTAAACAAAAATTGACTGTAAAAAATGTTGCAGTAAAAACTCGTTCATTGGTTGAAGGGATTATTCACAAATATTAAAATTTTGTAATTATATGCTCACCTTCATATTATTCCTTTTTAGGTATTTTTTCAGCTTGAATTCTCAGCCCCCATTCATTGTACAGTAGCCTAATGTTGTTAAAATATTTTTGTATAGGCTGTAAAGTGTGAAAGAATAAATTATGAATTACCTTATAATGTACAGTGAAAATCTATAGTTTAGCAAACAATACATGTACTGTTACAGTAAGAGATTGATTAAATAGTTTTTGTTAGTTAAATTTCAAACTTTTTTAATCTATGTATTTTTTTTAAATGAAAGCTCTCAGATTATATTTTATTTAAATAGCTATGTTTTATTATCAGGGTTTTCTATCTTACATTTTATTTTATTTGGTTAATGTTATTGGTGTTTATCAGTATACCTAAAAGTGAAGCTCAGATCAATGCTTTTCAAGTACAGCAGGCTGTCATTTTAACATTATACAGTATATGCAGTTATGAAATGTAAAATAAACAGGTACCAAACAAACATTTTTGACAGTGTTTCAGTATGTGAAAACTGAACAGTAGATGACTGACACATATTGGAAACAATGCTGAATTCATGATGAAAATTATGTACCGGACCTAAAAATAGCCTACAGCGGTCCTGCCCCCATCTGCCCACTAGCATTTTCCAGTCGTGCCGTATGTGTCACGTAGTTGGTCTGAAATGACATTTGAATGAAGAGGCTAACTGTCAGAGCTCAAGTGAGTTAATGCTCTGTCAGTGAAGCTCAGCAAATACATTTTGTTTTAAAGGAATAGTTCATCTAAAAATGAAAATTAGCTGAAAATGTACTCGCCCTCAAGTCATCCAAGATGTAGATGAGTTTGTTTCTTCATCAGAACAGATTTGGAGAAATGTAGCATTACATCACTTGGTCAACAATGGATCCTCTGCAGTGAATGGGTGCCGTCAGAATGAGAGTCCAAACTCCAGTCCAGTTCATCAATTAATGTCTTGTGAAGTGAAAACTGTGTGTCTGTTTTCGCTACAATCCAACCCGCTCCCTAAGGTCACAAAACTCTGGACACTTGGTAGTACCTCGGATAGCAAAGTCCACTAAAGGAGGTAGAACTTTTTCATACTTGGCTCCCAAACTCTGGAATAGCCTTCCTGATAACGTTCGGGGTTCAGACACACTCTCTCTGTTTAAATCTAGATTAAAGACGCATCTCTTTAGCCAAGCATTCATATAATGCATCTCACAATCTTAGTACTGCAGTCTATCTGAACAAATGCGCATTATTATGCTTTAGCTTGAGGTTATACTGATAATTTCATCCAGGGTTATTCCTGGATGGAACAACTGCTACGCTAATTGTCTTTATTGTTTCTATGTTTCTGCCACGGGATTAACATCCCGTGGTAGCTAGGAATTACACAAGCTTCAGTCTGGATCCAACCCTTAAACGATCTGAGATGACCGAACACCTGAGAAGAGATGATGACAACCCTTCGGAGGACCTCAGAGGAAGCCAACCATCAGCGAATTATACTGACTTAACCAAATTTTGCCATAAATGGTGGATCAGCACCTAGAGACAACCTCTACAGCCCTGAATGTCAGCGGAGTCTAGGACATATAGGATAGATGAGCCCCAGAGACAGATCTCCAGTGAGGAACTCGTCACCTAGACATCCATCGGGTAAAGACCACTGGAACCAGTGGACCTGCTTACACTCTGACTTTGCTGCAGTTGGAACAAACTACTGGTTCGTCTGGCCGAGGGGAACTGGCCCCCCCGACTGAGCCTGGTTTCTCCCAAGGTTTTTTCTCCATTCTGTCACCGATGGAGTTTTGGTTCCTTGCCGCTGTCACCTCTGGCTTGCTTAGTTGGGGAATCTTCATTTCCAGCAAAATCATCGACTTGATTGCACAGATATTATTTAAACTGAACTGAGCTGGACAATGCCATTACTAAATTCAATAATGAAATGCATTCATCTGAAAATTGAGTGTTAAATCCTGTCATTTTACATTATTGACACAATTTTCCTATTTGATATTGTGCAGTGCTTTGTTACAATTTGTATTGTTAAAAGCGCTATATAAATAAAGGTGACTTGACTTGACTTGTGTCTGTGTGAAACAAATGCATCATTAAAACTTCATTCAAACTGTTGCTTCCTCTATCCATATTACTTTCTTCAGTGATCTTGTCTGAAATATCCACTGATTAAGCGTTGTTTGCAAACAAACAAAAAAACTGTTCAAAACAGTTCTAAACAAATACATTGTGGGATTTTGCTATGGGAGGACAACAGGGATTTTTTCACTGAAGGTCTTATGGTCTTGTATTTTGTTATAAGTGAAGGTTTAAAGTTAAAAACATCTTTTGACTTCACAAGCCCTTAATCAATGGGCTGGAGTGGTGTGGCTTACTTGTGGATTATTGTGATGTTTTATCAGCTGTTTGGACTCTCATTCTGACGGCACCCATTCACTGCAGAGGATCCATTGGTGAGCAAGTGATGTAATGTTACATTTCTCCAAATCTCTTTCCAAAATACATTTCTCAACAAAGTCTTCTTGGATGGCCTGTGGGTGAGTAAACTGTCAGCAACTTAGAATTTTTGGGTGAGCTATTCCTTTAATTTTGAGCAGTATATCTCTTGTTTTATCTTTTAAAACCTGATAAATTACTTTTTGGAAATATTTTGCTTTAAATCTGTAGTTGTACACTCGTTCTAGATTGTTACCTGTCATTAATGTCTGAAGCTAAAACGATGCAGAATGAATTATGTACTGAAGTTTAATATTAATGTATTTAACATTACGAGTTTCTCCAAATCCTTTTCAAGCACATACGTTTTGGAGCTGGTCCGCTCTCTAAAAGCAGTTCCCATGCTTTCTTCCTGTCTGTTTCTGGCTAATAAAGCAAGCGAACTCAAAGCCATCTGCAGAGGTGAAGCTAAGCCATACAGTGCACCTAATCACATCGGCTACAATGGCTTTCCTTTTCCACTGGCCTGGACGGAGTAAGCCGGTGCAAACTGGCCTTGGGAGACTTGTTTAAGACAGTGGATTTCAGTCTGGAAGCCAAAGTTTCAATAGCTGCATCTGCGTTTCGGGTTAAGCAGACTTGACCTATTCTTCTTTTTATGACTTTCCAAATGAAACATTCATATCCGCGAGTGCTCGGGTTCATTGCATGTCCTCTACTTATCCTCTCGATTCAGGACACAAACTAATCTTTGAGATTCGCATCTCAACACTGAGATAAAATGAGATGAAAACAAAAGGGCCGCTGGAATGAATCGTTTGACTCATTGGGCTTTTTAGGTTGGATTCCCATCATAGCACGTAAGATAGATGAATATTCACTTTCGCAATCAATCCTTGTTTCACAGCTCACATATGAGTTTATGAGTGTTTTAATATGGTCCCTAACTTATTTCTTTTTTTTGTAAGTTTTTTTGTCTCTGTGTGACAGTTAGCCCTCACATTCTCACAAAAAGAACAATATATTGTGTGTAAAACATAGTTTTGATAAAAACACAGTTTTATGAAGGCTGATGCTTTCTGTATTTCAACACTATATAGAACGGGTGGTGTGGCATGTTATCACCAGCTTAAACAACATATCATGGCTCCACGAATGGTCAAAAAAGAAACTTACAATGTAAAAGCAATTACAATGTAAAACAGAGGAGAAATGTATGTTACGGTACAGCAGGAGATTTCAGGGCTGTGTGGAAAATATGAAAGGAGACACAAGGATGGAAATGTTTCTAGCAGAAAGTAAACTTCCATTGCTCTCTGCTGGGGTCAAAAAGAGGCCATTTCCACCATAAACACACACACATCAGCACTCACACACACTTTGTGTCATCTATTCCTAGAATCACACACAGAGATCCATGATAACACAATAAACACACAATAACCAAGTATAGACATACACAATCACAACAGATTATTATGAGTACGAACAAACTCGGTTGCTTCTGCATAAAACACACACTCACATACATTCTGAGATACTAGTCCACACACACACACACACACACACACACACACACACACACACACACACACACACACACACACACACACACACACACACACACACACACACACACACACACACACACACACGGCGTCTTCACACTGTAGCTGGTCTGTCGGATCATTTAGCTCTTTTATGAGAAGAGGCAGAGTTTTGGCTAACCACAGCATCATTGATTTGCAGATTTCTGGCTCATTCCCAAGATCTCAGCTTACATATCACGATACTACATCTCAAACCTACAGCGCCCAGTATAGTCTTCCCTTTCAGCTTGTGTCTTTATATAATAATAAACAATATAGTCATAAATGTGACCATGTCTCAGTATGGAGCAAAAACTCTAGTGTGTAAATGAGAAAAAGTTCAACAGGAATAAATCATTTTTACAGTCAAATTGTGATTTTATGTGACATTTAAGATTTAAGTTCAACTTGAAGTCAATCTTTGGATTTTCCATATGACTACACAAGACCTAATTTATTTTAGTTACAGTATATGCACTATTAAGCCACACAGTACAGTATATGGACAATAAATACCTGTCTATAATATAATATATATGAGTTTGGTGAAGGCCTGTTTTCAGATTAAAATATCAAAAATAAAATAGTTTAATATAAAAAAAATATAAAAAAAATGTTAATACAAATTTTGAATACAAAGAAAATGTGATTAAAAAGTAAGTAAAATGTAAAATGTGATCAAAAAAAGGTTTACTGTACTTGTTTTAAGGGCTTTATATAAGGGATTATATATCATCTAATTTCATCATCAGTATTATTATTAATGTTAAAAAACAAATAATAATAAAATAATAATAATAATAAACTTATTAATATTATTATTATTAATAATAATTGTAATGAATAAAAATAATAAAATATTTATTATTATTAATATTACTACTACTAAATATACAAATTAATAAATAAAAACTAAAAAATTATATTGTAGTATTTTACTGTAAATGTTTCAAATCAAGTGAAAAAAAATAAAATACTACAAAACAATATATTTACTTTAAATATACTATTACTTTAAAATTACTAAACTAATATTTATCACATAATATATCTTAATTACTTTATTTTCAAACATTAAAACATACAATATATATATTGTATGGTTTAATGTTTGAAAATAAAGTAATTAAGATATATTATGTGATAAATATTATATATAGGTACATCTAAAAAAATAGAATTCATGAAAAATGTGAAAAAGGTATGTTTATATAGATTCATTACACAGAGTGAAATATTTCAAGCCGTTATTTCTTGAAATTTTGAAGATTATGGCTTACAGATAATGAAAACCCCAAATTCAGTGTCTCTGAAAATTTAAATATTACCATAAGATCAATAAAAATGATATTTTAAACAGAAATGTCAGGCTTCTGAAAAGTATGTTAATTTTCGATGCACTCAATACTTAGTTGGGCCTTCTTTTTGCTATGACTCAATGTGGCATGGCATGGAGGTGATCATGTTTGTGGCACTGCTGAGGTGGTATGGAAGCCAGGTTGCTTTGATAGTGGCCTTCAGCTCATCTGCATTGTTGGGTCTGGGTTTCTCATCTTCTGCTTGGCAATACTCCATAGATTCTCTATGGGGTTCAGGTCAGGCGAGTTTGCTGGCCAATGAAGCACAGTAACACCATCGTCATTGAACCAGCTTTTGGTACCTTTGGCAGTGTGGGCAGGTGCCAAGTCCTGCTGGGAAATGAAATCAGCAGCTCCATAAAGTCAGCAGAAGGAAACCATGAAGTGCTCTAAAATGTCCTGGTATAAGGCTGCGTTGACTGTGGACTTTAGAAAACACAGTGGATCAACACCAGCAGATTAAAATATAAAAAAATAAAATAGTTTAATATAAAAAAAATATAAAAAAAAATGTGACATGGCACCCACAATCATTTTGAACTGACTGTGGAAACTTCACACTGGACTTCAAGCAACATGGATTATGTGCCTCTCCACTCTTCCTCCAGACTCTGTGACCTTAATTTCCAAATGAAATGCAACATTTACTTTCATCTGAAGGGATTAGAGGACTTTGGACCATCTGAGCAACATTTTCAGTTCTTTTTCTCCTTAGCCCAGGTATTATTATGCTTCTGACGATGTCAATAATAAAAATACTAATATCTGTTTCATAAGTGGCTTGGTAGCCCTTTTCTTGAAGTAAAAAAATGTAATACGTATTATTATTAATATAATATTTACTAGCACTGGAGACTCTTGACGTCCAAGTGTTTGAATCGGCTTTGCTTGACATGTATAAATAAAAACAAAAAAATTATATTCTCAAGCTTGCGGTCATTCCTGTTGTTTGTATATTTTACTGCACATTTTCCTACCCAATTTCTTCCTTCCAGTCAACTTTGCATTTAATATGCTTTGATACAGCACTCCTACAGTGAACAGCCACCCATTTCAGTAATGACCCTCTGTGACTTACCCTCTTTGTAGGGTGTCAATGATCGTCTTCTGGACCATTGCCAACACAGTGTTCCCCATTATTGTGGTTTCAAAGAACAGAGATACCCACAATTTAAGTATGGATGGTCATTTATTGAAATCAAATTTAAACTATATTTTGAGAATATTGTTCTCAAGCTGTGCTCTAACACAAAAACATTTTCCAAAATGTTGACAAGACTAAGTTTTATATAACATCTGTTTAACTTATAACATGAAAGTAAGGTTAATAATATAACTTAGATTACAAATTTTCAGTTTTACTCAAATTAGGGTGATGCAAAAATGAGTACACCCCACTGAAAGTCTCTGGAGCAAAGCTAAATTTTAGACTACAAATGTCTAATTTAACAAGAATTCAACCACAGGTGAGTCTAATTATTCATTACACAGGTGACAGTTGACTATAAAAGGGTGTTACTTAAAGAAAACCCCTTCCCATTTCATGCTGTCAGCAATGGCACCACATGGAAGAGAAATGTCACAAGACCTGAGAAAGAAAATAATTTCTTTACACAAGAAAGGTGAAGGCTACAAGAAGATCAGCAAAGCTTTACTTATCAGTCAGAATACTGTAGCAAAAGTGGTACAAACATTTAAAAAAGATGGAACTGCAACCATCTCACAGAGACGTCCAGGTCGTCCACGGAAGTTAACACCTCGTCAGGAGCGTCTTCTGATGAGAAGGGTTGAAGAAAATCGACATGCAAGTTCACTGCAGTTATCTAAAGAAGTAGAAAGCCAAACTGGGGTGACTATTTCCCGTGACACAATACGGCGTACACTGCAGAGGAATGGCATGCATGGGTGCCGTCCACGAAAGAAGCCTCTCCTAAAGCCCAGGCACAAAAAAGCCCGCCTAGAGTTTGCCAGGGCCCATGCTGACAAAGATGAAGACTACTGGGACTCTATACTCTGGAGTGATGAGACCAAGATAAATGTTTTTGGAACTGATGGCTTCAAAACTGTATGGCGTCGCAAAGGTGAGGAATACAAAGAAAAATGCATGGTGCCTACAGTGAAACATGGTGGTGGCAGTGTCCTTATGTGGGGCTGCATGAGTGCTGCTGGTGTCGGGGAGCTGCATTTCATTGATGGCATCATGAATTCACAAATGTACTGCTCTATACTGAAAGAGAAGATGCTACCATCACGTGCCCTTGGTCGTCGTGCACTTTTCCAACATGACAATGATCCTAAACACACATCTAAGGCCACTGTTGGATTTCTGAAGAAGAACAGGGTGAAAGTGATTCAGTGGCCAAGTATGTCTCCTGATCTGAACCCAATCGAACACCTATGGGGAATTCTGAAGAGACAAGTTGAGCATCACTCTCCATCCAGCATCCAATCTCTAAAAGAGGTCATTCTTGAAGAATGGAAAAAGATAGATCTGGCAAAATGTCGCCAACTTGTTCATTCCATGCCTAGAAAACTTGGTGCTGTCATTAAAAATCATGGAGGCCATACAAAGTACTAGATTTAGTAGTTTTTGTTGTGGGGTGTACTCATTTTTGCATCACCCTAATTTGAGTAAAACTGAAAAATGTGTAATCTAAGTTATATTATTAACCTTACTTTCATGTTATAAGTTAAACAGATGTTATATAAAACTTAGTCTTGTCAACATTTTGGAAAATGTTTTTGTGTTCATTGAGATATTGTTTAAAATGTTACTTTTCAAAGGGAGTGTACTCATTTATGCTGAGCACTGTATTATGGAAAACCACAAGTAGCCCTAAATCTGCTCTTTTGTTGATTGAATGCATGATTTAAGATTTATAATTAAAATAAATTGAATCAGCTTGATGTTGACGCACCTTGATAGTGTTACAGTGATATATCTTCCATCAAGTTGGCAATGAGCCCTCGTGCCCATAAAACACATAGAAACAGATGCACTAAACACACACACATACATTCCCTCATCAGTAACAGTAATATGAGTCAGTTTACATTCATGCGGCATGCTGAAGCAAGCTCTGTCCTGATGAGTATCAGTGTTGATTATCAGTGACCGATATAGGCCGCAGCTGCACAGAAGCTTTCTCCAATTACACACCAGCTTCCCCAGAGTCATTCAGCACTTCGAATCAGAGGAGAGCCAGCTGACGGATTGAGACAGGGATTCGCAGTACCTTTCCACTGCCACATATAGGTTTTATCCTTATTCACTCTCTCCTCCACCTATTTTGTTGCTTTACACGTGTCTTATGCAGTGCAGGCTTTTAAAAAAAATAAATGTTTTTCATTCGTTTCCCTCACTGTATGTGCTGCATTAAGTTTATAGTGCTGAAGGCTTGGGGAAATAGAAAAGTAGTGGGAAGAGAGGCTGTAGACGGCGCGTTTTGCCCTACATGGTATGGAATGTCAGGATACCTCTCACACTCTTCAGGGGTTCATTAAGGGCGGATAGCAAGATCGCTTCACCAAACTCAAGTCTGAGCCTTACCATCTACATAAACAGAGGAAATCATTTATCCTGAAAAAAATGTATAATGGGGATATAATGTGAGAATTGAAGGATAATAGATTACTTTAAAACAGATCTTCTACTGGGCCAAAGATTTCATACTATATAGACTACAAAGAACTATGCAGCAATGCCATCTAGTGGTGTGGAAGCACAATAACGATTGATTGATTGATTGATTGATTGATTGATTGATTGATTGATTGATTGATTGATTGATTGATTGATTGATTGATTGATTGATTGATTGATTGATTGATTGATTGATTGATTGATTGATTGATTGAGAAAGGAAATACCAAATGGTCAAGGTTATTATTGACCTTCTTGGGATATACAGAGAAGATTAGAAGATGGTCTCATTAAGTCTCTTATTTTGTTGTTATTGTCATATTTAAGAGAGACAAACACACTGATTACCCACATCTGTGTCCTGGTGGTCAGTTTTGCAGATGTCACTCAGGTGTTTACAGCATCCTGCAAAAGTTTCATTCACTGATCCCACTGTAGAAATGCTCTATTCACAATGAGTCATGATTCATTTATGAGTGAAAGTACAAAAGTGTCCACATTTAGTTTTGCCGAAGAGAGTGAAAGGTACATGTCAAAAGTTTTTAAAAGTAGCAAAAATTGTCTTGGAGAATATGTTTTCTATTTAAAATTGGTGGTCAGTAAGATTTTTTAAGAAATTGATACTTTTATTCAGCAAGAATGCATTAAATTGATAAAAAGTGAAAGTGAAGACATTTATAATATTACAAAATATATTTGAGATATTCTATTTCAAACATATTCTGTTCTTTTGAACTTTCTATTAAGACACTTCTTTTAAAAACGATAAAATATCTTACTAATCCCAAATTGTAGTGTAGTTTGATTTTTTATTAATGTTGTCTCTATAGGACACACCTGATACACCTGGTTTTAAATTGAAACCAATATCCTGATCCAAAACCTGACAGTGTTACGCTTTAAAAAAAAATAATAATATTTGACTGTTCACATTCAATTCAGGTTCATCAGTTTTCAGCAATTGTGTAACTAAAACCTGTCACTTTAGGTCACAGACTGTGTTGTAGTGATATATTCCAAATACAGTTTACATAACAGGAAAACTGAAAGGTTAGTTCACCCAAAAATGAAAACTCTGTACAGAAGCTTTCTCCTATTACACACCGGCTTCCCCAGAGCAATAATTACTCACCCTCATGTCATTCCAAACCCGCAAGACCTTCATTCATCTTCAGAACACAAATTAAGATATTTTTGATGAAATCTGAGAGCTGTCTGATCCTCCATAGACAGCAATGGAATTAACACGATCAAGGTCCAGAAACGTAGCAAGGACATCGATAAAATAATCCATGTGACATCAGGGTTTCAACCGTAATTTTACGAAGCTACGAGAATACTGTTTGTGCACAAAGAAAAAAGGGACTTTCTTTAACAATTCGTCTCCTTCGCGTACTGAGGTCCCAAAATAAAGATTAGGGGGTTCGAGGCATTCCCCGTGAAAATTGTAGTCTGACCTATGTGTGGATAAGATGTTTTGAGGCTCATAATTATAACAATATAGGTTTAAAAACCAAGTCAGTGGGCAGTAGTATTTTTTTATATACTGATAATGAATATGAAATTAGACAAAGTGTTTAGTACATCCCTGAATATTTCTGTATTTAACCTTTCGTTTAACCTTTCTATGCAGCGGTCAAATGGGAAATATTTGGTTTAGTCCTTACATCTTGTCGAGCTGGTTTGTACACTTAGCGCCTGTGTAAAACCCCTCCTACTTTTTGATTGGCCATTCACCAATTTCATTGATCTGCCTGTAACGCTGGGCGTCTCAGATGAGATGATCTGTTCTCTTGGCTTTTTATCCTTGCAGGCAGCAAAGTTATTTAATATAAGGTTATTATTTTACACAATACCAAACCTGACCTCTTGCTGGGACGGCCCTGTCTTCGCGAGTTCCATTTTGGAGAGTATCCACTGAACGCAAACAACGTATTGTGTTCTGTGTCGGCAGCACCATGCGGAAACTTAGTCTTCATTCAGATCAAAGCGTAAACAACTTGGAAAACGTATCTGCGTGGTGCAGCTGGCACAGAACCGCATACGGTGTTTACGTATGCGATACTCTCCAAAATGGATGATTTGTTGAATAAAGTCATTGTTTTTATTTTCTATGCACACAAAAAAATATTCTCTGTAAAAAATCAGCCTCCAATTCGCACATACAGTAAAATGGCTAAAAAGAAGAAAGATTCGTAAAGACCTACAAAACAAATGCTTTAAATGAAAAGAGTTCAAAGTAGCCATCAAATTCACCGCAGTAAATGATAAATTAGTTATCGAGTTACTGACATTGCCATTCTTGTGCTTCCCACATGAGCAATGTATAAAATATCAAAATATACGTTTGAAACAGCAATGAATGAAACACACTAGTGGTACCTCAGTGAGCTCAGCGCTGAGATCACGGTCTTCAGTCAGCTGCTGTGTCAGAGACGCTCCCGAGGAACCGTAAAGGATGTTGTCATTTTCATCTGTCCACTCAGACTCTGTAATCAATAGACAATGATGCATGATGATGCTTATGAATCATTGCACACTTTTCTCAGATCTTGAAGTGCAGTAATACCAATGGAGGTGCTGTGACTCTTCAGACTGGGGGTGAAACCACACGCTCCTTTAACTGGTGAGAGGCAAAAAGATGACCTTTCGGGTTTGCTCCTTGCTCTTCTTTTCCAGTTTCCTTGCTTGGAAATTAACAAATCAATAAATGAATCAAAAACATACTATCACAACAAAAAAATCTATAAGTCACACTTGTGTGTCGCAGTTTTCAGTCAACGGCAGATTACAGGTGTGATACTACTTTCATACAGACATTTAATAAAGAAGTTAATAGTGAATAACTTACACTGATCATACTTGTATATTGCCAGTAACTTCCATTTAAAGCATACTTTTATAAGCATACTTATAAAGAGTAAATATTAGGAAAATAACAATATAACTACAGTTAAGTGTGAATGTAATGTTTTTCAGATGAATTTGAGTTAAATGTTATTTATACTGTAATTAAATTTAATATAGTTTAGTTTACATTTAATTAAATGTAAATTACATTGTTACATGTCATTTAATAATTTCTTACATTTTCTTGTGTAATATATAATATTTTTAATAAATGAAAATATATTGTAATATTTTTTACACTTTAATTTGTATGCCATGCAGTTAAATATATCAGTAATTGTGCATTTGCAATGAAGCTGCAGGATAAATCTTAATGTAATATAAAATAACACACTACAGTTCAAATTATAATCAAGTACTTTACATGTTATGTACTTTAGTATGTTAATCAACACATCAAAATAAGTGTACTACAAATTACAAAATATGATTACACCATTTGAATTTAAAATGTAAAACGTTTCAAAAATGTTTACAAGTGTATTTCAGTGTGATGAAAATGTAAGTACAGAAATAAAAGTGGCCTATATTTCAGTTTTATTATGTTATCTGCAAACATAGGTTTGAAGTGGACACTAAGTGCACATTCAATACAATTTACCACATTTCTTTTTCAAATGGTCTAATAGGTTGTGTAAATTATGCAATGACGCTTCTTACAGTAAAAAGTATTTTGATTCATATTCAATAGCATTCATACATTTAAAGTGTGATTTACGTGTCCAATACTTTTGGGGTCACTATGATTTTAGACTTTGGAATAGATTTGATAGAGCTGATTATTTGCACCTGTCTTTACACAAGAGAATTGCTTGTTGTTGTGCTGTCACCTCATCCATGTGTTTGTCAGACCGTGGGTCCTCCCTCGGAGCCGGGCTGGGTTCTGCCGCGTCCTCGGGGACTCTTCTCTGAAGACACAGTCCCTCTGCGGATCTACACGCCTCGCCTGCATGCATCGCCAGCTTCGACGGGCTGAAGGTTCTCTTAGCCTCCAGCAACTCTGAGAGGGTAACTCCCTAAAAATAAGACCATTAAAAATGAGAAGATGTATCTAAAACAGGTGTACACTACAAATCTGAATGATCAAACGCAGCAGTAAGCCATCAAATATTCACTGTTGACAGAACCTGCGAGACTGTCCAGTGTGCTTTTTATGAAGTTAAACTAGCAAATTGGCGCCATCTTGCGATTCATAATAGTTACTGCCTTGCTAAAATGGCTTCAGAGGATTGACTTTGAAATTTGAGGAAAATAAATGCTAAATTAGATTACATTAACAATCTGATAGTTACGGGGAATTCGTGGCCTAATGGTTAGAGAGTCGGACTCGTATTCCAAAGGTCATGAGTTCGAGTCTCGGTCCAGCAGGGATTGTTGGTGGGGGGAGTGAATGTCCAGGTCCACCCTTAATACCACGACTGAGGTGAGACCCTTGAGCAAGCTGCTGAACCCCCAACTGCTCACGGTGTGTGTGTGTGCACTTGGATGAGTATGGATCACCATACTTGGCTGTGTGTCACGTCACTTGTTGCAGTATTTGTCTTGATGCTGCCTAGACCAATGATTTTCTTAGTGACATTTAAGCTTTGCCTAATGTCCTGTCCTGACTAATGTCCTGGACTGGTTAATTTTATGATAATTACTAACTGACTACACAAACCTTATTTTAGAGAATATCAGAGCATACAGAAGAGTCATATTCTTCCTTCCCTGTGTGTTTTGTGGTTTTGACTGTGTCTGTGTACATCATACCTGTGTAGCTCGTCGAGTCTGTCTGGCCTGCCGTGATTTGGCCTTCCTCTGAGACTCTGCCTCCTCATCCCTCACTGGGATCATGCGTGTCCTGAGACAGCATACAGGAAGAACTGATGAATCCAAACACACTGAGAAGCCTATAGAATGTTTACGTATTTCTGCCCCTGATTATGTATTAATGGATCATTTGTTTTAGAATTAACCGCTGTCGAAATTTCTATTCTTTACCATTTGTAATTTCAAAATAGTAGTAATAAAACTCAATTTCATCAAAAAATAAGATGTGCAGGCTGCAGGGATACACTGTCACACTGTTAACATACAATAAGTCAATCAGATGTTTTTTTTTATAAATGCTAAATAAATGCTTTTTTTCTACAGGGATGCATAAATTGATCAAAAGCAACAGTAAAGACATTTATAAAAAGATTTATATTTCAAATAAATACTGTTTTTTACATTCTATTCATCAAATATTTCCACAGTAATATAAAGCAGCTTAACTTATTTCATGATTGATAATAAAAATAAATGTTTTTTTCATATTAGAATGATTTCTGAATGGATCATGTGACACTGAAGACTGGAGTAATGATGCTGGAAATTCAGCTTTACATCAAATAAATAAATTACATTTTAGATATATTCAAATGGAAAATAATTATATTTGTAATAATATTTCACAATATTACTACTGTGTTTTATATATACTGTATTTATTAGATAAATGCAGCCTTGGTGAGCAGAAGCGACTTCTTCAAAAACATAAAATTTATTGACATCATACTTATGCACTGTAGAGTAGTGTACTTACAATACACTCATACACATACATGAACATACATATGGTAACACTTTAGGGAAAATTCACTATAGTTGCTTATTACCATGCTTATTACTAGCTTATTGGCTGCGTATTACTACTTATAATGCACATGCAATGCCTTATTCTGCATGACCATATTCTAGATCCCTTCACCCAACCCAATTTATTTTGGGGCAGAAATATGATCTGGACATGTTCTTGACAGGATTTGTGAGATTCATCCAGTGATGTCTGTGCTCTCAACAGATTGTTTCATGCTGCTCAAGAAGATCAATATCTATAAGTGTTGAATTTCCCCACTGAAAGCACTAAAGGCCAGACGACATGCTGTCCCACTCAGACGAGCACAAAGAGATGAGTAAGCATTCTGACTAATGGCCAAATCAGACCACTTAGCACTCCGCATGTCCCCCACCCTTCCTATCCAGCAGAGTCATCGATCGACGTGTGGCCATGAGCCTCCAGAACCATATCAGAGCATTACTGATGTGATGATTCATTTACATTCAATTTCATTAAAACTATGTAGCCCTACCTGCCATCTGCTCATTCTCCATCTGCATGTGTTGACAGTTAGAACCTACTTCTAATTATAAATTCTATAGAAATACAATAAAATTGTGTTTCTGAAAACACACTTTAATTTTAGTACATCTCTCTGAATACACTACAAAAACAATCTCCAATTTGTCAGATTTTATTACCTGGTATATTATAAATAATAATAATACCAATATTGTATATATATACAGTATATATTTGTGTGTGTGTGTGTGTGTGTGTGTGTGTGTGTGTGTGTGTGTGTGTGTGTGTGTGTGTGTGTGTGTGTGTGTGTGTGTGTGTGTGTGTGTGTGTGTGTGTGTGTGTGTGTGTGTGTGTGTGTGTGCGTGCGTGCGTGCGTGCGTGTGCGTGCGTGCGTGCGTGCGTGTGTGTGTACATATATATTGTCCAGTACACAATATATGTATTGCACTTCTAATCTACAATTTCAATATACAATGGCATTATAATATACAGTAGAAAACATTGCAAAAGTGATATCATCTGCTTATAAAATCACCCTAATCAGACTAATAATAATAACAATATTCATAATAATAATAATATAATAATAACTGTAAAGGTAGTACTAATAAACAATATTGTCCAGCATACACATAATATGTGTTTTGTATTTCTAATCTACAATTATTAAATACAATGGCATTATAATATACAGTAGCAAATATTGCAAATTATATATATATATATATATATATATATATATATATCATATGCTTCTGATATCATCCTAATCAAACTACTAACAGTGATAATATATATATTTTTTTTAACTATTTCTGATAATAAACTATTATAGTCCATCATTGATGATTATATGGTCACCAATGTATTGTGCTTCTTATAATGACATTCACACCCTTATGAAAATAAATAAATAACTAGTCTGATTAACATTCATGCTAAACTAACAGTTCAAACTGCTCACATGCAAAGAGAATGTAACATTATGTACTAATTATGGCATATTTTTATTATTATGAATACCAGTTCCCTCGGAGGTTCACAACTCTTCAAAAACTTACAAGAGACTTAATCTGTCCTATAAGACCTAATCTCAGACCAGAGACCAGAATGAAAACATGCTGCTAAAGCAACGTGTCTTAACTCCTGGTAAAAGCACAGTACTGAAGACATCATTGATTCCTCGAAGCACAGACACAGCAGAGGGAACAGCAGCGGATCAGCGATGAGCATGCAGCTGTTTGAGGGAGATAAAGCAGAAGAATACTGTACCTGAGCAGACAGTCCTGCATCGTCCAGCCTGATACTACACGACTCGTGCCGAGAGACTGCAGCGGTGATGAGGAGAGGGAGAGAGAGACAGCACACAGGATACAGTGACTTTCAAGGGAGGAGATTAAATAGCAGTAGGACAGAACAGACTGTAACTGACAGAGAGATACAAGCATAGAGACTAGTTACATGATGCTTCATTTTATCCGGATTGACGCAATTCAAAAATACATTAACAATGCTATTCACAGAGATAATGATTTGAATGTTTGTCAGTTTCTGTCTCATGATTTCAATTTATTGATGTTTATCGCATAAGTATATTCAATATTTTATTGCTATTTAAAAAAATATATATAAATAAAAACTAACTTAAATACTGGAAAACGTTTTTGAAAAATAATGATTGCATTTCAATTAGAAATTCAGGAAAATGTGGCATTGCTTCTTACTTTATGCTTACATTAACTGTCTTTGAATGACACAAAAAAAATTTGATATTATTAAAGCTAAAACAATGAAAAAGAAAATCGAATGTATAACAAATAGAGTTAAAAACATGACATACCATTTCATGATTATGAAATTAGAAAGTCTAAAACTAACAAAAACAATATGAGTTAAATGTCAGTTAAAAATTTGTATCTATACTTTTGACTTTTTATCTCATAATTGTAAGTGTCAATTTTAATTAACTTTTTTCCTTATTGTGACAGAAATGACTTTCATAATTTTAGCATTCTGATACAGCTATTTGTTACTGATGTTTCTTTGACACTGAACTTGTAAACTGCTATAGATGTCTGCAGATACTGGTGTATCTTGTTAAGTGAAGCACAAGCACATGATGCTAGAGTTCATGTAGTGACACATACTTGCCAGTAGAGCTCAGCATTATTCTGTCCACACACAAATTGCTGATAACATGGCCTTGTGAAAAGATTTGGCTGGCTACTTTATTTAGATGTTAGATTACATCACGCATAAGACACAGGGTTTCTGCTACCTGGAAATGTACACATGTTTATAGCATAGTATGATTGCACATGCTTCTTGAGTTTAGAAATCTCTGTGATTTAAGGGTGAGCTAATTCTACATATGTCATGTTGCAATTATCAAAATTGCAGGGATTGAGTTACAGGAATAAAACCAGCATCTTAAAGTGCACAAATCAGTATGTCAAATGAATAGGATGTCAGAATGCACAGTGTTTATGATACAGTAGGTGGACATATGACCTGCATGCGCTGATGTACAAAAGTACAGGAATTCAAACTCATTCAAACTGGCATGTGTCATTTCAACACAGCAGCCATACTAAAACTCCACACAGAAAGAAAAAGCATGAATTTCTTTATTTTTTAATGAGGGAAAACAGGTTTTAAATATATCTCTCCCTCCCTTTTCCCTTTTTTATTCAACAAGAATGAATGAAATTGGTCAAAAGTGACAGCAAAGACATGTATGATGCTACAAAATATTTATATTTCAAATAAATGCTGTTCTGTATTCATTGATTCATTATATAATACAAAAATATTAAGATTAATATTATACAGTATATTAAGCATTTTTTGAAGGGATCATGTGACACTGAAGACTGGAGTAATGATGCTGAAAATTCAGCTTTACATCACAGAAATAAATTACATTTTAAATTATATTCTAATAGAAAACAGTTATTTTAAATTATATCACAATTTTACTATTTTTACTTTATTGTTAATCAAATAAATGCAGCCTTGTTGAACTTAAGAGATTTCTTTCAAAAATATTATAATATTTGACCACCCTTGAACAGTTTTGAACAGTAGTTTAAATATACTCATTTTATATTCTGCTTACCTTGGATAAAACAAGTGCCAGTTTTTACTGTGTGTATTTATATTCTTTCTCAGATAAAATTATTGTATAATTAGCGTATATTTGCTAATAAACACGATTTTAACCTTTTCCCAAAGTAACTATGGTTGCAAGTTCCATCATTACCAATAAAGTTCAATGGAACTTATTACCATAGATAGCTAACGATGCTTTTGGGAAACGGAATAGCAATGTGCTAACAACCACACACACACACACAAAAAAAAAATGTTAGCCACAGCATAGCAGCACCTCGAGAAACACAAAGATCAAACACTTTTATGATTTTATTGGCAGGTGACAGTTCACCTGACAAAGTTAATTAACTAGAGATTAATAATTGATACATAAAAAAATGTGTTCCTGACCCAGCTAGGCATGACCACGTGTGTGTGTGTGTGTGTGTGTGTGTGTGTGTGTGTGTGTGTGTGTGTGTGTGTGTGTGTGTGTGTGTGTGTGTGTGTGTGTGTGTGTGTGTGTTGTGTGTGTGTGTGTGTGTGTGTGGTGTGTGTGTGTGTGTGTGTGTGTGTGTGTGTGTGTGTGTGTGTGTGTGTGTGTGTGTGTGTGTGTGTGTGTGTGTGTGTGTGTGTGTGTGTGTGTGTGTGTGTGTGTGTGTGTGTGTGTGTGTGAGAGAGAGAGTGAGAGAGAGAGAGAGAGAGAGAGAGAGAGAGAGAGAGAGAGAGAGAGAGAGAGAGAGAGAGAGAGAGAGAGAGAGAGAGAGAGAGTTGCGTATGGAAACCTGTTTTCACCTTGTGAATAAGTTCAAAGATTAAGTATAAAATAAGAAATAGTCACCAATTAAGTCAAATTGTTAAACAAAGTCACATTATGATAAATAGTCACACTAATGAAAAATAAAGTTTCTAATGAAAAATAAAGAAATTAATTGAGAATTATTTGAAATTTTGAGAAATAGTCACATCATGTGCAATAAAAAACTCATAATTGTGAAGAAAAAGTCAATCACATGAATTGACAGTCACAGTTATGAGAAAAAATGCAGCAGTTACGATAATTGCAATTTGGAGAAATTAAGTTCCAATTGTGAGAAAAACATTGCACAAAAATACGTTTTGTTAGAAATAGTTGCAACAACGAAAAATCAATTAGTAGGCCTAATTGCGGAATATAATACAAGTTATGAGAATTATTCACAATTGTAAGATATAGTCACATGGGATATAAAATTTGTGATTGTGAGAAAAAGGGAATATTGTAAGATATATTCACATTGTTAGATATAAAGTCGCATTTATGATAGGCTAAATAAGGCCACATTTTTTAAATTGCAATTTACTGAAATTAATGCCAAGCTCACACTGCACGATTTTATTCCGATTTTTAACTCGCCCACAGGTTTTGATAAATCGCGACAAATCAAGCGAGTGACAATCGCGCAGTGTGAATTATCAAAGACGATGCGTCGCCGACACCTGGGAAATATTTGGCATGCTAAATATCTGGAGCTGTTGGCGATTCACAATCCTGCTGTGTGAATGAGTTCTGACTGAAAAATACATCAGTGATGACCTACAGCCAATGAGAGAGCAAGATACAGGGCAGCGGGAAGCTCGGGATGACTTTTTTTTCACACTTTGTGAGAAAAAGTTGCAATAATAAAAAATGAAGTGAGCTCTCATGAAAATGCGTATAAATAATATGATATGCTGTTTTCGTGTGCATATGATACACATCTACCCCACAACCCTAATCCTACCCATCGTGTAGCATACACACGCCAACGTCCATTTTTGCATATCAATACCACGAGATTATACGCATATTATTTATACGCACTTTCATGAGATTGGGTTGGAGCTAGCTATATAAATACTGTATATAAACAATTGTGAGAGACAGCATATTCACACTTTAAATTATAACGTCAATTATGAGAAATAATGTCAAAATTAATTGCAATTACAAAAAAAGAGAAAAAAAATGCAATTGTCAGAAATAGTTGCAATTTTGAGATATAAATAACGTTGAAGTTAATACGTAAGTAAATAAGTAAGTTTAAGTAAATAAAGTTGAAATAGACTGAGACTTCAGACCAAACCAACACCCTTATCAAGACAAGCTCTTCCTCCTGCTCACCTTCTTCTCTCTCTCTCCTCTCTCTCTCTCTCTCTCTCTCTCTCTCTCTCTCTCCGACATCCTGTTTATAGCGGAGGCTGTTTCAGATCAGCGCTCGCTCCGTGCCACCCGCAGACAACCAAATGCAGACCATGTGTGTGTGCCCAAGGTCACGTTTCGCACTCCCACTTTCTCTTTCTGAGGCCAGGGGCACATTCTGCCCGAGAGGCCTCCTCTTCCTCCTCTCATCTCCCTTTCTCTGCCCTCCGCTGAACCCCTGCTCCCTCCTCTGCTCTCGGCAGCACAGGGTCAGAGGTTAATGGGGTGGTAATGTGGGACTAAGAGGGAAAATCTCTACATCCCCCCCACACCTAGTCAACCCCCAGAAACCATTAACATCGCAGTCTCACAAACACTGTCATCTTTCAGCACACCTAACGTGGACTTCCTCTCATGTCATGTTGTTTTATGACCTCCGCTTCTGCAAACCCATGGGTCTCCTGCTCATTCCCAAAACTGATGAGGAGAATGAGAAATGGGGGGTATTTATTTCCACCTCAAGCGCTGAACCTTGACCTCTACCAATCCAGGGAAAGACACACACACACATGTTGGTTTTTATGGTTTACGGGGACTCTCCATAGGCATAATGTTTTTTATACTGTTTTCTATCGCCCTACAACAACCCTACACCTAAACCTACCCCTTACAGTAAACTTTTTGCATTTTTACTTTCTCAAAAAAACTCATTCTGTATGATTTATAAGCCTTTTGAATTATGGGGACACTGAAAATGTCCTCATAAATCACCTTCTCCTTGTAATAATATTGTCATACCCATGTCATTATACAAATTTGTGTCCTCATAAACCACATAAACATGCACGTGCAAATACACACACACACACACACACACACACACACACACAAAAGTGAGTACTTTTTAAAAATAGTATTCAAAATATTTTACTTTAAATGTTCACATATTGTCTTGTTAACTACAATATAATATATAATTCCCCTACACATAAACCAAGTATCATGTTGTCCTTAACTGTAACCAATTAACTAATCAATTAGTACAGTTAATACATACAATTAACAATCAATACAGTTAATGCTGTTTGTACAGCTAACCAATTAACTGTAGCAGTCATACTTTTTTCAGTTGAAATGACTAACTTTTCGCCCGTCACATGTTTAGCAGTAGTGAGCCTTCTTACGAATGCACAGACAGCACACATGTGCACAACCTGCTGTCTGCACGACTGCTAAAGCCACACTAAAGCACTGCTGGAGCGAGCTTACGGTGACAAGGCCGGATTAACCAGTTCTCCTGATGCTCCACAAACATGCATTTGTGATTAGCACAGAAAACATCTTGCATGCAAATGGCACACTTGATTACTTACTTTCCCCTTAAATTATGTCACTATTATTAGTAGTACATGTTTGTTAGTGTTTCAAATGGATTTAGTGTTTGTACACCTCCTTTTGCCCAAGAAGAAAGCAAGAAGAAAACACAAAGGGAATTTCTACCAATAACAGGGGGAAATAAGATCATCCTGATTAAACCGAATATCCTCGTTTCAGTTTATCCAACAGGATCTTATTTGCTTCTAAGATACTATTAGAGGATTCTGGTTTGATCCTGTAAGAGTTAGTTGAAAATTATATATGGATATAAATGTCATTAGCATGCCTTTAGGATTTATGTCAGGGAAAAGGTGGGCAGTATAAACTGAGAGATGTCCTCGCTAATATACACACACATGTGGCGGCCGCAGGTCTCAGGTCACCGCTGGGCTATGAGGTGCTTGCTGTACTGAGAGAACAGCCTGTGTTTATTCAAACTTATTTATTGGGCTAAGCCTGCAGTAAAACACTATCAGAGTCTGGAATGATATCCTTACCTCACATGCTCCTAATAAATGCCCCTCTGTGGAAATAAGAAGAAGGGAATGTACTCTGCTTTTAACTTAAGGCAAGCTAATGAAATGGCAGGAAATCAATCTCATAATCTTATTGTAAAGAAGTATTTATGGCCAGTACATTTTCTTAAATGGATAGTTCTTCCATAAATGAAAATTCTGTCATCATTTACTCACCCTCAAGTTGTTCCAAACCTGCATGAATTCCTTTCTTCTGTTGAGCACAAAGATACTTTGAAGAATTGTTGGTAACCAAACAGTTGGCGGTAGCCATTGACTTCCATAGTATGGAGAAAAATAATATGGAAGTCAATGGCTGCCGGCAACTGTTTGGTTACTAGCATTCTTCAAACAGAATTTCAACAGAATGAATAAACTCAAATAGGTTTGGAACAACATGAGGGTGAAAAAAATTATGACAGAATTTTCATTTGGCAGCCATTTTGGAATTTTATATCAAAGAACGATTTTTTTTAAAAGTGTTTTGGACAATGTCTTTTTTAAAACAGTGTGGACACATTAAAAAACACACCAGACGACAAGGATGTTTTAGACTCCATGTTGGAAGACCAGGAAAATAAATACACTTTTGTTTCTTTCATTGAAAAACTATTTACACAGTAGAAAGCACAAGTATCATATAGAAGTGTGTACATGTGAGCATGTGTGCATACATATGTTGGAGTTTGTATAAGAGAGATGTTACTTGTGGAAATTTCCTTTCACTTTTTGCCAAATTTAAACATTCATTTTTGTACATATAAAACCGTTTTGAATATTGTCCTTGGTAAACGAAATCCAGGAATTGGCCTGAGATCTTCATATGGTTTTGCTGGGAACTTGTTGGTGCTCCTTTTTATAAGCAAAAGAGGAGCAGTCAGATGTGTGACTGTGTGCGTCTATGTGTGTGTGTGTGTGTGATAGGACTCTAGTGGCAGCCACACGCTCTGACCACCATGTTGCGGTATTTCTTCAGGATGACATTGGAACTGTCGTCAAAATACAAGACAGAGATGGCGTGGAGTTGTGTAGGGGCGCAACATGGTTTTGGAACCGTTTCAGGGTTGATGAAGTGAACCTGAGAAAAAATGACAAAGGTCAAGGTTGAAGGTCTAAACAAAAGTACTTCACTTACAGGAGATGTTAGTTTTATGAATGCCAACATTACATGGTTTTAGTCAAATTGTGAGAATGACAATCTGACACTTTGTGAAGTGCTTGATTCAAATAGAAATTTTTAAATATGTCTTAACTTGTGTATCTTATATACAAGTATCTTATAAATATATTTATTCTTAAATGTATATATATATATATATATATATATATATATACAGTAGCTATATACAGTAACTTTATACACTACAAATCAAAATTTAGGATACGTAAGATTTTTTTGTTTTGAAAGATTCCGCTAATGCTCATAAAGGCTGCATGTATTTGATCAAAAATACACTAAAAACAATAACATTGTGAAATAGTATTAAAATGTTAAAGAACTGATTGCTTTTTGAATATATGTTAAAATGTAATTTATTCCAGTGAAGCAAAGCTGAATTTTCAGCATCATTACACCAGTGTCAAATGATCCTTCAGAAATCTAATTCTAATATGTTGATATGCTCAAGAAACATGAATGAATTGGAAATAAAAAAATATAACATTCTGAATGCCTTTACTGTCTGTCACTTTTGATTAATTTCATGCACGTTGCTTAATACAAGTATAAAATAAAATAAATAAAATAATGCAAGATGCATCTTTAGAAATATTTGTGATTGGCAGCTGTGGTAAAAATACCAGACTTACCAAAGTCTGTACAATGGCATGGTTTGTGGCGTTCATGTAAGAATTGAGAGGAAAGGCACATTCTCCCATACAGTAATATGCAGCGTATCCTTCAGGAGCTATAATCCAATCCTGAAAGATGGACAGAGCACAAATCTGTTAACACGACATCCAACTTCAGTCATAAAGCTTGAGCTAGATCTTTCCCAAACAGATGGTCTTCAATTTCATAATGCATTCTGCACGTCAAATCACTCCGATGGTGAACAAAAAGATTACAATAAAGTGTAATTCTATTCTGTACTCGTGTTAAAGTATGTGTAAAATGTTATTATTCAAAAGGGAATTTGAGGGTAATATAAACCCGCACGCCAGCTGCTCTGAGTGAGTGTTTATGTGCTATGATCCAGTAGGAGAGACAGATATGCTACAGGTGGCAAGTCTATGGGTGTGTAAACAGAAACTAGGCTCTCCTATCTCTGCATGACTGCTGGTGCTCGTACTCTTGAGGTAATGCAGCCGAATGGAGAGACTGACTTGAGCTACACAGACTCATAAAACAGTTTGAGCCATAAACACAGTGAGAGATAAAGTGGAATGTCGAGTGAGAAAGAGATGGAACAGAGCTGAGTACGGTGGCCGAGAGAGCTCAACGCTCTGCAATTTCAGAAAACACATGCAAATAGAAAAAGCGCCAGCAAATCAAGAAAACATTTTCATCATTTTGACAGCAGATGGTGCAAATGCTCACAACACAAACAAATAAAGAAACACGCTGCAAATGCTCACAACAATTTGCGTTGTCAAATTGACGAAAGTGTTTTCTTAACTTGCAAGTGTTTTTTTCTATTTTCAGCGCGTTTCTTTTTTTGGTTGTGTTGTGAGCATTTGCAGCGTGTGGGTTGTCAATTTGACGAAAGTGTTTTCTTAATTTGCAGGTGTTTTTTTCTATTTGCAGCGCGTTTCTTTTTTTGGTTGTGTTGTGAGCATTTGCAGCGTGTGCGTTGTCAATTTGACGAAAGTGTTTTCTTAATTTGCAGGTGTTTTTTTCTATTTGCAGCGCGTTTCTTTTTTTGGGTTGTGTTGTGAGCATTTGCAGCGTGTGTGTTGTCAAATTGAGGAAGTTGTTTCCTTAATTTGCATGTGTTTTCTGAAGTTGCAGCGTGTTGAGCTCTCTCGGCCACCGTAGCTGAGAGAGGAAAACTAATGTAAAGAAAATCAGGTTAACCCTGATTTAGACCATCAAGCTGGTTTTTGGAATATTTCAGCTGCATGGTTTGTTATTAGTTCTGGGCTAGTGGTTTATTCGTCCTAAGCAGATTGGCGGAACTTGCTACTGCCAATACATCCACAACATGCTACTGTCAGCATGTAGAAATACTGCTGCTGGACATATAACATACAAACCCGATTCCAAAAAAGTTGGGACACTGTACAAATTGTGAATAAAAAAGGAATGCAATAATTTACAAATCTCATAAACTTATATTTTATTCACAATAGAATATAGATAACATATCAAATGTTGAAAGTGAGACATTTTGAAATGTCATGCCAAATATTGGCTCATTTTGGATTTCATGAGAGCTACACATTCCAAAAAAGTTGGGACAGGTAGCAATAAGAGGCCGGAAAAGTTAAATGTACATATAAGGAACAGCTGGAGGACCAATTTGCAACTTATTAGGTCAATTGGCAACATGATTGGGTATAAAAAGAGCCTCTCAGAGTGTCAGTGTCTCTCAGAAGTCAAGATGGGAAGAGGATCACCAATTCCCCCAATGCTGCGGCGAAAAATAGTGGAGCAATATCAGAAAGGAGTTTCTCAGAGAAAAATTGCAAAGAGTTTGAAGTTATCATCATCTACAGTGCATAATATCATCCAAAGATTCAGAGAATCTGGAACAATCTCTGTGCGTAAGGGTCAAGGCCGGAAAACCATACTGGATGCCCGTGATCTTCGGGCCCTTAGACGGCACTGCATCACATACAGGAATGCTACTGTAATGGAAATCACAACATGGGCTCAGGAATACTTCCAGAAAACATTGTCGGTGAACACAATCCACCGTGCCATTCGCCGTTGCCGGCTAAAACTCTATAGGTCAAAAAAGAAGCCATATCTAAACATGATCCAGAAGCGCAGGCGTTTTCTCTGGGCCAAGGCTCATTTAAAATGGACTGTGGCAAAGTGGAAAACTGTTCTGTGGTCAGACGAATCAAAATTTGAAGTTCTTTTTGGAAAACTGGGACGCCATGTCATCCGGACTAAAGAGGACAAGGACAACCCAAGTTGTTATCAGCGCTCAGTTCAGAAGCCTGCATCTCTGATGGTATGGGGTTGCATGAGTGCGTGTGGCATGGGCAGCTTACACATCTGGAAAGGCACCATCAATGCTGAAAGGTATATCCAAGTTCTAGAACAACATATGCTCCCATCCAGACGTCGTCTCTTTCAGGGAAGACCTTGCATTTTCCAACATGACAATGCCAGACCACATACTGCATCAATTACAACATCATGGCTGCGTAGAAGAAGGATCCGGGTACTGAAATGGCCAGCCTGCAGTCCAGATCTTTCACCCATAGAAAACATTTGGCGCATCATAAAGAGGAAGATGCGACAAAGAAGACCTAAGACAGTTGAGCAACTAGAAGCCTGTATTAGACAAGAATGGGACAACATTCCTATTCCTAAACTTGTCTCCTCAGTCCCCAGACGTTTGCAGACTGTTATAAAAAGAAGAGGGGATGCCACACAGTGGTAAACATGGCCTTGTCCCAACTTTTTTGAGATGTGTTGATGCCATGAAATTTAAAATCAACTTATTTTTCCCTTAAAATGATACATTTTCTCAGTTTAAACATTTGATATGTCATCTATGTTGTATTCTGAATAAAATATTGAAATTTGAAACTTCCACATCATTGCATTCTGTTTTTATTCACAATTTGTACAGTGTCCCAACTTTTTTGGAATCGGGTTTGTATATGAAATAACTCCCATATATAGCATACATGAAATTACCCCATAGCAGATCTATAAAGTTGGAGCTGGGGAGGTGGAGGGTTTCTGAAGTGCACTGCAACTGCTACAGCAAGCACTAGCTGAGCATTTGAATGTTGAACAGCAAGATCACTGGCTACTGATGCGAAAAAAATCAAGTTGTGTGAATGATGATGTTAGAAAATATTGGCCAGCGCAATCTAGAGTTTCATGACAGAAATTTGTATATATGAGGGGAAATTATAAAAAAAGCAGAAAATAAGAATGAGAGAGATGACTAACAAAAAAGAGAGATGAGAGGAGAGAGAGATGAAGGGGTGAAGAATAACACACCTGCCATCCAAGGTCTCGAAAACTAACGTACAACTCATGTTTCTTACAGGCCTGCTTCTGATCCGCACTGCTGTTCTCTAAAAACAAAGAGAGAGAGAGAATTGCTGTATAGAAACCTTTTGCAGAAATGATAATCCCTTATAATGATGTTTAAAACGCAATGAAATCAAAAGTTTGCATGATTAGATCTATGTCTGTTAGTTTTAAAGTAATATGCAAGTGCAGTGATCTTCCAACAATAATAATTTGAATAAAAAAACGAAAAGAGAAAAAAACACTATTCTAGTGTCCTCCTACTGTTGAGTGTTGAAAAAATATATGTTTAGCAGATATGCACATTTAAAATGAACCAGGGTTACGTATTTGTAAGTCATCTTGTCCAGAGGAGTGCATATAAAATTATTAGAATAAATGTTCATTATGAATATTTGTGATATAATATTTTGTAATATTATAATATATTATTATATAATATAATAATTTTTAATATTATAAAATTAATTTTGAAGTAAACATTTTAAATTGTTTTTTAATAAATATTCTCTAAAATGAGAACGTCCCCTTCTCCTAATACCACCTGTTACCAACTGACAATAGCAAGTTGTAAATCATGGCTCATGGCTGTGACATAAACTAAAGGCTATTTGATATTTTAACAATATGGGATGTATAGTCCATGTGCTGGTGACATGCAGACATTTTCCGCTCAAACAGTATTTCAAATATGGGCACTGTCTGACTTTTAAAATGTGTGAAGGGGTGTTTAAGCTAATGCTAAACTGTGAGTGACATGGAGAAAAATGAGGAATAGGTCACTGAAGTCTCCTGGAATCATTATAACCCTCATACCTAAGAAGAAAATCAACCCAGTTTCGTTTAATATCCATTTAACACTGTAATGCTATTACTGTGCAAAAAGACCTGCAGAGAATTACATAGTAATAGGAACCACATGAACACACACACTGACGCACACACATTTTAGCTGTGGTTTGCCTTTGCCTTAAAGGGACAGTTCACCTGAAAATTCAGTCATCGTGTACTCAAATCATGTTGGGTCCAAGCCTGCATGCAGTTAAGTTTCTCTTAGACTGTTTAATTGTCTCCTTTGGACTTTTTAATTGATCTTGAGCTGTGATTATTCTTAATAATTTGAGATTTTGTGTTTTATTTGCATGGACAATGTGTTAGCATGCAGGTTTAGAATGACATTAGGGTAAGTAAATACCCACAGAACGTTCTGCTCCTGACCTCTGCTACGAGTGCCTACATAGAGTCAACGCTCTCAAGGAAGCTCTCGTGCTGGTGGTACGGCACTTCAGTGGCGGTGGTTCTTCCATGTCGAGTGGATTGCACACATCAGGCTGCAATACCCCCTGTTTGTGCAGCAGGCGGCCAACGGATTCGGATTCGGATCCGGAAATGCTGGCTATGCTTGCCGGGGCCACCGAGAGGGTTGCGCTAGAGTGGAAACCTCCACCGCGTCCCAAACTCTCGAGGTTGGACGACTGGTTTCTCGGAGTGGCTCGTGCTGGTTCTCAGGGCCCCACCCAGGTACCTTTCTTCCCGGAGGTACATGATGAACTCACTGGGTCATGGACGGCACATTTCATTGCCCGAAACCACCCCAGTGGCTCGTCCTCTCTCACCACCCTCAACGGTGGGGCAGCGTGGGGGTATACGGAGATTCTGCTGGTGGAGCGTTCGGTTGTGATGCAATTGTGTCCAAATACCCCTGCCACCTGGCGTGGAAATCTGTTGCTCCCCACCTGGGCCTGTAGGTACTCGTCGGCCCTGACCGGCAGTGCTTATGCGGCCTGCGGGGAAGCTGCCTCCGCCCTACACGCTATGGCGTTGTTGAAGGTTCATCAGGCCAAGGCACTGAAGGACCTATATGATGGTGGGCACGAACCAGAAGTTCTCAAATAGCTTTTTACCGCTACTGATCTCGTGCTTCGAGCGACGAAGGTCACTGCGCAGTCTCTGGGCCGTGCTATGTCCACCATGGAGGTCCAGGAATGCCATCTCTGGCTGTGTCTGGCCGACATGAGGGAGTCTGACAAGATGCAGTACTTGAATGCCCCTGTGTCCCAGACCGGCCTTTTCGGCAACGCAGTGGAGAACTTCGCCTAGCAGTTCTCCATCAGGCACATCCTGCCCCGGCGTGTAGCTGCTTCCTCCACCCGGCCGCCGGCAGCAGTGCCTCAATCTACTCGTCACCAAGGGCAGCCCCCTGACGCCCCCTTCTCCCGCAAAGCAAACGCAGCAACGTCCAGAAAAGCAGCACCATGGAGCCAGTCGTAGGGTGGCTGCCCCGCCCGTCCAGGCCCCCACCAAACCTGACGGAAAGCGGAAGAGCAAGAGGCCCTGAGACGGGCGACCCGGAGATGGAGGAGGATGCTCTTCGGGAGATGGTGAATGCACCACTCCCTCCCCCGAAGGAGAAATCTTTTGTTTCTGTTTTCCCCGCCACTGGCCTCACAGTCAGTGGTACCCAAAACCCAAATAATTTCGCCAGTGAGCAGTTGTGGGCGGTTCGAGAGTGCGATCAATCGAACTACTCATGCACCCTCTGCCAGAATGCAGGTTGGTGTTGCACAAACGCTGACCCCGCTTCAGACCGGCAACGAGACGCAGAGCCAGGTCCCTGCGTTCCTTCTCGCTGTCCCGCCGCGGGTAAGTCGGTGGTTCCATTGGTGCCACTTGTGCGGTTTCTGGGAGCCAGGCTTGCACTTCCCAGTCCGTCTCGTTGGCTCCGTCAGACCATCAGACTCGGCTATGCAATTCAGTTTTCCCGGCATCCTCCCAAGTTCAGGGACGTCCACTTCACGTCAGTGAAGGCGGCAGATGCTCCTGTCTTGCGTGCAGAGATCGCAGTCCTACTGGCGATGGATGCGATAGAGCTGGTCCCTCCAGCTGATATGAGGACGGGGTTTTTCAGACACTTGTGATTTGTTAACAAAATAAAATGTATTATAGTTTAAGTTAAATTTTATATATATATAAAACAGGTGAGCCTGTGTGAATTGAAGCCTCCGTCTCCTTTTCTTAGCTGACAGGAGCGGCACCCGGTGTGGTCTTCTGCTGCTGTAGCCCATCTGCTTCAGGGTTCGACATGTTGTGCATTCAGAGATGGTATTCTTCATACCTTGGTTGTAACGAGTGGTTATTTGAGTTACTGTTGCCTTTCTATCATCTATAACCAGTCTGCCCCTTCTCCTCTGACCTCTGACATCAACAATGCATTTTCGTCCACACAACTGCCACTCACTGGATATTTTCTCTTTTTCGGACCATTCTCTGTAAACTCTAGAGAGGGTTGTGCGTGAAAATCCCAGTAGATCAGCAGTTTTTGAAATTCTCAGACCAGCTCGTCTGGCACCAACAACCATTCCACATTCAAAGTCACTTAAATCCCCTTTCTTCCCCATTCTGATGCTCGGTTTGAACTTCAGCAAGTCGTCTTCACCACATCTAGATGCCTAAATGCATTAAGTTGCTGCCATGTAATTGGCTGATTAGCAATTTGTTACCAAGCAATTGAACAGGTGTACCTAATAAAGTGGCCGGTGAGTATATATATATAATGTTTAATTTAATAATTACTTCTATTGTCTTTGAAATATGGTCAAAGTCAACTGCTGAATGTACTGAAAAGCATTTATGATTAACTAAATACTTTAATGTCATTTCTAGAGAAACTTTTATTGCATGTAGTTAAAAACATTTGTAATGACACATTTGTAATGATGAAGTTGCAATTTATTGTAATATTAAAATGATTCAAACTTAATGTAATATTAAAATTAACACTAAAATTGAAATTTTAATCAAGTACTTTACATGATCTTTAGTATGTTGATAAAAACACAAAAATAAGACTACTTCTTTAAAATAAAACATTAAAATATTAAAGCAATGTCTCAAAATGGACTTTAAAGTAAAACTTGTCATTATTACAAAGATCACTTTTTAAAGAAACAGTGATATAAGTGTGATCTCTTTAAGTACACTTAAAGTGGCCTTTTATTTAATTTATATTGTATTATCTGCAAGTACAGCTTTTTTCTTAAATTATATACTTTTAAGATTTGAAAAGTGCATATTCAATGTAATTAATCATACTTCTTTTCACAGGGGATTTCTAGTTTCTAATAATAAAATCATCAAGGAAAAATTATCAAGGTATTTCCATGTTCTTTGGACATGGAGACATAGTAAGTTTACATGGACATACGGTATTCTTTTAAGTACCTTTCTTTCCAATGTATTATTTTATCCTTGCATTTGTCTTTACCTGAATTTCATTCATTCATTCATTAATTTATTCATTCATTCACCTGCCTTCACACTTCTGTGCTCAATATAATGAAAACACACACCTGCGATATTGGCTACACGCAGTGCCTCCTGGCCCTTGGCGGTTTTGGAGCGGTTGGGATTGCGCTGCTTGTTGCCGCCCTGTGCGGAGCGGATGCTGCGGATGTGGACCTCCGTGGCTTTGAAGAAGGCCACCATGAAGGGTTGTTTGCTCTGGGGGCCGCTGCGGCCCACCAGCCCCGCCACCCATGGGTTCACGCTCTGACCTGCAGGGGGAGACAGAGAGACTTCAGCGCATACAGAGACACAGTGCATCATTCATTTACAATTAATTACTCTTTACTGAGATGATTTGAGAGGGAAGAAATACATTTTTATTGGAAATGCTGAGAGGTACAAATCCCAGAAGAGAAGTTATACAGGCCTCTTGAAAGACGTTTTTCATCTATGTAGCAGGAGGCTAATTTTTCAATTTGTGTTTCTGTGAATCGGTTCCTCAGAGAGACCCACATTTCACTCAACGGGACAGTTTAGCAATCTTTTATTTTGTCAGAGCCCTGTGGCCTAATAAATCGTATAATATGCAATATATAATAATTTGTTTGTGTCGATCACAGTCTTATAAATCAAGAGAATTGTATAAGAGCGAGTGTGTGTGTTCTCCACGAATATGCAACTTTTGATGTTTATTTTGTGTAATCTCTCTCGCTCTCAAGAGCGCTTTTAGTTCGCTGTTTACTCAGAAAATTCCAGCACTTACATCTGTTTATGTGCCATTCTGGACTCCTTTTACCTACACCGGCTTTAATGTGTGTGTGTGTTTCTTTCAAAAAGTAAGGAATGCTCTCTCTGTCTCCGCGCTGAGGTAAAGCTGGGTTGCCGGTTGCCTACGGCGACAGAGTAGGCGTCCCGCAAGCATGTCTCGACAAGCTCACTGATCTACGCGAGGCCCATAATACACTGCACCTGTTTTCATGCTAACACTTAAAACCTGTAACATCCTGTACACACACACACACCATCCTACTCATGAAGATATAGTACAAAACACACTCCCACTGCGGCTGCCAATAAAGTATGTGAGTGAAAAACAGTAGGTTCAATTCGGCATTAGTTAGAACGTATTTCAGACATCCAGACCAAGCACAGATCTTTGACTAAACTAAACCTTTAATAGTGATTTCTGCTGAAACTCCAGACTAAGAATTAGTAATCAACACATCTGAATTAGGATGGATCGGTTCTGCAAATTATCTTGTATTATTGTTCTTAATTCTCAAGGTTAATTGAGGAAAAGTCAGATCATCCATAAACACTTGTGTGCACATTTGATTGGATCTTCCTTTTTAAGATTATATATCTAAATGTTTGAGACTACATTGAAAATCAAATTGAATTCCAAATTTGGGATTCAATAATCTAGATGTAACAATCATGACTGTTTCTTAACACACTTAAAGACACTTTTAAAAAGTGCACTTTGTGATAATATCAAATTAAGAGTTTTACTTTAAAGTACATTTTAAATCATCAGGTTTTAGCAATCTTTTGTCATGCTGTAAAGAAGACTTGTTTTGATGTGTTGACTTACATACTAAAGCACATGATAAAGTATATGATCATATTTTGAACAACGGTGTGTTATTTGGTATTATATTTAAAGTTAATACATTTAAAATGTACTAAGCTGCAATTGAAATATATTTGCAATGTAAATCTAGCAAAAATTACACTAAAGGATATTTTAATTAATCAAAGCTTGTCAGTGCATTCAGCAGTTCACTTTAACCATATTTCAAAGACAACAGAAATACAGCAATTATGAATAGAAGTAATTACTTATAAAGATGTACTTAAATCTCACTTAAGTGGTTCAGACAATCACTCTAAAATTTCAGCTAATTGCATTTAATACATTACATTAAGTTCTCACCTAAGTAGGCCTATACTCTTAAAAAGTACATTATTTCAGCAATAGATCTTTTTTATTATACTAAAGTGCACTACTTTTTCACAAGCTAATCCTCTTTGGATCTTAAATAATAGTAGTAATAATAGTAGCATTTCTCTCCTGGTCTCAGACTTTTGGGTTTTCTTTGAATGGCATGTAAATGCATTATAATAAATTGCTCTTCAAAGACACTGTAAACATATACTGAACTGAACTGCATTGAACTTAACGAGTGCTCTGCAGTGTGGCCTCAGAAATTGGTTTAATTTCTGCAGTTTCTGTTTGTGATGCAACACGATGCACGTTTCATATTTTGACCTCTGTGACCTGCGGCGTGTACACATCCACTTACTGTCCAAACTTTCCAAAGCGAGCTGCAGGCCCAGATTCCTGCCTGGGTCTAGCACCCAGTGGTTACTGGTGGCTGTGATGTCGAACACCAGCCAGCCCTCTTCTGCTGCCCAGATCACCCGCGAGTCCAGCAGGAACAGATCTGAGTCCCTGACGGAGAGAGAGAGAGAGAGAGAGAGAGAGAGAGAGAGAGAGCATATGAGCCTGCTGAAAACACCAGCCTATCATGCATCTCATATACAGCTGTTTACACAAGAGAAAAGGAGCATATTTTATGGTTTATTTCATAAGAAGATGTGGGGTTTCAGTTGTTTAGTGGTGTCATTTTTACATTTAGCAGACGCTTTTATCCAAAGCGACTTACAGTGCATTCAGGCTATAATTTTTTTTCCAGTATGTGTTCCCTGGGAATTGAACCCACAACCTTTTGCGCTGCAAACGCAATGCTCTACCACTGAGCCACAGAAACAGTTGTACTCCTGTTGTAAAACTAAAACTAAACCCATAAAAAAATACTAAAACAAACAAAAAAACTTAAATCAATTCATACACTGTAACTTCTAAGACCACAGAATGAATTGTAGATAATTAAATATATCAAATAAATTAAGAACATTAGTTAATTCAACATATCAATAAAAAGGTTTTAAAACAATACATTTTGTCATAATTAGAGCAGAAATATCTTGTTGTATATGGAAGAGGAGCTTTCAATATTAAGTCAAAATATTTTTAGGTCAAAAAGGTCAAAATCAGAAGGATTCAGATGATGCTGTCTTGCTTGTGGCAGCTTTCCCCAAGGACTTGACCCCCAAACTTTGTATTTGCCAATGAAACGCCTCAGGGATGATCTGTGACCAGCTAACTGCTCCACTATGGGTGCGAGACAACTGAATCACAGTGACAGATACGTATCCAATCAAAGACGTAAAAGAGTTCCAGAGATGGAGGGCAAATGTAGAGAACCACAAGAAAAATACAATCAGTGGCATCCTGATTCTTTGAATGATATAAAGGGGTGACGTTTCAATTATCCTATTCATACAACAGCTTGAATATTTTTTTGAATACAGTCTAAAATAGCTGTGAAAGAGAGGATTCAGATGATGCTGTCTATGCTTGTGGACTTCAGCTTTTTCCCAAGGACTTGATCAAACTTTTATGAGCCAAACCTGAACGCCTCAGGGACTGACTCTAAAGATGACTGCTCAATCCTGCTGCCACTATGGTGTGCGAGACAACTGAATCATGAACAGTGACAGAGTACGTATCCAATCAAAGACGTAAAAGAGTTCCAGATTGATGGAGGGCACTTATGTAGCAGAAACCACAAGAAACTTACAATCAGTGGCGATCTGATGTCTTCTGAATGATATAACAGGGGTGATGATCTAGTACCTAATACAGCAGGAAGCTTCAGTTTTTTTGAATACAGCTTTTCTACTCTCATAATAGCTGTGAATAACATCCGGTGACTTCATACAGTAATGCCACAAAGTCTTAACACAAATAGAAGTGTCAAAGCAAATTTACGCAGGTCTAAAAACATATATGATGCATGTTGATGAACTGCAAAAAAGTATGAAATATTTCAGACTTCACCTTACAATTTTTTTCACCTTTCACCATATTTTAATTAGGCCTCGAAAAATATTTATATCAAAATGAAAACTTTTTTTGTATTTATTTTCACTAAATATATTTTTAGCCTTTGCTGGATCCGTCACACCTTTATATCATTCTCATTATTTCAGGATGTGAACACTTCTACCTTTTTATGAGTTCATCTTATATTTTGTTTATTGTATTATACAACTTCAACTTGCTGCATTAACAATTTTTTTCACATTGTGTTCAGAAAAAATATATGGAAATATTTTGAACACGTGTTCAAAAAAAATATATGGAAATATATTCCAAATATATGGAAATAAAAACAAATATTTAGTATCTATTTTTACTGAATGTATGTTTAGCTTTTAGTGGACAATACTATTATAAGATTTAATTCACATTATATAATTAGTTTACATTAAATTACATTACATTACATTATATGACATTATAACTGTGAAAAACATCTGGTGACTTCAATGCAGTAACAACACAAGGTCTTACCACAACTGAAATTAATTAAAGTGTCAAGGCAAATTTATCCAGGTCTAAAAACATATAAAATACTGCAGATGTTGATGAACTGCAAAAAAATGTCAAGCTTCATCTTAATGCATTAACCAATTTTCATGAACACTTGATGTTTTACATTTAACCACTGATAATTGAAAACGTAATTATTTTCAAGGCACTGATTGGAATAACCCTTACCGTGAAAGACGGAGAAGGTGGCAGATAAAGTGAATCAGAGGGAAAAAGTAAATTATGTGGAGAAATGGGAGAGCGAGAAACAGAGCGCTCCGTTCCAGATGGTAAGACCCTGGGGAGCACTTCATTTCCTTAATTGACAATAATGGCTTTATAAACGGCTGTTGATCTCACAGTGTGGCTGCCCTGCACTAAATCAAACAGAGGAATTTAGAGCAAGACAAGATGACAGCGTAAGAACAAGACTGAAAGGCAGTATACAACAAAAGACAAGGGAACCACTGCAGGGAGAGACAGCAGAGCGACTGAAACCACATGAACACACTTCAGACGTTTCAAAGACTCAGAGCGGTTCAGGTGCTCAGTGTGTGTGATCCAAACACCTGTTCTCCTAAACATCTGCCGCCTCAGCCTAATCCAGTCTCATTTATCCCTCCATTTTTATCTCTTTTCTCTCCTTGATGGGAGCACAATGGGGTGTGTTGTTCCCCACAGACCTGTCGTGGCAACTGAGGCCTTCAGGAGGGGTCGAGCAGCACGTAGGAGGAGCTAGACGTTCTTGAACCCAATTCACAGAGCGGGTCACGATGATATTCTAGAAGGTCCCAAACGTGTGGTGAAGGGAAGCCCTGTGGCGCACAACTGATTCTTTGAGAGGAGAGCCGCTGAGTCGGAATAGGAAACATGGTGTGGTGCAACAGTAAAGTTTGCATTGGGATGCTTAGATAGAGTGAGCACTGTGTGTGCGGCAAAAAGAAATACAAGGAAAGGAAACACAAATCAAATGTGTCCAGCATTTACAGACCAGAGGGGTTGAGAGCATTACAGCCCTCAAGAGGAAAGGATTTTCCTTGGAAAAAAGTCACAGGCAAGAAACACCCACCATGAAAAATTGTTAAGTATATCCAGGCACACATGAAAACTGCAGATATTTTCCATATGTTTTATGTTGAATTGGGGGGAAATGTGCAGAATTTTGTTGTTGACGTCAAAGGTTGTAAGTCAGTCACTTTTTCTAGTGCAAATTCAACTGTCACTTGGTAGAAGTGGACAGGCCGAGTGGCTTGTCTGCATCCTCGTAAAATATGAACAGACCTACACAAGGTAGCAGAAAAACTGACCTAGACTTTTGGCATTTTGTATTTTAAAGTAGATACTTGACAAGAATGTTTCCTCACAATTTCTTTTGTCTATATGTATAAAGTTTTCTGAAGTTTGTATGATATGATCACAAGATATAGGCTAATTAGTCATTATGAGCCTCACCTATAAACATATCGGTCTATATCTGATAAACAGTTAAGTGAATCCAGATTCTTTTGATACATTTTTGTCAAGAGCATGTCTAAATGATACGCACCAAGTTTTGAGCAAATCACACCATTTGGCCTACTGTAGGACAGGTTCGAAAAACCTTTTCGTTGGCCTCTCTTAAATGTGGGATCCCTCAAGGATTTATTATGGGACCCATTTTGTTTTCATTGTACATGCTTCTGATTGGGTCTAAACACGGAATATAATTTCATTGCCACTGATATGCAAATACATGTAAAAGTAAAGAATGAAGGCAACTCCTTTAGCCGCTCTTCTTGGATGCTTAAAGGACTTGAAAACATGGTTAGCTGTGAATGTCCTGCATCTAAATTAATTCTAAAACTGAGACTATTGTTTTTGCACCCTCCAATGCATCTGGGTCCATTAATATTGATTTATGTTCTTTATCAATTTATGGTAAAAGAAAAACAATGCAGGTGTCATTTTTGATGATGCCTTGAAATTTGACAGATTAATGGTGTTGTCAGATCAGTTTTTTTAAATAAACAAAGGTCAAGCCATTTTTATCCTTTTGTGATTTTGAAAGGGTGATGCATGCCTTCTCGTCCTGGACTACTGTAATACCCTGTATGTAGCGATTAGTCGGTCCATGCTGTCACGATTACAGGTTGTCCAGAATACCACTGCTAGATTGTTGACAGGTTGTTGGAAATGGGACCATATTACTCCCATTTTGTCATCTTTATATTGGTTGCCGGCCTGTTATAGAATTGATTTAAAAATGTTGCTGTTTGTTTTTAAATCTTTAAATGGCCTTGTACCATCTTATCTTTGTTTTGTTACAACCTTACTCACGATCAAGATCATTCAGGTCCTCTGACCAGAAACTCCTTCCTAGGGTGAGACATACAGTAACTGTGGGGGACCATGCTTTTGCAGTGATCCAAGAACTTCTTCTACATTGGTGTCATTGGCCGAAAAGTTTACTTGTTATGTGCGTCCTCGATGCCTTCTGGTTTATGCTCATAAATTGTTACGTTTGGACATTGCATTCAGGAGATAATGGTCAGTTTGTAAAAAACGAGTGAGATCTTCTTTCCAGCAATGTTCCGAGCTGTTGTGTGCAAAATTTGGTGAGGATCGGATTAACAGCCTGGATGAAGAAACACTCTAAATCGCAAACAATAGCATACAATTTTTATAGCAGGGGATGAATCTGCCAAGACCATTATTTTTAGATTTTGTCCCAAAAGAAAATAGATTCTAGCCCTCATGGAGTTAAAATAGAATATGCAAAGGACCTTATTATAGTGCCACCTAGTGTTCGACAGATAAATATAACTGATAATTAATATCCATGGTATATTGTGTAGATGTACCTGTCTGAATGTTCTTCCAGCACCTGGTAGACGCTGATGCGGAAGGTCTCATTATCAAAGCGTTCTGGAACAAAGTCCTTGTAGATGCGGAACTCTGCAGCAGTCACCGCTTCACCCTCCGGAATCTTGGACAGGTCAAATCGGAATTCTCTGTGATGGCGCCTCACAGGCAAAAACTCCTTATCATGTTCAACTGTATAAAACAAACAGTGAAAGCGCTTCAAAACAGTGTCAAAACGTTTAGTGAAAGGTTAGCTTGACATTTACACCGTTGACTCAAATGGCACCTTCATTTGCACTATTGCCGCCTGCAGGCAAGTCAAGCCGCCCCTTTCTGTTTTTACATGCATAAACACAAAGCACATTTCTAGACAGATGTTAAAACTCTCCAGAGCCACTGATTGAGACATAGTCCTACAGACAGCTTTATGTGTCTCTTATTCTCAAGCCCTTTTTCACTACTGCCTCATCTGAGTCCTCATCTGCGGCAGAAGGCATCTCTCATATTTTGTGAGATTGGGACTTGATTCAAACTGGCTGACCAAATTGTGCTTACATTTTATCATTTTGAAAACTGTCTGAATGTTTTTCGCAAGGAGGGCAGATTCTGACATTGAGCCTGGAGTGTTTTGGTATCCAAAGAACTCAAATTAAAGGGATGATGGATCATTACACCCAAAATGAAATTTCTGTCATCATTCACCCTCATGTGTTTATAAACCTGTATGATCTTCCCTCTTCTGTTGAAGACAAAAGATGTTTTGATGAATGTTCATCCTGCTGTTATCCATATACAAGCTTACAGTAAACAGAAGGCCTGTCAAGTCTCATAAAAATCTCCATACAAATTTCAGTTAATGGCTAATTAGTCCATAAATGTGCAGTTCCATATTTCGAACACCATGATAACTACTGACAGCACTTACATTTTTGAGTGACCTTTCCCTTTAAAACTCATTATATTACTGATAAACACTTTCTTTACTTTACCAACACTGTACAATTAAAATAAACGTTTCAAAAGGGGGGGGGGGGGGTTGCAGAGATGCCACAGAAAAAAAAAAAAAGTTTGGTCTCCCAAAGAAACTGCCTTTCAGTGAATGTCAACTTTTTTATTGTAATTTTTATTCTACTAGTTGCACATAATGAACTTTACAGCTTGATATGCTTTACAGGCTTAATGTATTTGGTGTGCAATGTGTTCACTGTGTATGTGCACAGTAATATTTCAGATACATGATAAGATGATGTACGAAGAACATGTATACAATGTGTTGAGCTCTCACTTTTCAGTGATTGATAAGCTCTGTCAGGGACTGAAGATAGCTCTCTGTGTCTCTCTGGCTCTTGTTCTGTCTTTTATCACTGTGTGAGAGTGCTACACACACACACACTGACACACACAGAAAGAGAGAGACAATAGCAGCCTTGTTGACTCTTCAGTCAGTGCATCAGAGCCAGTGAGAGCAGCTGTCATCCTCATACCTCTACTGAGAGCCGTGAATCATGGTCTGAAGAGACTCCACTGTGTGAAAATGAAGCTGTGTGTTTCTCTTTAGACAGTTCCAGAGCGGGATCTATTCTGGTGGTTCTCAACTGCCTTTGCTTCAGGACCGAGATTGTGACCGAGCACAGTACCAAAATGAGTTGGGTCAATGACATACAAGCCAGTTCATGATTAATAGAATATATCTTTTATAGTTATTAGACATGTGATCTTTCTATTCATATTATTTTAATATGGTTTTAATTTTAAAAACATAAAAACATATAGCATTTTTAAGAAAGGTTCCAAATTAATCTCATCAAAATGTCATGTGGTATATTGAATATGTATGTGTGTGTAAACAGTAATGTTGATACATTACATATCATACTGTATATATATATATATATATATATATATATATATATTGATCTTTTCATTGTTATTGTTATATTTCTGCACTATATTCCAACTTATTCCAACTGCACTTATATTCTTTGGCAATAAAGTATTTTTTACATTCATGCCAATAAAGCAATTTTGAATTGGAATATATTATGGTTAAATGGTAATAACACACATGTAAAATGTAATTTTACATGTAAATGTGTGTGTGTGTGTGTGTGTGTGTGTGTGTGTGTGTGTGTGTGTGTGTGTGTGTGTGTGTGTGTGTGTGTGTGTGTGTGTGTGTGTGTGTGTGTGTGTGTGTGCAGTATAAATATCATTAATTATTAATACAGTTTTAAAGTTTGATCACATTACATTTTACATCCTTAACTAACATTGTCAAAGGTTAGGTTAAAGGATAAGGTCACATTTTGTAATACTTTTAGACAAGACATTTATTGACTTTGACACAGTCATGAGGGGCTGCAGGGGTCATATTATTTATACCATATATTATATATTTTATATAAAATAAAATGTCCTGTTTGTTTTCTGTATTTTTCTGCATGTTGGCCAATATTTGTCTTTGAACATGACTTTGTTGTTTGTACCACTTGTGAAGAACTTGCAATGAAGAAGTTTTGTTACAACGTTGTTTGTTAAAATGTTAAAATAAAAGATTTGACCCATTTATCAAATCTAAACACATTGACATTTATTTCCATGTAATTTCTTATAATAAAAATGAATGAAACATCTTTGACAAAAAAAACACTAAAACAAATGATATACAGAGTTTATCATAGTACACAAAGCCTTTGATATCAAAAACAAAACATGATAAATGTTTTCTCCTCCTTTTCAGCTGACAAGTCTGTTTTGCTATCCTATGTATGCATTCATTTATTGCTGCAGTTTATTTGCATGTGGGATTGCTATTTCCCTGAAGTCCCTGACAGAACACCCTCCAGTTGTGTAGCACTATTCCCTGCTCACCTCATTTATCCTCAGTGACTTACTATCCCTCCATCACTTTCTCTCATCTCCTCCTCCAGATCCTTTCATCATCTTTCACCCATCCTTTCTCCGGTCCGTCCACCACTACCTGTCCTCATCCTCCTTTCATAGCACCTTTAGAATGACAGCAAACAGCACAAAGGCCCTACTGTGCAGTAAGGTGAAAGAGAGCGAGGCAGAGCGCGCATGGATCCGGTTACCCTGCAGTGACGATTAGCAGGGGGCATTCCGTGTCTCATTGTCCCGCTCTTCTCAGAGGACTGGAATTGTTTACACACCGTTCTAATTCAGAGCTGCCCTTCCATTGAACCCCCTGGGTGCCCCCTCACAGGGCAGACGCAACACCAGGGCCACCTGTGCCCGCTTGGCACACAGCGACGCCTCTCACAGAGACGCACAGACCTCTACAGCAGCTCTAAGCTCCAAAACAATGATGGCTCTTTCTTATTATGCAATGCTTTATGGGTTCAAAGCCAGAAGAAAATAAACACTATAGAGTTATTGCACATCTGACAGCTGCACTATGCTGTATCATTCAACACATGCTGAAATGGATTCCAAGGAATTGGATTTACACATTTTCCCATAGTTCATCAGTTCACACCTACAAAAAGTTTCATAAATCATTCTAAAGGCCTGTGTACACCAAGGGTGATAACTATATTAATAAAGTTAAAAACACTGACCAATCAAAGCTCAAGCTTTTAACCCTTGTGTTGTTGATACTAACTACTACCTAATTTGGTGTCAGAATTATTGGCCTTTTAAAACAATACTGTTAAATCTCTTATTTGGTAATTATAGCATAAGAAATGTATAAGCAATTTTTTGTAGGTCAGTTATTTCTGACAGGGAACACCACAAATGTAACCAATGTGATAACCTTTACTAGCATTTTCGAGAAAAAACTTTGACTGAACAAAAAAAAGGGTTAAAGTGGCAGATGACATAACTTTAGCACATGATCTTAATAAATAAAACGTTAACTATTTTAACGTTAACCTTTTTTTAGCTGATCAATGATACAAACATTGACAACTGACTTTAAAGCAAAATGTGGTATACAGAACATTATCATCCACTGGCGTGAATGCAAATAAAATCTATTTTAACTGATAATTTCTTTAAAAAAAAAAAAAAATATCAACATCTTGTGTTTCCAAATACACTTCTTAAGAATGTTCTTATCTTTTTTACTTAAAGTACCCTCATTATGGGTTATGAAAGTTTTTTGGGGGGGTTGGGAGTCCCCAACAACAGGTTGACATTTATGCAAGGTCAAAAAACACTTTGATTTTCTTATTATATGCATTTATTTATACCTTATTTGCTCAACGACTCCCAAACGATTCGCTCAAAATATTCGCTCCTCCTTTGCGTGACGCTAATCTGCGATGATTGGTCCTATCGGTCGATTTCATTTAAAGCAGTGTTTGTGATTGTGAGCAGTGCTGATTTGTACACAGCGTTACCGGGACCGAAACGGATATTTTTAAAGCTCCAAACAAGTGGGCGGGCAATATGCTTATGTTTCATTTTGACGTTAACATGAAACAGCTTAAGATTAGTTTGAAACATGACTCGTTTCAATGATTCAGAGTCGACTCTTTCTTTTGAGAGACAATAACTTTATACACGGTGCACTTTCAGATATAAAACTGAAAGATATTTTCATTCACTTAGAGCTGTGTTGCACACTGCATGAAAGCTCCTTTTTCAAAAATCCATAATGGGCACTTTAGTTTAAGATTGCTCTTGAGACATCTGAATCTGGGCTCTTATATTAAACATGCCATGCCTTTATTTTCCTTGACAAGGCAAATTAAAATCATGACACACGGTAACAAACTCTTGTCAAGCCAGTTGCAGCAAAAATGTATGTAACCTTATATTATTATTATAATTATAACCTTATAATTACGGCAATCTGCAGGCAGAGCAAACAGGTGAACTGTGGTTATTTTCTGCATGATCTCCCATAAAATCAGATAACAGAAAAGTCTGTAAATGTATTCTTTAGAACAAAGAAGAATTTTGATTTTCTTGAGAAAATATTTAAGTACTTCTCAAGAATTTTCACTATTTATGAACATTCCTAAAACTTCTAAGAACGTATCTTTCATAAGAAGACTTTTGTAAAACCAGCCTCAGAATGTTCTAGTGACATACAGTAGGCTCATTGGACTAGTCTAAACATTTAGATTGTTATAGTGAAGTGACGTGAAGTGACGTGTGGCCAAGTATGGTGTCCCATACTTGGAATTCGTGCTCTGCATTTAACCCATCCAAGTGCACACACACACAGCAGTGAACACTCACACGCACACACCGTGAACACACACCCGGAGCAGTGGGCAGCCAATGCTATGGCGCCCTGGGAGCACTTGGGGGTGCGGTGCCTTGCTCAAGGGTCTCATCTCAGTCGTGGTATTGAGGGTGGAAGAGAGCGCTGGTTATTCACTCCCCCCACCTACAATCCCCGCCAGACTTGAGACTCGAGCCCGCAACCTTAGGGTTACAAGTCCGACTCTCTATCCATTAGGCCACGACTGCCCCATAAAAAAAGGAAAGGACGTGACGCAAAACCTGATTTTACCAAATGCTACATGTTCCTGGATCAACATCTTTGTTGACCCTGGAACAACATTGTTATTAACCAATCAGATTTGAAGAACAAGTTTATAATTTTTGTGAAGTTCAGGCTTAAAATCAGTGTTTGTTGCTTGTACAGCAGTGTCATTCATCTATCATTTCCTCTGATTTTAGAGATTACTCATGAGTAAGGTTAGGCTTTGGTGTAGGGAAATGGTCAAGATTACATTTTTGGATTAAAATGTTGTTTCAGGGTCAAAAATATATATTTACCCAGGAACACATCTAACTCAGCAAAATCAGGACATGCAGGACTTGACGTGTGGCCAAGTATGGTGATCCATACTCAGAATTTGTGCTCCGCATTTAAACCATCCAAGTGCACACACACAGCAGTGAGTAGTAAACACACACACACACACCTGGACCAGTGGGCCACCATTTATGCTGCAGCGACCGGGGAGCATTTGGGGTCTCAAGGGTCTCACCTCATTCGTGGTATTGAGGGTGGAGAGAGCGCTGGACATTCCCTCCCCCCACCTACAATCCCTGCCGGACCAGAGACTCAAACCTGCGACCTTTGGGTTACAAGTCCGACTCTCTATCCATTAGACCACAACTGCCCCAGAAGAGAGGAAATGATTGCTTGCTAGACTCCCTGCATGGACTAACATGCATTTTGGAACATGTGTGTTTACTGCTAAGCCACAGATCCAACAAATGCTGGCCAATTTAAGAGGGAGAAATTTGATCAGAAAATGTTGCAAGCTAAATCTGAACTCACTTTGCTCATATAAGGCTATACAAATCTAGTCGGTGCATGCAGATTTAAGCATCCCTTTAACCAACAAAGGAGCAGGGAAATATGATTTATGCATTCAAAAGTAAAATAGTTCATTTACAGAGCTTCTTCTTCCCTTTCTTCTTGCCTTCTTCATTCCCTTCTGAAGTCAACATTTTACTTTTTATTGTTTTAATATATCAAAGCAACACTTTTTTAACAACTCTATGTCTGTCACTCTCTCACACACACACACACACACACACACACACACACACACACACACACACACACACACACACACACACACACACACACACACACACACACATATCTCTCACTTCCTGTTTTCCTCTCTCTGTCTCTCCCTGAGTCTTTCTGTACTTCTGTCAGGGAAGATCAAACAGTTTGCTCTAAGTGCTTTTCCATTTCTCTGTAGATTTTAATGGATGACGCGCACAAAGCTGTCATTGCTTCACCCTTACACCATTTAAACATACCTCCAGGAATGTGCTTAAACAACACACACACATGCACGAGCGCACACACACACTCCTGATAATGTAGACCAGAGCACAAACACCCATAGAGTGCTGCATGCAACAAGCACAGGAACAAACTTAAACCACAATTAAAAATATGATTTTAAGTGGATTTCACAGATATAAAAAACAAAAAAACATTTAAAATGGTAACAAATAAGTTTAAGTCTGAATGATAAAATGCTCAATATATTGTTCAAAACTAACACAAAAAGTTGTGGAACATGTTTAAAGTTATTATAACTAATGCTCCCTTCTGTTATTTCCTGCTTCCCACTTCTGAAGTCATAATTACAAGTCTGTCACATTCAAGTGCTTTGTTGTCCGAAAGAATAGACCTAAAGGCACAGAAGATATTTGCCATATCCAATGTATTTTAAATGAAATGCACAATAAAATGTTTTTTGTTGACAACATATACATGTTATGTGTGCTATTGTATACATTTATGCATGTCCAATATCTGACTAGGAAACTACTTACAATAATTCTGATAAAATGTGAAGGCAACATAACTACTATGACACCTGTGTGGACTTGTGAAGAACTGACTTCATACATCCTCTAAAAAAACAGCTGGAGAATGACATAAATTCTGAGAATCATTTGCAGATGCATTTTGTCATCGAATTTTATTAATTTTTAGTGTGGCCAAATGATTTTTGGATCCACTGTGTTTATGCATTTCTAGAGACGATCCCATGAGGGGATGGCAATTTGGCTGCGCCTTCAAAATTACACAGTGTTCTGAATGCTTTCGACCGAACCAGAAACAAATGATTCAAACGGCCACCTGCTCATCAATGGCATCAGCAGAGCGAGACCAGTGGAGTGTCATAGTTGAGCTATTTAATAAGAGCCTCCTTGCATTTTTCCCCTAGTTCATTTGGCGTAATTTTCTGCGCACATGTGAGGCTTAACAGTAAATGGGATCACACACACACATCCACTCAAAACAACACATGGCTACAAACACAATGCACGTGGCTACAGATAAATCATGGCAAATCTACTCTAAGAAACATCTGCAAACGTGGACACACACACACACAGAGTGAATGATTGCAGCAGTTGTTCTGTTCCTCCCTGTAACCAATAAATAAGATCTCCAGGCTCAGAGCAGCCAGAAGTGATGACACAAGTAAGCGTGCATCGCCCATCCATAAAGCCCTCAAAAGCCAAAATCCAGGCTGTACCCCAAACCCGTGTCCCAGCGCATGCAGGTGCAAACACACAAACCCTCCCTGAGCCTGGGCTGCGGCAGGCTCTTAATCTCTCTATCGAGGCTTCCACATTAAAGAGGACTTTATGGACCGTGTGGAGCAGATGTGAAGCAGCCTCCTCTCCAGCCTCCTTCAGTCTTCAAATCTTTCACAGAAGTCCTGTGCTGTGTTGTATCATTTTTAAAGAATTAACATCAAAAACAGCGGAATTAAAAATGGTCAATTCATAAAATATTGACTAAGGGTGTGTGCACACTTTGCAGATTATCTTAGTTCCTTTGGTTTGAACCAAAAGAGAAAATTATACATTTAGTCCTGGTTCGCTTAGCATTTCACACTGTCATTTTAACACCAAACCTAAAGATACAAAACTTAATGGATTTGGTCTTGGCTTAAGGATACGGTCACAACCTTAACAGACAGCTTTTAAGACATATATTTTTGTGACAGAACATCCCCAAAAAATGCTATGTGCTGGGCTAAATATGCTTGTGTTCAAATGGTGGTATTTTTACCAGCTGCTAACTCATGAAGAGCTTATAAAATGTGTAAAGGAGCAGTGGCAGGATTTCCTCTGTTGCTCACAGAGATCTGCTGCAAAGAGACAGTGATTCAGTGGGCAGGGCAGTCATGGCCTAATGGTTAGAGAGTTGGACTTGTAACCCAAAGGTTGCAGGTTTGAGTCTCAGGTCCGGCAGGGATTGTAGGTGGGGGGAGTGAATGTACAGTGCTCTCTCCAGGTTCAATACCACAACTGCAAGGCACCAAGCCCACAGTGTGTGAGTGTGTGCACTGCTGTGTGTGTCAAACTGCACCAGAGTTGATTTGGAAGTGGACTGAGACCCAGTGTTGGGAGGGAAATAATACCAGTAATGTGAGTTATGTAATCAGATTACTGTTTTTTCAAGTAACTAGTGATTTTATATTTACAATGATGTAAGTTTTGTAAGTAATGCAAGTTACTTTGTTTTTCCATTTATTCATTGACACCTTTCCTGACCCAGTGTTGGGAGAAATTGGGAGTGAGTTGCAGAAGCACTTCCTTCTGCCTGAGGCTTATTAATTTAACTTCTGGTGTGAAAGGGCCTTTACAGCTGCCAAAAATATATTTTTGGGGGGTTTTGTAATTAAAAAACAAATAAGCTAGCCCAGCCCAGGTGGCAAAATGAACACAAAAGTAATGCAATACATTACTTTCCATAAAGAGTAACTAAGTAAGCACAATTAGTTACTTTTTAATGAAATAATGCAATATTGTAATGCATTACTTTTAAAAGTAACTTTCTCCAACACTGTAAAGACCCCAGAAAAGGTGGGTCTTGTTCCACTTGTTTAATGTGCATCAAAGTTCAGATGGCTGCATTCACACTTATTCAAATGAACCGCACTAACAGAGCAATTGCACCAGAGTTCATTTTAATCCAACCAATCCTGGCAAATGTTAACATGCCCTATAATATAATGCTAAATACTTTCATAATCTAATCAGAATGAACTGCAACTTTTATGTGAGCGTCAACTGAGAACGCTGTTACAACATCTGCCAGCAGTGGCTAATAGGGCTATGCTAAAATCCTAAAGTGTACTTCAGTTTTGATGCAAATGCATAATCTTTCAGACTATATTCCATGCAACAGCATGTGAGAACACAAGCTGTCCACATGTGTGTACTCTGGAATTACTTCACATGCGCTGTATGTATACTCTACTGTACACATAAAAAAACAAAGTATAATTTGGGCATAATCAGTTGTTGATCCATTCATTGTAATTGACCTTTTGATAAGCTCCGCCCCCTTTAGTTACAGGTACTAATTTAGAGCTACAGAATATCTCATAAGAATGAACTGGAGATTACTTTGAGTTTTCCAGAAAGCTTGCACTTGCATGCTGTTTCGTACGATGGCTGAGAGAGCTCAACGTGCTGCAAATGAAAAAACACCTGCAAATTAAGAAAACAGTTTCTTCAATTTGGCAACACACACGCTGCAACACAAACAAATAAAGAAGCACGTTGCAAAAACAGAAACGTGCTGCAAATAGGCACAGACCACCTCAGAACATTTTGAAGGGAACCGCAAAGTGACAAGCATGGCTGGGACATTTTTATCAATGTTTGCTCTGAAAGGTAAGATTTTTGTTTATATTAACATCCTGCTCATATGATTTCTTGTATTATTTAATTATTTATTGGATATTACCTAAATAAACTAAAGAAATACACAATTACTGAAAGGTTATGTAAGCTGTCTAACATACTTTTACAACTTCCCTTACAAAAAATTTGCCATTGCCTATGGTTTTACTATTAAAATTAATTAATTAATAAATACATTTATTATATAAAAATAACAACGAGTTTAATTTACTACACTAAAAATTGTTTAACCATAGTATTTGTACAACTGTGGTTATACTAATGGTAATCAATACGCCAAAAACCTTGGTTAATTTTCATTTTGTTGTGGTCTGTGATACTTATTTTTTTGTGTGTTGTGAGCATTTTCAGCACATGTGTTGTCAAACTGATGTAGATGTTTTCTTGATTTGCTGGTGCTTTTTATATTTGCATGTGTTTTCTGAAGTTGCAGTGCGTTGAGCTCTCTCATCCACCATAGTTTCAAACCACCGAAGCAAACTCAAAAGTACCTTCGTTCTGGCCAGATTTTATTCAAAATGATTTCAGTTAAAGTATATCAGGGGCCTTACGTGTCTTCTCCATCTAGCAAGCATGTTTCTTCTGCATAAGGTAAACTGATTTTTTTTTTTGTGAACTAGGCAAACTCCTCAAATTCCTCTAGAAAGGGTAAAAGGTCTGGATGAGAAACTGGTTTAAAACCTCATGTTGTCTCTGGATGAAGACCAGAACAAATCCCTGTGAATAATCTCCTCACCTTTCCGGGATGGGAGCAGCTTCCAAAACATAACCTCTTCATGTTTATCATCCCTCCATTCCCATCTCTTTCTCTATCTCTCTTCCTCTACACATACTGTATATGGCAGTCATTAGCAGCAGGCTGGGCGCAGTTAAACCAAAGCGGGCACATTTATGACTTCCTCTGGGAGGAAACAAGTGGCTATGGGCATGTTCGCCCTACCTGTGTTAAATAAACATTACTGAGCGAGAGAGAGAGAGAGAGAGAGAGAGAGAGAGAGAGAGAGAGAGAGAGAGAGAGCATTTATATGAGCAGCTAGGGAAACTAAATCCACAGGCATCTGAACAGCTGCCGGTTTCCATTGCTTTTCCTTTTCATCCCAATACACGCAAACACACAAACAATCCCATTAGCACTCATGGCCTGCATCACTCCTGCTTCTGCAGGCGCACACACGTGCACAGCATACGCAGTGTTTGCATGCGAGGTAATGATGGTGACCCAGCAGGCCTGCTGAACCTGTCGCCCACCTGGAGCTCTGCAGATTGAGCGCATATGCTCCTTGCCTATAACATTTATATGTTTCATACCTAAAGAGCACTGTAAAAGTCCTGCGTAGTTCTGTAAAAGTAATAGTTGTAGATATGGTTTCATTATTTTGTCATTTAAATGTCAGTGATAGTCACAAATGAAAAAAGTGGTGCTTTATTGATTTGTCTATATTCTTTAGGCTAAAAAGAGTAGACTACTGTTACGACTGTCTAATTTACTATATCCATCTTTAGCTCCTCTGTGCCTGCACAAAATTCAGTGTTAAGATGCAATGCTGGATTAAAGCCAGACTGAATTATTCCTGCTCTGACCCACTTTAGCCCATAGCATACAGTTGTAATTGCCGTGTAAATGCATTCATGCCACCTCTGAGCAGCATTAAACACACTGTAGACAGACACCTAAATTCCACTTCAGAAGCGCTTCTGTGCCACCTTTGCAGTATAAAAGACCCGTTCACACCAAGCACGATAACTATAAATATAACGATAAAGATATACAGTTAAGTCAAAAGTTTACATACACCTTGCAAAATCTGCAAAATGTTGATTATTTGATCAAGTAAGAGGGATCATACAAAATGCATGCCATTGTTTATTTAGTACTGACCTGAATAAGATAATTCGCATAAAAGATGTTTACGTGTAGTCCACAAGAGAAAATTGTTAAATGTATAAAAATGACCCCGTTCAAAAGTTTACATACGCTTAATTCTTAATACTGTGTTGTTTGTTACAGCTGATAGTTGTTCATGATGAACAGTTCAATCTTCAGAAAAACAGCTTTGTTTTATTATTTGTTTAGTGATAGTTGTTCATGAGTCCCTTGTTTGTCCTGAACAGTTCAACTGTCTGCTGTTCTTCAGAAAAATCCTTCAGCTCCCACAAATTCTTTGGTTTTCCAGCATTTTTTGCGTATTTGAACCCTTTACAACAATGACTGTATGATTTTGAGATCCATCTATTCACACCGAGGACAAGTGAGGGACTCATTTGCAACTATTACAGAAGATTCAAACACTCACTGATGCTCCAGAAGAAAAAACAAGCATTAAGAGCCCGGGCGTGAAAACTTTTGAACAGAATGAAGATGTGTGTATTTTTCTTGTTTTGCCAAATTATCATATTTTTTCATTTTAGTACTTAGGTGAGCACCCCCTGCTGGTCACACTAACAACTCTTCCAGCATTAACCTAGTTTTCCCAGGAGGTCTCCCATCCAGGTACTGACCAAACTCAACCCTGCTTAGCTTCAGTGGACAACCAGTCTTGGGCTGCAGGGTGATATGGCTGCTGGCGATCTGGATCTGTTGATTACTACTGTATACTTTGATACTAGTGGCTGAGGTGGGTCAGAGCAGGCATATATTAGTCTGGCTTTGATCGGACATTGTGTATTTACACTGAACTTTGAGCAGGCACAGAGCAGTCTTAACTCAGCTGTGAAGATGCCTAACTTATCTTTAGTAACACATTTTCAACATGACGTGTAATTAACTCGTTCATTTTTAGTAGATGTATGAAGTCAGTTCTTCGCAAGTTCACACAGAACATGTTAAATTATCATTTGAAATTAATTTTATACAACAGTTCAACATACAATAAGTTAATATTCAATAACTTACATTTTAGAAACAACACTGTTAGTTTCGTTATTATTTTTTTCTTTGCAGAAAAACAGATTGAAACAAAGTCAAAGAAGAATCAAATAATCCACTTCGGAGTAAACCGTAATGGTGCTTCGTTCCTGAATAAATCAATACGTTGGCATGAATTTTTGAGTGAATGATTCAATGACTCATTTATCATATAGTCTATTATCTTGTCACCACTACTGGTGTATAGATGAATATAACTTGCAGAAAGAATTACTGAAATCCCCACAACTAATGCACAAATGAACAGCACGCCTGGAACCAGCTCAGCCAATCAAATTTGAGGACTGGAACTAACTATACAGCAGGCAAAATACAGGATATGAACATAGTATATCCAAATTCATCGTTTTCACAAAACAGTCGACCAAAAGTACCTGGATGACTACTAATGCAATAACTTTATTTATTTTTCAGTGTACTGAAGAGAAAATCTGTAAGTAGCAGAAAACATTTTCTTTTTGTTTTATGTTACAAATTTTATTTTCCTGTAATGTGCTGCATTTAATTACTATAGAAATAAAGCTTTCCTTCCTCCGCTGACCCACATCAATACAGCCAGACCAAACTCAACTGATTCATCGCACACTGTGTGTGTGTGTGTGTGTGTGTGTGTGTGTGTGTGTGTGTGTGTGTGTGTGTGTGTGTGTGTGTGTGTGTGTGTGTGTGTGTGTGTGTGTGTGTGTGTGTGTGTGTGTGTGTGTGTGTGTGTGTGTGTGTGTGTGTGTGTGTGTGTGTGTGTGTGTGTGTGTGTGTGTGTGTGTGTGTGTGTGTGTGTGTAAAGCTATTATGAGATGAATGTGACCTCTAATTGGAAACACACCGTCAAACGTAGACAAATGAAAACACGCATTATTTATCCCTCGTGTCTTTCTAATTCTCTTTGTCTCTTTCTCATACACAGATTTACATTCCCCTTGTTGTTATTATTGAATTACTGTCGCTACATTGTTTTTGTTTTATAAAGTATGAGGTACATTTCCTGTCTGTGTTTTTTTCTGCCATAATAAGCTGTTCTGAAGGGCACATGCTCAAACCGCTCAATTTGGCAGGCGCTCTCGGTCTCTCACATGTGTTGGCCACAGGAAAGAAGCATTGGATCTGTTGAGGAGCTCACCAAGCACTTCCTCCACATACACGCACACCCTGTTTAGTTGTGGGATTATGAACGGACCTCTCATATTTAAACGGAGCGCAGCTGCTCTTGATATACACACACACACACAGAGAGAGAGAGAGAGAGAGAGAGAGAGAGAGAGAGAGAGAGAGAGAGAGAGAGAGAGAGAGAGAGAGAGAGAGAGAGAGAGAGAGAGAGAGAGAGAGAGAGAGAACAACTGCAGAGATGATGTCCCTCTTTGTCACTTACAACCTACACTAAAAAGCTCACCAACATCCTCCTGATCGCCCGACAACACCCCATATTTCAAATCCAGTTCATAACAAGGCATTCTGGGGCAGTCACATCTGTGCTGTGTCCTTATATTGTTCAGCTATTTTATAAAATGTTCTTTCTTTCTCTTTCAAACATTTTCTTTCGCTGTATAATACAATCACCCATGATGCATGCTGAATTACAAGAATAGTTTACAGAGAAATTAAAATTTGCTGAAAGATTACTCACCCTCAGGCCATCCAAGTTTAATTTGTTTCTTCATCAGAACAGATTTGGAGAATGTAGCATTACATCACTTGCTCACCAATGGATCCTCTGCAGTGAATGGGTGCCGTCAGAATGAGAGTCCAAACAGCTGATAAAAACATCACAATAATCCACAAGTACCGAGATGCGAAATTCGTACCAATAAGTACATATCACTGCACTTTCCAAAAGAAATGAACACTAGAGGCAGTAAAACTCAGACGCCTTTTATTCCTTTTCACACAAATTTATAGAGTTTTGACTAAAAAGCGTAATTTTTGCACAATATCTTGAAGAATATCATGTTATGACTTCAAAACAATATTAATATGCAGGGAGATTTGAAAACTGATGCTTTTGAACGTTAGCATCGCACATATCCAGCTTCATATCTATGTGTTTTCATAGATAGTAGGTTTGTTCGGTACTTCACGGAGTACGGAGACATGCTTGAGAGGCGAGGAGCTTATCTTATAACTTAAGATAAGTTAAGATAAATAACTTATCTTACTCGTTATCTAAAAAAAAACTTGCTACGTGTACTAACCAAGACTTGTCATAACACTTGCATGTTGTTGCTCTTTTGTTGGTTTTAATTGCTTCTATTGTCCTTATTTGTAAGTCACTTTGTATAAAAGTGTCTGCTAAATGACTAAATGTAAATGTAAAATGAAGCATTATTATGGATTATAGACACGTATTTTGGCCAGAAGCGACGGTTAATGATGATTTTGTTTCTTCCAAACATGCAGCTTTTCGCTTCACAAGACATTAACTGATGGACTGGAGTTGTGTGGGTTACTTGTGGATTATTGTGATGTTTTTATCAGCTGTTTGGACTCTCATTCTGACGGCACCCATTCACTGCAGAGATCCATTGGGGAGCGTTTCTCCAAATCTGTGCAAATGAAGAAACAAATTGTGTGCTTATACTTTTTGATAACACTTTTTGATAAGAAATGATAAGAAATTAATACTTTTATTTAGCAAGGATGCATTAAACTGGTCAAAAGTAACAGTACAAATATGTAGAATGTTATAAAAGATTTATATTTCAAATAAATACTATTCTTTTTAACTTTCTATTAATCAAAGAAGTATCACAGTTTCCACAAAAATAGCACAACTGTCTTCAAAATGGATAAGAGACTTTTTTGAGCAGAATAAATTACATTTTAAAATATGTTCAAACAGAAAACAGTTATTTTAATGTTACTGTATTTTTTATCAAATTAATTCAGCTTTTTTGAGCATTCGAGCTTTCCAAAAACATTAAGAGTGAATAGGGAAACAAGTAAGTGGTTTATTTGTAGCAAAGCATTGTGGGCCATGGAGTAGGAGGGTCAAAAAGGGGCCTTGTCAAAGTGTGACACGTTTCAGGAGGTTAACACCTCTGAGGCAGGATGAGAGGAGAGGCCGGGTGACACAACAGATTAGTGCACACGCCTGTCACCCGCTTCACACCCAACCGCTGTTCTTCCTCTTCTCAGCAGGACACCTGAAAACTCCTTCTCCATCCTTCACTCAGGGTATTTTTTCTTTCTCATTTTTGGGAACACACTCCTTCTCTGTCCCCAGCCAAGATGAGAAAAGCTTCGTCTGTCCATGTTACATTAGTGCCTCATCTATTGTTGTTATTGCTGGGAGGGATGTATACAGCAACGAGCAGTATTGTAAATTCCCTTTAGAACGGCCGCACTTAATAATCATAAACTCCCTGCAGACCACAACAGCTCGCGACACCATGCAGTAAATACAAAGCCCGCCGCCGCGCTGTATGTTAGACTCTGCCACTAAACTCATTGTTGATCCCAAATCTCATCTAATCAATTAGGTTCAAAATTAGAATTCATCAGTGAGCTTTTTCAGACTGATGATGCACTGATATCAAATTGTGGCTCATTAGCTTGTAAATAATTATAATAGATGTAAGGTAACACTAGACAGATATATAATCAACAGAGAAGATTAATATTATAAAGAACATCCATGCCACAGCCACTGAAATCACTTAAGTCAAATATACAGATCAAGCTCTGAATGAATAAATAGCACCATAATTACATGCTAAAAACCCGCAGGTGCTTTTCTGAGACTAAAACATTGCCACCAATAACTGATACATTAATATGCACACAAATGTACAGATGAATAACATAAGCACAGAAATGCAAAATAAACAGCAATCCGCATTAGCAAAGGCTCCATCACACACATCACAGTCTGTTTGCATTGTACTGTTGCACTGTTGTTCATTTAGTTTAATTAGATCCAGAAACTCTAAGTGAATTAATGAAAGAATCCCGTTTAGCTCCAAGCTGCCTGCAGTTTAAGCATTTCCTAAATAGACTGATGTCATATTTGCCATTTTAATTTTTCAGAGTAATTTGACACACGTTGCAGGTCCTCATAAATGATGGTTTGCAGTTATTGCTTAACCTCAAAGTAATGGGCTTTCATTTGGCTCATTAGCATGTGCTAACGTCCTGTAATGCATTATGTGGTTCTGTGTACAAAAAGATCCTGTTTATACACACACATGCAGAAATTCATGCAAAATCACAGACTTTGTTATAGGTTTTTTCTTGTGTTTTGGCGCTGATAGTATAACAAAGGTTCTCTTTGTGGAAGCCTTTTCATTTAAAAAAGTTAATTCTTCTAAATGAAGTGCAGATCTCATGGTTTGGTTTGGCATCAGTTCAAGGAGGCAGGCATCTGAGCACAAACAGTGCTACTAATACATCCTTTATCTCTCTGTTTGTGTGTGTGTGTGTGTGTGTGTGTGTGTGTGTGTGTGTGTGTGTGTGTGTGTGTGTGTGTGTGTGTGTGTGTGTGTGTGTGTGTGTGTGTGTGTGTGTGTGTGTGTGTGTGTGTGTGTGTGTGTGTGTGTGTGTGTGTGTGTGTGTGTGTGTGTGTGTGTGTGTGTGTGTATTTTTTTAAATGCCTGTGATCGGTTATCGGGTCACTGGCTGGGTTTTAGCCGTCGTCTGGACTCTCTGCAGTGTTGAGTGAGTCTTAAGCCTGCAAGTCTGTTTGGAAACTAAAGGAGCCCATGCCAGGCTGAGCCAAATATCTCATTGCTATTTATTGCTAAGGCAAATTTTGTGCACGTGCAGCATTCTTTACTCATATTATATAATATAATAACATAATAAAATAATATTTTCCCTGAATTTACTTTTTATTTTTCAGTAGGGCTGTTTGAAAAAAATATTCAAATCAATTATATGATACCAAATGTATGGAAGCATATTTTGCACCACATAAAAAAAATAATAATAATAATCATGCTTTGGCTATTAATTCTAAGATAAAATGTATAAATTATTAACTAAATAATTGTGAGATAAGAAGTCAAAATTATTATTAAAAGTAAAGAATTATGAGATACTAAGTCATAATTGTGAAGTTAAGACAATATTATGGTTAAAAAATCTAAATTATGGGATGCTATTTCATAATGATAAGAGTAAAAAGTCAATATTGTGATGCTAATTCAATTATGAGATAAAAGTCAAAGTTACAACATAAGTCAGATTTATGATTTGAGATAAGATAAGTTATATGTATGACACGAAAAGTCTAAATTATGACAAGTAACAATTATAAGTAACAAATAAAAAAACAAAACAATACTTTTGACAAAAAGTCAAAGATATTCAAATTATTAAAAGTTGAATTGTCACGAGAAAAAAAAATATCACAATTTTTATGTCAGGAAATTTGACGTTTATTGCATGATTGTGACTTGGTATCTTAATTTAAAAAAAATTATTTTATTAAATTATACGTAACTTAGTAACTTATCTCGTAATTATGTATCTCATAATTTAGTTTTTTATCTCATAGTTATTAACCAAAAGTATGTATGTTTTTTTTGTTTTTTATATTAAAGGCCTTCCATACATTTAGTAGCCTAAACATATCAAATAATTAATTAAAAAAATATTATGGTTTACCCAAACATGATGGGCTTCAATACAAATAATAGTCATTGCAAAAAGTGTTAATGTATATAAATATATATAAAGTTCCAAGACAATGTTTTGTTTGTTTGATCTCTATTTTATTTAAGCATATGTCTGTGTTCTAGTATTCTGTTATATTTTATTATTTTAACTTTGCAATAATATAAGGGTGAGGGAACAATGAATTTCAAAACTGCCATCAATATACTGATATTCCTCTTGGTTGTTCTCCACATTCTTCCTGTCCTTTTTTATATTGTGTCAACTGGACTAAAGAAAACAGCTGAGGAATCTGTTGTTGTGCTTTTTCGGATATTTCCCAGCACAGCAAGGTCTGCGGCCTGCTTTTCTGTAACAATGTTACACAATGTTGATGCTCTGGAGCTGTGTGAGGGGTAAGAAAAAACTGCACTCGGACCGACAACAACCAGGCAGGTTGTGCTTTATTTTCCTCACAAAGAGAAACAAAAAGAGGAAAAGCAACACAAGCGATAACACAAAAGCAAAAATTAATACAATAAATAGAAAGCAGCGATTATGATCTCCAAGTGGTAGAAAAGTAACACTTCGGTTACACAAGACAACATGTCAAGGCAAGAGTACTAATCAAACTCAACAAGAGGAAACTAATTCTGTAAAAACGTCCCTTTTATTGAGTGCCAAGCAGGCCGATGGGAAAATTTTCTCCTAATAAGAGGTAATTTTCCTCTCACTCACTCTCTATTGTTTGTAATAACTTCCAAGACTTGTCCATCTGCACCAGCCACATCAACAACCAGCAAACACAAGCTCAGCACAGAAGGAACTGACATGTCTAGACCTACAGTTTGTACGCTTAGAAAAGAGTGCTGGAAAAGCTGTGCTGCAAATTAGTGTGTGTGTGTGTGTGTGTGTGTGTGTGTGTGTGTGTGTGTGTGTGTGTGTGTGTGTGTGTGTGTGTGTGTGTGTGTGTGTGTGTGTGTGTGTGTGTGTGTGTGTGTGTGTGTGTGTGTGTGTGTGTGTGTGTGTGTGTGTGTGTGTGTGTGTGTGTGTGTGTGTGTGTGTGTGGGTGTGTGTGGGGGTGTGTGTGTGTGTGTGTGTGTGTGTGTGTGTGTGTGTGTGTGTGTGTGTGTGTGTGTGTGTGTGTTTGGACTTTGAGCAGATAAAGTTCCCCACACAGCTGCTTTGGCCAGCAGATGCACAGAAACATCTGTATTAACCTCTGGCAGTGTCCCAAGGGCAGCCCGCTGAGAGCAGGAATGCTAGGAAGACTCTTCCACAGACCCAGAGACGGAGAAACAACAGAAAGACACAGAAAAGAGGAACAAAGAAGAAAGAAATTCGGAAAAAAAAAGACACTATGTTTGATATTTTAGCATTTAGCAACAACAGCTATGCCATAGCTCACCATCTCACATGGCACTTTATGAATTTCTCTGAACATTTATGAGCACACGCTGAGCCAGCTAACCGGTAAAGACTGGACGGGATGTATCTGACTGGCCTGATATAACAGTGAAGCATTTTACAGTTTTATCTGGTGAGCTTGGGTTAAAAATATGTGTAATCCTTTTAGTGGAAAAATGGAAAATCACATATAAATGGTCCCACATGATTCTGTGCTGAAAGTGTCCTACATTCAGTGTCAGCGGTTTGTCTCGCTTTGGAGCTTTAGAGACACATGAGCAACTATTGAACTAAATATGGATCTGTTAGTCTGGAATCTTTTCTTATTGACACACAAATGATTCAAACATGCAACCCTTCCCTTGTAACAAATAAGTACATTTTAACATACTTTTTAAAAAGAGTACTTATTATGGAAATAATGTAATTTAAAATACTGAATATAAAGTTGTGACACTGAAAGCAACAAAAACCTTCGTTAATCTTCTGAACACAAATTAAGCTATTTTTGATGAAATCCGAGAGCTCTCTGACATTTCATAGACAGCGACGCAACTGACACGTTCAAGGCCCAAAAAGGTATTAAGAACATCATTAAAATAGTCCATGTGACATCAATGTTCAACTGTACTGTTATGAAGCTACAAGAAAACTTTCTTTTTGTGCGCAAAGAAAACATAAACATAAAAACATAAGAAAACTGACCTTTTAATTAATTCATATTATATTATCTGCAAGCACAGTTTTCAAATGCACCTCTCTTTTTTTCTAAGTTTATACACAAGCCCAGATCTTTAAAGTGAAGAAAAAAACTGAAAATGAAACTGTCATCATTTATGTATTCGCCTTCATGATGTCAAAAAGCACCATGAAAACATCACAAATGTAGTACAAACATATATTTGATGGAGAGGAAGCATTTTTGTAATCTTTTGAAGCTCAACAGTATGAATCAACTTTCATTTTCACTCAGTGGAAAAGAGCAGCTCAGACATTCTGCAAAACATATCCTTTTGTGCTCCATGCAAGAAGGTCAAACGGGTTTAAAATAACAGGAAGATGAGTAAATGATGACAGTTGCAAGAACTTGCATGTCAGGTGAGGCAGTTAGTTAATTTAAAAGCAATGGTCATTCATGTGATATTCAAACTCGTGACATCTCTCTATGCCACATCGGCGCATGCTCACTTTAGGACTAAGGCCTCCATTGGACTGAAATCCTACAATCCCTCCTGAATGGGGCGTCATTTATTTTCCATGACATAGACTGGTAATAGTCCAAGATAGTGATGGGTCATTCCTGAACGATTCCTTCATTTTGAACGAATCTTTAATGTGACTCGGGAAGAACTCGGGGAGTGATTAGTTCAGTCGCACATGCGCAACATCCCATAGGTCCTGCACTGAATTAGTTCACCTTGTATCGAGTCTTCTGGTTTTTTGAGTCGTTCGTTCATCACGTGACAGCCCCATAATCTAAACATATGCAGTCAAAGCCGGAAAAAGACTTAATAATAATAAATAAAAAACAAATCATGACTGAAATTCACACATTTATAAACTGTAAGAAATAAAAAGCTACTATTTGGGACCAGAAACGCATCACGTAACTGTAAGAGTAAATAATAATTATTATAATGATAAAAATAATAATAACTATGCACCCATTTGTAAGGAAGGTTGCAAATTAACTAATTTCTCTATCCAATGCTGTCACGTCATGTGACAAAAGAACGAACGACTCATACCTGAAGACTCGAAGAGATGAACTAATCAATTCTCTTTCCGGGTCATACTGCATAGGTTTAGCTTAAGGGCTGTCACGTGATGAACAAACGACTCCAACCCGAAGATTGTCAGATAAGAGGTGAGCTGAGCTAATCATAGACTAAAGACCCATGTAAACAATGAATTATTTTTTATGTTTCTTATAGCATTATAGTTTTGTTATTTTTTGTAGTGTGATCAACATTTGCATTAGTAGTAGATGTGTTAGGGAAGTAAAATGTAACATTTGAATTAGATTTTGTGAAATGACTTGAAAAAATATTCGTTCGTTTTGCTGAAAGAGGCTCAAAGGTCCGAGTCAGTAAAATGATCCAAACATCACTAGTCCAGGACAAATTATATATACAAGTTTATCCCTAAAAAATGCAAACACACCATGTAAAGACAGCAAAACAATGATATGATGTGTTTGCTTGTGAATGTGCATTGAGTCAGATGCCTTTTAATGACAACACATTGCTAATCCTAACAAATTGACCTATTACATCATGCTTCCCCAACTAAGCTCCTTATTACCTAGCCGCTATAAACATTACTGACTGCCAAGCCATGAGCCTGAGTGTCCAAAGAGAGGTGTGTGTGTGTGTGTGTGTGTGTGTGTGTGTGTGTGTGTGTGTGTGTGTGTGTGTGTGTGTGTGTGTGTGTGTGTGTGTGTGTGTGTGTGTGTGTGTGTGTGTGTGGTGTGTGTGTGTGTGTGTGTGTGTGTGTGTGTGTGTGTGTGTGTGTGTGTGTGTGTGTGTGTGTGTGTGTGTGTGTGTGTGTGTGTGAAAGCAATGTCCATGTGGATTACCCATTGTTGTAGTGAGACTCCAGAGAGTTTGTGCAATAACGAGAGGCTCACTTATATATATATACAAACACACACACAAACACGGACACGCGTCTGCTTTCAGCAAACCTCAGGAGACAGCAGCTCTGGCAGACTCACAACAAGTAGTTAAAGGGACTGTTGACCCCAAAAAAGAGGACTGTTGTGTAGTAGAATGTCCTGACTTCTAATTTATTCAAAAGTGCATATAATTAATTCTTACTATGACTTGAATACATCTCTTTTATGCTCATCTCTTGTGTGTGTGTGTGTGTGTGTGTGTGTGTGTGTGTGTGTGTGTGTGTGTGTGTGTGTGTGTGTGTGTGTGTGTGTGTGTGTGTGTGTGTGTGTGTGTGTGTGTGTGTGTGTGTGTGTGTATGTTTATGTGGTTTATGAGTACACAAATTAGTATAATGGCATGGGTATGACACAGGCATTACAAGGAGAAGGTGATTTATGAGGAAATGTTCAGTGTCCCATAATTCAAAACGCTTATAAATCATAGAAAGTGAGTGTTTTTTTTTGTTTTTTTGGGGGGGGGGGTAGAAATGCACAGTCTCCTGTGAGGGCTAAGTTTAGGTGTAGGGTAGGTGTAGGGCAATAGCACATACGGTTTGTACAGTATAAAAACCACTACGCCTATGGAGAGTCCCCGTAAACCATAAAAAACAAATGTGTGTGTGTGTGTGTGTGTGTGTGTGTGTGTGTGTGTGTGTGCGTGCGTGCGTGCGTGCGTGCGTGCGTGCGTGCGTGCGTGTCTGTGTTTAGGGCGTAAAGTTAAATAGTTAATAATATGTGATACAACTGTCCCGATATCATAATGAAGAAAAAGCCTAACTAAATTAATAAAATCAAAACCTTGTTAAGTAGTTAAGTAATAATATTTATTTTGTTATACCAAACTATAATAATTATAACTATTAATAATTAATAATAATGTCAAAGTCAATATGTTTCTTCAAATATCAGAATTTTTATGTTCAATCTGTTTAAATTGTAAGATGTCGTGTGGTGTGACTAAATAAAAAAAAACTTAAACAGTTAATAATCATATACTTTATAATCTTATGGTAAAATATTTTATTTGTTATGTAAAATACTACTACTGATAATAATAATAATAATAATAACATTTTAACAACCTGATTCGTTCATTATTAATATTTTCAAACTTAATTTGAAACCATGAGAAAAAAACTCAAACATGAAATTATTTTATAGAGATGACCTTCATTCATTTTGACCTTAATGGATGTGTGATAAAGTCATCAAGTTACTGAAAATATCATCTTTTTATGTTTATTTTGGTTGTATTATGTCATTGTATTATGGTGCAACTCCTCAAAAATTGGGGAATTAATAATTCATTATATTTGTTTAAAAAAAAAAAATAATAATAATAAATAATATGATAATAATAATAACTATTATTATTATCATCGTCATTATTATCATTATCAACGGTAACAAAAACATTTATGGTGTGGAGAAATATTTGATTAATTTTTACTTGACGATTACATATATGACATTTAAAGAGACGTGCTCTTGAAAAAATATACTTTTTTCAATCAATTTTTGTGTTCCATGTCATGATAATAAGTAGGTTATAATTTTCAATATTGGTAGAAATATAATTTTAATTGCATTATGTATTTTTTTTTGTTAATATTCAGTAATATCAATTTGATGGCACTCACACTATTAGATGAAAACAAACACGGAGCAGGATGATAATGAATTGTTTTCTGTAGAGCTTTGTTTCATAATCGATGAACACTGAAATGACTTGAGCTGAATAAGGACACTATTGGAATGCTGTAACATTAATGCTGTTATTTTCTTATTTATTACTATGAATCTGCTATGAAACAAAGCAATATTTAAAGAAATGTAACTAGACTATTTCTTAATCACATTGTCTGTTTCCTCTAAACATCTGCTAAGTATTAATGATAACACACACAAGTTCATTCACCTTTATTCACCGTGTTTGGATGTGTGGCTCATGATGCCAGGAGCGCTGTTGAATTTTTATGAATCCTCCAGAGACTGTGATGTAAATGTGACCTATTACAAGAACAGGAATCAATTAGAGGCGTAGTCACTAAGAAGTCCTGCAAACGTGTGGTATTTAGTCTCTCTTCCTCTCATCTATCTATCTCTCAGAGATTCCACTCGCATGCTAGCCAGAGGATCGCATGAGAGCGAGCTGTGACTAATGCTCTCAATAGTGCATTAGCGAGGCTGAGAGACGGAAAACAGACCCATAAAAAATTGATGGGGTAATGACGTCTCTTTCTCGAGGCAGATAGCAGACAGGCCATTTCCTCAGCCGACGGGACTCCCAGCATGGCTCGGACGCTGTGTGGAAAGTGTTGGGGTGCGGTTGAGCTAACGGCGGGGGTCAGGTCAGGTCAAACTCATTTCACCCCTCTCCATCTTCCTCTCAGACTGCTGGAAGTCTGAGCGCTCCCAGAGAGAGGTTTCATTCGTATTAGACGAGATCCTGTCAGATCATCAGGACTAATTCCTGCTGGAATCTGGTGTTGACTGAACTGTTCAAATGCACCTGGATGCACATCTTTTAGAGAAAATCAGTGTGAAACTAGTTTAATGTAGTTAAAAATGCACTATTTTAGCCAATATTTATTAATTCATGAATGTTTCAAGCAGTGAACGTGAGCAGACATAGTCATTTTTTTTGTGAACTAAAACCCTAACCCTAACTTCTTAATATGATTGTAGTTGAGAACTCTAAAACGCAATTTTCCAAAGAAATCTTCAAAACACTGAAAAAAAATACATAAATATATTATTTATATATTTATATATATATATTATATATATATTTATTTTAAGTGGATCTCAATATTTTTGTCTCGAAGGCTCCCTGTTTTACAACTAAATAAAAAAATATATATAATTTCAGGACACATCTTGATTATATTCAGAATTTAAATTTTCTAGATTAGAGTTTAATTATTGTAAATCATTAATAAAATGGTATTAATTCAACTATTAATTTAGTCATACTGCCCCAGATTAGAGATATATGATTTTATTATTTCAATAAGAATTTATTCATTTAAATATTTGTTTAGTCTCCTGCTGCCACAATTAGAGTTTGATTATTTTAATACATTAATATTAATTATTCATTACAATTTCCATTTAATCTTTCTGCTGCCCCCTTGGGAGTGTGCTGAAGTGCCCTAGTGTGCAAAACATTTTGGGTGACACTTTAGTCTAGGGACCAATTCTCACTATTAACTAGCATGCATATTACTAGCATATTGGTTGTTTATTAGCAGTTATATAGCACATATTAATGCTTTATTCTGAATGGCCATATTGTACATCCCTTAACCCTAAATTTAACAACTACATTACTAAGTATTAATAAGCAGCAAATTAGGAGTTCATTGAGGTAAACATTGTAGTTAATAGTTAGTTAGTAGTGAGAATTGTCCCCCAAACTGAAGTGGGAATATTCATATGCAGACAATACAGCAGATTTTGTGCTGAGAGGGATTCAATATGATTTGCACTTCAGGTCACATCAAGATTGCTGTTGTTACATAAAATTATGACTTAGTGGCACTCACAAACAGGCTAGTTTGCTAAATAGCCGTGAATAACACCTTGAAGAAGAATCCAGAACTGACACTAGTCTCTGTATGTCTGTACTCTATATTCAGAGTGCATTTTTATGCTACATTGGTGTTGTTGTGAACAGGCCTTTTAGACCTTGCAATCAGTGATTTATGAAGATCCATTTCAGATAAGATTGCTTAGATTTAGGCATTATAATGTAAGTCAGCATACTATTTTTGGAACAGACCTTCTTCACATTCTCTTTGCTACTGCTAGCTCTGGTATTTTAGTGACCCTGTAGAAAAATAAAGTGTTGTCTGCTCTTGTTTACATCCACATAGATAGGGACAAGAATATGGGCTGTCACAACATAGGAAGAAACAAAACATATCAAATGACTACACAGCAAGTCCCTCTTCCACTCAGTCAGGCATTTCAATCAGAAGCACCTCATGTGTTTAGCTCTACCACCCATTTGCTGCACCTCTTCTCCTCCAGTGAGGCCATTCTCGTGACTTTTTGTTGCTCGGCTCCCACATAAGGTGAATAGAGCGAATCTTGTAGTGGCCAGAATTATAGTTCTGTCTTTGGACATGTTTGTATGTGTCCTGACACGCTAGGATGAGGACATCTCACCAAAAAATGTAACTCTGACTTTAAAGGAAGGAACCACAACGTGGTCTGACTCAATCAAAGACCTTGATATCTGCCATGCTTTTCATGAATACGTGAACTCTTGCAAAAAAATGAGTGTGCTGCATGTGCACTTGTAGTGTACTTCAAATCTTAAAAGTATATATTTAAAAAACTGTACTTGCAGATAATATTAAATAAAATGCCACTAAGTGTACTTAAACAGATTTAATTTTCATGACTGTTTCTTAACACGCTTAAGTATTGCATTCAGCAGACGCTTTTATCCAAAGCAACTTACAGTGCATTCAGGCTATAGTTTTTTTTTTATCAGTATGTGTGTTCCCTGGGAATTGAACCCACAACCTTTTGCACTGCTAATGCAATGCTCTACCACTGAGCCACAGGAACTTTTAAAATAACACTTTTAAAAAGTAAAAAAAAATGCTGTAGTACTATCAAATATTGATCTTAAAGTTCTATTCAAAACATTGTTTTCATATTTTTTCGTACTTTAACGTATACTTATTCTAATGTGTTGTCAAACATACTAAATTATTGCAGGTGAAAAAAAAATGTTATTGCGACTTTTTCTCTCACAATTCTGACTTTTCTCGTAACTGTGTGATATAAGTTTGCATTTCTGATTTTTTTTCTCATATTTGCACAATGTAAACTCATATTGCAAGTTATAAAGTCAGCATGATAAAGTCGAACTTGCGAGTTATAGAGTCAGAATTGTGGGTTAATGTCTCATAATTCTGACTTTTTTTTAAAATATAATTTCATAATTTCTCACAATTTTGAGTTTATATCCCGCAATTCTAACTAGTTTCTCTGAAACTTTTGATGATGTTATGCACTGTAGATGAAGAGATTTGCAAAGCTTTTGCAAATTAATGTTGATGAACATTGTTTTAAAGTATTCCAATATTTTGACTCACTCTTTCACAGATTGGAGAGCCTCTGCCCATCTTTACTTCTGAGAGACTCTGCCTCTCTAAGACATGCATTTTATAGCTAATCATGTTACAGACCTGATGTAAATTATCTTAATTAGTTACTAGATGTTCTCCCAACTGAATCTTTTCTAAATGTCTTGCCTTCTCAGTCCTTTGTTTCCCCCGTGCCAACTTTTTGAGACCTGTAGCAGGCATACATTTTGAAATGAGCTCATTTAGTGGATAAAAGTGTAAAATTTCTCTGTTTAAATGTTTGTTATGTTCTCTATGTTCTATTGTGAATAAAATATCGGCTCATGTGATTTGAAGGTATTTTAGTTTTAATTTTACTGGAATTCAAAAAAACGTCCCAACATTTCCGTAATTCGGGTTGAACAAGTATAAAGCCATTATTGGCTTCCATTGACTTCTTTGATTAAAAACATATCTTCTTTTGTGCTCAACAGAAAAGTGAAACTCTTTTGAGGTTTGGATACAGGTTTGATAAATAATAACTTGAGCGTGAGTAAATGATTAAATCATTTCAAATTTGGGGCGAACTGTTCCTTTAAGTTGGTCAAAAAGCACTTTTAAGTTCAACTAATTGCATTTAATAGAAATGTAATCTACATTTCAATTAAATTGCACTTAATGCACTTACATGCAATTAAGTGTCTGAAAACTTTTTGTCCTTTAAGGTTCTTGACAGTCACCATCCGCTTTAAATATATGGTAAAGAGCAGCCTAAACATTCAGCTAGGAATCAACATTGATTAGTATTCCTCCTTCATGTGGTTTTATTTGAGTAGTATCTTGCTGAGTGTCTTGCCGAGTGTCTGCATTTCACACACTGAAAAGCATGTTCTAGATCCCTGGAGTGTTCACACGCCCTGCGCAGTGTTTGACTCGTGTTGCGTGCGGCATGTTGCATTTACATTTTACATACATGCCGTAAGCCATTTACACAGCTGGGCTTTTTACTAAGGTGACTCAGAAACAAAATGTCCTGGTGCCCCGGGGTCCAAAGAAATCAGAGACCCACCACTTACTCTACACACGGGCATAACATCTCTGTTATCATGAAACCTAACAAAATAAGACCCTTTAAGGGGCAGAATGACATGATATATCTGAATGACACAACTAGAACTGGGATAATAACTCAATATTAAAATGAATTACATAAAAACAGTCACTGAATTTCATCAAAACTACACTATATCCTAAACATATCATAACTCAGAAACAGATGGCTCTATAAAACTCTCAACTCAAGTACAAAGCCATTGCCTCCAGATCTACTACAAACAGTTTTAGTGAGTCACACCTGTGCTGGAATTGAAACACACTTCATCTGACAGACGGAAAGATTCATTCTCTTGGAACAGCGACACCCACATGTCTGTCCAACGCTATCTCACTGCAATTCGTTCATATTTTATGAGGTGGCTAATTCGTACAAATTCGTACAACCTCACTCGTACAATTTGGTCAAAACCCCAGTGACGGGTAGGTTTAGAGGCAGGGTTAGGTGTAGGTCATTCATACAAATTCATACGAATTGGCAACTCGTAAAATACGTACGGTTTAGCAAAAGTCGAATGAATTAGTACAAATGAGGTCATACGAATTCGTACATAATTAGCCACCTCGTAAAATATGTACGAATTGCCGTGAGATCGGACTGGTCTGTCGTAAATTGTGCCCCAACCTTATGAAACATTTGTAGGAATGAAGAGGGTCCGGCCGTGCCAAACAAAGCTTCTTTAGAGCCTGTCGTTCAGCAGACCTCCTCACCGTGCTTTAGAGAGATCTGTGTATCAAGTGTTGTCATAATATCAGCGAATGCCACCCCATCCAGAGTACAAGTCATTGTGAGAAACATAGGTCGCTTCATCTGAAAATGTCAAGCAGCAGAGATGCCACCCAGGTTCATCCAGGAGGAAAGAGTACAAGTCATCCAGATGGAGGGCACAAGAAGTACACTTTCTTCTCATCATTTCTGAGAAACACGTTAGGTCGCTTCATCTGAAAGTATTGTATGTCTGAAAAGTTGAAAAAGCTTCAGATAGTATATGTAGGTTATGTAGGCATTTTACCAGATTTTTAGTGGGTTTTTTAGCGGGTGTTGCTTTTTAGCAGTTTGTAAGGAAACCAATGGTGCTCAAAAGTTTTTATAATTTCCAAAACACATCTGTCTCGAAACTTTGCAAGCACATTCATAACCCTAAATCAGAAATTTTGACAAAATGTCAAGAACAAATAAATAGTTTAACCACTATTTTGACCCATTTGAAAATCGAGTTAAACTGAACAGAATATAACAGGAGGGTTAAATGTCTGTTTGATTAACTCTAAAATATTTGAATTTGCTTCAGATCATTAGACGAGATGGCATTCGTACAAAAACGCTGCCAGTCTCTGGCTGGCTAGGTACTAAAGAAGCAAAGACACAGACACTGACACTTCCATTCCTTCTGGAAAACGGTATATGTTCATAATTGCAAATCACTCACTTGCTCTCAAAATGCTCCAGATGAAATTTATTTTTCAAAAGATTGAGAGATTGGACTCACAAAGCAGCTTTCCTCTCATTGTTTTAAAGCCATGACACAGATCATCAAATAATATACGAGGGCATCCAATCCACGTGTGATTTTTTTCTTCAGGAAAAAGGTTTAGGAAGAAGGTTTTTTGATTGAAACATTGGTTTATCTGAATTAAACTTTGAAATTTGGAGCTTTTCTTCACTGAAAGGATATCTACAAGTAAAAAAAAAACAGCTCGGGTAATGCATTTCTTCTTAAAACCATTGGAAACATAATTGGGCATTTCATAATTTGAAGGGATTTGTGGGAAATCATATTCCAGTAAACATTAAAAAGTCTTTAGATGTTATTGGATCGCATGTGGTTTCTGTGTGAACTCTCTTTTTGTTTTCCTTGTGTTCATTTTGCTTATGTAAAACATCTTTGTTATGATTAACTGTCAGGTTTATGGATCGCAGATTCAGTGAAGAAAGCAAAACCCTCGTATCATATGGCATCCATGCAGTGTTCTCCAGGCCTAATGTAATATAGCAACTACGTAACCACCAAGGTGAAAATTAAGTAAATATACACACATATCTGCACATTCTTCCTGCAAAATGCCAAAGGGGAAAGTCTCTGTTGACACTGTGTTTAATATAAAAGGTGTGCTGTGCACTTCAGTTTGGTTGAATGGAGCGGCTACAGCAGGTTGTTTCATTTAAAGCAGACGGGAAGAGCGAAAGCGGAGCAGAAAGAGAGAGAGGCCCTTGATTCTGCGAGCCTCTGTGGTCAAATCCATCTGTGTCAGTGCGTGTCCAAAATAGGCCCAATACAGCAGTCCTCTGGATAATTACACACTTCAGAATAAGAAACACTGTCACCTCCCTCCTTATAGTCATACCCTTACTTAAACACACACACACACAATAGCCTTTCTCAGATTAATCATTTCTATTATAATAAACAAAATGTGTTTGTAATTCTTTATCAGTATTTAAAGGACCAGTTTACCCCAAAAATGTAATTCTGTCCTCATTTTCTGACCCTCGTATCATTCCAAACCTTTAAATCAGCCAAAATATCTTCTTTTGTGTCCACAGAAGAAAGAAAGTCATACATGTTTTAGACACCATAAAGGTTTTATTGCTTCAAAAGAATTCAGATTATCACTTAACTATCACATCCAACCCATCTTACCAATAAACAGCGATACAAATCACACTCTTAACAACATAATTGCTCTTATCGGACAATAAATCACACTTTGCATGGCAGTGTTGTGCTTGTGTGCAGATGATGACGCTTTAATGAGGAAACTAACAGGCCTGCAGATAAGACAAGTCAGGTACTTAACATTAAGGCAGGCAAAGTTAGGCGGTGTCAAAGATTACACTTTAGGTGGAGGTAAAGGTGGATGACTAAAAGCTGCTTGAATGGTGACCTGGGAGCGTTCAAGACCTGTTGCCAAAATACCAAAGTTATTACAGTTATTGTTTTTATAATAAAACAGTGCACCATAGCTACCACGGTGCTGAAGAAAAGGCATTAATCAAATGGACATGTATATATTATGTGTCATGGTTTTACAGTAGCAACAATACATTTTATTAGCAGAAACTATGGTTTCCATAGTTAAGGATCATTTCACTGTCCCTTTTGAAAGCAAGAATATACGTGAGCGGCCCCATAGGCTTTCTCACTGCAGTTAAACAAACGAGTCATGAGACGTACTTTGCACTTAGCAAAACACTTGTGCCTCTGTCAGCTGATATCATTACTGCAGAGAAAAAAAACTGAAGATAAAGAGACCGTTGAGCTCCCAGACAGCCAACTCTGAACACCTGAACATTAGCAGAGGACACAGCTGGCGCTGAGACAGCAGACGCTTGGGAATGCAACAGCGCTTTATTATCACTGCCCAAAACACACAATGCAAATATAGGTTTGCGTTCACCAGCATTAGGAGCTTGGAAATCATGCCAAGGTTAAGTCTTTGCGCAGATAAGTGGCCTAATAAAATCAAACAAACAATGAAGGAGAGAACTATGCATGCTATTTGGCCCAGGAACAAATAAAACATCTAAGACTCTCGGGGGGGAAATCCCCATTTTTAGGCCAGTTATTATTCATTTAGCCCTGTTATTATCTGATTTATGTGGCAGGTCTTTCCTGTCGATGCCAAACATGAAAGAGGCAGAGGATCAATCTGATTGTTGACTTTCAGATAGAATAGAAAATGCAATCCCCATCATGATGTTTCACATTCATTAACCGCTCTTTGTCTTCCAAAATAAACCGCATCGGTTCCGCTTTTGGAACCAGACTTTGTGACACTATCAAGAACATTAAACACACACTAAAAAGCAGAGTTATGCAGCCTTTAAATTGTTTCTTGTAAAACTAGTAATCAAATTTGACCCAAAATATGTTGTTTTTCTAAGTTTTAATACACGTAAGGTTCTCAATGATTGGGTAAAATGGAATAAAACATCCCAAGGATGTGATTTTCCTTCATAACCGTACCGTGGTCTTATTGATTTTATCAAACGGTTACTCGAATATAAAAATGATTGAGTCAAGTCAAGTCACCTTTATTTATATAGCGCTTTTAACAATACAGATTGTGTCAAAGCACTTAACAATATCAAATTGGAGGATAGAGTGTCAGTAATGTATAATGATAAGATTAAACACTCAATTTTAAGTTAAAAACATTTCATTATTGAATTCAGAGATGTCATTGTCTAGCTTATTTTAGTTTAAATAGTATCTGTGAAATCAAATTGACAATAATAGCTAGAAATTAATTTCCCCAACTGAGCAAGCCAAAGGCGACAACAAAAAAGGCGAAGTGCACAAATTGTTACTAGAATGTTCGCTTTTCACTTTTGTTAAGCAAATTCATGAAAGGGCCTCAACAAAGTACAATAAAACACTGTGATTGGTGAACAGGTGTTTCGCCTCACAGCTGTTTCAATATATGGTGGAAAATAACACAGCTGGATGGCCAACTTTCCTTTTTATAAACAAAGATTTTTGACTGATGAGTTGACCAATCAGAATCAAGAATTCCAGAGCGCCTTTTAATAAAGTTTATTAAATGGCCATGTTTGTCAAAATCGTGTCCAAATGTCTTTAGTGTTTCTTTTACCTATTAACACCATTAATATTTAATAACTATTTCATAGTACACAGTATGACCCAATAAGAGAGTTTTTTGTAGACCACAGTTTGGATTTGAATAGCCTATAGTTGAATTGGTTTGAACTTGGTTTGATTTAAGCATCAGGTGGGCGCAGCTTCACTTGGCAGGTTAAATTATGACATTTGACATCCCAGAAACTGTCAGTGCATCTTACCTAGATTAACAAAACTCATGACCATGTCCGCGTCGTTCAGAAAGTTGTTGTCCTGAAGGGTCGCGATTGGCGGTCCCTGAGTGGTGAAAACGGGCTTGTACGGGTACGAGAAGCCCTCCTCGTCTCCCTCCGTGGACATGGCATTGTACAGATCCAGCATGAACATCGGCGCGGCGTTGTGCTTGCCGTGGAGGTGCGGTCGCGGCCGGTGCGGTAACCCGAGGATTGACAGGATCTCCCGCTGCATCTCCCGGCGCTCCTGGCTCTTCAAGCGCCGGTGGATGAAACTAGAGTGGACCTCGTTGTCCAGAGTAAAGTTTGTAAAGACCGTGTCCGCCAGGACGCAATATCCCCAAACGAGCGACAGAACAAGAGCGCATAAATCCAGCAACGAAACCATGATGAACTTTCGCGCAGAGTTTCACACTAATGTAAATGAGCCAATCCAAACAGGTGATGAATGAAACGTTAACGCTGGTCAAATTAGTTATTTTGCTCCCACATTTCGCCCACTCGAGAACACTCTCGGATTCATTAACGCACTTGTAACCTGTTGCGTTTGTTTTAAACCAATCCTGGAGACGCTCAACCTGTAGACGCACGGAGCTCTGAGCACAGATGGAGGCAAACTGGAGGAGGAGCGAAGCGGAGCCGCATAAACTCCGCTAACAAAGCGAAGAGTGGGAGGTATGAGAACGCAGGCGACTGATAACGGCAGGGTTATCTCCTCTGATGCTTGTCTCTGAACTGTAATGATGGGTGGAGGCTGCTTTACGCGCTTCATGGATGCGCGTTTTCAGAAATGCACCTGCGGCGACAACAAGTTCCCCCGACGCGCGTCTCCCTGTGTAGAGATATTGCAACATGTCAAGGAGAGTGAATTATACTGCTGTTATTATCTGTAGTGCTGAGATCGTACCTGAGGGTAGAGATTGCAATCAGAACATCTCAAAAGCAAGTAAAAAACGTTAGTTTCACGCTGGCTGTAGGCTCAATTATGGGAGGTTTGTCTGACCCTATGTTTCAAACGTGTATAAGTAACCTAAAACGTCTTATAGAATAAATTAATAAGCAGATAAATAAAAATAAAGTGGTATTGGGTTTCACTTTATTTTGATGGTCCCTTTAACACATTCTGTTGTTAACTATAAGTAACATTGCACCTACTAACTGTCTCAGAGTGTTTAGTACAGTATAACTGGTACACTCTTAAAAATAAAGGTTCTTCACGATGCCAGAGAATAACCTTTTTGTCTAAATGGTTCCATAAAGAACCTTTAACATCAGAAGAACCTTTCTGTTTCACAAAAGGTTCTTTGTGGTGAAAGAAGGTTCTTCAGATTATAAAAAGGTAAGAAAGAGATGGTTCTTTAAAGAACCTTTGACTTAATGGTTCTTTGTGGAACCAAAAATGGTTCTTCTATGGCCTCGCTTGAAGAACCTTTTGAAGCACCTTTATATTTAAGAGTGTAGGGTTAGAATAAGTTGACCTGTATTGCAAAGTTACTTATAGTCAGTAGATCTGTTGGGAGACAGTTTGTTGACACATAAGTGCTTATTGTCAACAAAATGATCAAAAGGGAACATCAAAATAAAGTGTTACCTATATTGTTCAGTGCTTTGAGCAAACACTATTGCAGAAGAACGTTATAGAAATATAGGCCTACTGTTAGCTTTTTATTCATCACTTTCTTGTAGATTACACAGCTCAATATATCACAAAAACTTTTCCTATAGTTTAAACTAAGAATATCGCTAGATAAAACGGTGTTGAATATAGTTGAAGTCACTCTGGATTAAAACAAGCCAAATGCGTAAATGTAAAACATTTTAAAGACAAACCTCAACAGAAATTCCTCTAAAACATCCACTACGCTGAAAGCTACTGCGCACTCGTTACACAGCTGCATGTATACACATGCCTTTACAGCTTGATCCGGATGGGAACACCTTATTCATATACTGTAAAACAAACTGGACTGGTGGACATTTTTTATTTGAATGGTTCATTGATGACGCTAAACTGATTATGTTAAGATTGTTGTGGCAAACCTTTTGCTCCATTTACTTTTGCCTCTTTGTGACTTAAAGCCGGCATGGGATGAAAATGTGTCCTGTCATAATGTCATAACTGGACCTTCCAGTGAAAATGACTGACTTAATTCTCTATGGAGATGAATACCGCACATCTCCATTCATTTAGGCGGTTTAAACTCTGCCCATGCATGTTCTCGCTTATCTGCTGCTGCTTTTGAGTGCAATAAAAGTGTTGCCAAATGCCTTCAATGAAAAGTAGTTAAAGCCTGCTTGAAAAGTTGCTAAACGCCATTAGATGACATAACTTGATTTCAGCTGTATTTACATGTAAAATGATAAGAGAACAAAGCAAACATTACAAATGACAGCATGTCTGCCTTATTTTTTATTTACCAAAAATATTTAAATATCACCAAAATAGCTCCTTGTCATAAAGCATTAATAAGTCTCAGCAACAATGAGGTCACTACAAAAATACCCAAATTGGCAAAAGCAATTTCCACATATCAAAATCCAACAATCTAGAACCAAGTTCCAAACTATTTTTTTCTTTTTCTTTTTGAAAAGGAATTAAGTAACACCTACTTAAAATTTTAAGTAGAAAAACTGAAACAGTATTTTCTTGCAAAATGTACTCTGTTTTGTTTACAGCTTTACAAATAATTTTTAATATTTTTGTTTCATTCCAACTTTAAGCTATTTCACCCCTCTTCATTTTGCGCTTAAACGAACAGGAAATTAAGGAATATTACATAACTTGGTTTCAAATTGGTTAAAATCTTCAACAAATGAAATCCTTTGAATTAACATAACATGTAAACTTCACCGATAGCCTTTTTCTCCGGGGAAATATAAAATGCAGAAAGTTAAGCAAAAGTCTCCTTTTATTCTCATAGCTGAGAAAGGTACAGAGAACTCCTTTGTGATTTATAGAAATGCTCATAATGACCGAAACAGATATATAGGGACTCAGATGGCGGACAGCTGTTGTGTAAGGCCAATCTCACCTGCCCCTTACGGCTCCGCACCTCTTAAACACTCAGTTTAATGCGCCGCTTCTGAAGCTCACCTGAGCTGTTTATTCGGTCACCCCAACACATTAACCCCAGACGCTCGGTACAGTTAAGAGCCACGCGTAAAAGGACCCAATCACAGAGATATTGCAACAGCTTTGCCTTGAAGCACAGGTGTCAGTACACTCATTAAATTGGCTTCAGCACCAGGGGAACAGGGCAGTCCCAGATGTGAACAACTGCTGCTTTGATTTAGGTTTTGGACGATGGATGGAGAGGAAGTCACTCTTTGCTTTACGCCCCTTATTGTGTGCATTTCTCATTTAAGAATACTTTCAGTCCTTTGATTTGCAATGAAAATAAATGCGCTTAATCTGCACCGAATATCCGTTTATGCCTCGATCAGTGTTAAATGCACATTAGTAGCAGCCTGAACCATGTAAACAGCTCTTTCCACTTCGAATCGGTGAATAGCCGCAGGTGTTTACATTGAGGCAGCGTCTGATTGAGGGAAAGCGAAAGACATGGTTTCAGTTAAAACTGTCCTCCGTCCCTGTACGTGGGAGCCAGGGCCCCCCCGGTCTGTCTCTCGGCCCAACAGAGAGCTGTCATTCTGGGGAAGGACAATAGGAACAGACCCACCTTTGTTCCAGCTCCGGTGGCCCTTGTGACCGGCACAGTAAACAGCGGGCACAGGCTGATTTGCTGGCCTGCATAGCCTCACTGAGGAGCTTTTGACCAGGGGAAGTTAAGCAGAACAGCACCCTGAGATCTCCCAATGACTCTCTCTTTCAAGCACAATCTTTCTCTCTCAGCTGCACTCACCCTCTTGAAAACAAACTTTTATTAGCAGGGAATGTACACAAAAGCCAGGCATTTACACAAAGGAGGAAAAAAGCATAACAATGCATGGGTGTTTATGCGTATGTTAAAAGGGCGCCGTCAGTAGGTACTGAATAATAGGGAAATAGGTTGGACAAAATAATGCGAACACCTGTAGTGGTTAATATAATTTGTGTAGGATACAGTGAAAAAAAACAACATTGCGATTATCTTTTACTTAACTTTTTGATTTTTGTATATCAGTGTATACTTGTGTACAGCAGTGCCATGAGTGAAATGACTTGTTAGACTTCAAAAAATCATGGAAGTCCATTTACCGTTAACGTCTGTAACCTTGACAGTCCAAGATTTTGGTGTTTTAAGAACAACAGTTTTGACTGCATACACAAAGCTTAACAAGACGGTAAGAATAGTGGGCGAAAAGAGAAAATTAATAATATAGGGATCATTGAACACTAAAGGATTGTGTCCAAACATCACAGAACTACTGATGCAGAAAGACATCCAACCTCAATATTCACCTTCAAGACCTCAAAAACCACAAATCCAACATCCATAAAAGACCAAAATGAACTTTAACATCTGCCCAGGCCAGACAAATCACCTGACAGTCACCTTGAATATTATCAAATAGCTCTGGGGAGAAGAGTGAGAAACAGATTTCCTCCTCCAACATCTGAAAAGCAACTGACTTTGAAATGCATTCAAAATTTGATTTAAAAAATGACTCAAACTATTCTAAGGTTGGAAGCTGTATTAAAGGCAAATAGTGGAAAAACACCTTAATAAAGAAATACTGACTTTTAGTACAGTACAACTTGGGCAGCATGAGAGTAAACGATGAGAGAATTTTCATTTTGGGCTTTACCCTAAACTATTACCAGTAATTTGGTCATAATTTGCTTGTTCTGAGCCTGTACCGTTTTCTTTGTTCTGTAAAACACCAAAGGAAATGGTTTGGCCAAACTTCACAGCAGCTCTTTTCAATGCAGTGAACGTTGTATTGATGGTTATTTTATGTTTTACTGCCAAGGTCCAAAAGGGACAAAAACATGGTTTCACACCAGGTTTAATTTCATTAAAATTGGTATTGGTTGTTGCATGCCACTTGACGAAATGTGACATGGCAAGCTTGAAAAGCACAGCAGCTATAACAGAGGGCATGATTGTAATTGAATAATAGCTTAAATTAGCTTAAATTTCAGTCTGTTCTTAATGCAAAGCTATCAAATAGCTTGAGGAATATAAGTTGTTACCATCCACATTTGTTGTATTGAAAACTCAGCCAGCTGGAAAAATAGGAGGTAAATAAATCACAATAAAATGACATATGACAAAATGTTCATATATTAGACATTCTGTATATAGCTGGGATTGGGTCCAGCTTTTCTAAATGAACATGTGAATGAGACTTGTTAGGAGAAAAAAAAGGTATTACTTCTAGTTACAAAACATTTTCCTGACAATGCTGGGTAACGTAGTCACCCTGATCACATGAAAGGAAAATAACGAAGCTTTCCTGATTGTTTACACACTATGGAGGACTGACATTGCATCATGTCTTAAAAGCAAGATAAAAAGGTCACAGTTCTTCTCAGTCTAAACAAGCTCAAACACACTGCAAACCGTTGAGTGATAGAAATGTGAGTAATCAAGTGAAGAAAGAAGGACACTTTTTCACAGTCGCTCTGAAACACTACCACATGAGCCACAGCAAAATACGTTTAATATTATTAATAAATATAATAGAAAATAAAATATATTTTATATTAAGTTGTGAGATTGTAGCATTTGCAGTCAAATATACAATGACGTTCAAAAGTTTGGTAATTTGGAGTCTGTAAGATTTCTTTGAAAGATTTCTCACCAAGCTCACAAAGACAGCATTTATTTGATCAAAATTACAGTAAGAATAGTCATATTGTGATTTTCATTTAAATTGTGCTATTTAAAATAACTGTTTTCTTTTTAAATATATTTTAAAATGTAAATTATTTCTGTGATGCAGTGCTGAATTTTCCGCATCATTACTCCAGTCTTCAGTCACATTAATTTGCTGCACAAGAAAATTATAGTCAATTTTAAAAACAGTTGTGCTTAATGTTTTTGTGTAGACTGTGATGCGTTTGTTTTGTCAATACTTTTGATGAATAGAACGTTTAAAAGAACAGCATTTATTTGGAATATAAATATTTTGTAACATCATAAATGTCTTTACTGTCACTTACAGTGGGGCAAATAAGTATTTGATACACTGCCGATTTTTCAAGTTTTCCCACTTACAAAGAATGGAAAGATCTGTAATTTCCATCGCCGGTACACCTCTACAGTGAGAGACAGAATCAAAAAAAAAATCCAGAAAATCACATTGTATGATTTTTAAATAATTTACTTCCATTTTATTGCATGAAATAAGTATTTGATTACCTACCAACCAGCAAAAATTCTGGCTCTCACAGACCTGTTAGTTTGTCTTTAAGAAGTCCTTCTATCCTCCACTCATTACCTGTATTAATTGCACCTGTTTGAACTCGTTACCTGTATAAAAGACACCTGTTCACACACTCAATCAATCAGACCCCAACCTCTCCACTATGGGCATCATGCTTTGGGGGTGCTTTTCTGCAAAGGGGACAGGACGACTGCACCTCATTGAGGGGAGGATGGATGGGGCCATGTATCGTGAGATTTTGGCCAACAACCTCCTTCCCTCAGTAAGAGCATGGGTCGTGGCTGGGTCTTCCAGCGTGACAATGACCCCAAACACACAGCAAGGGCAACTAAGGAGTGGCTCCGTAAGAAGCATTTCAAGGTCCTGGAGTGGCCTAGCCAGTCTCCAGACCTGAACCCAATAGAAAATCTATTGAGGGAGCTGAAACTCCGTGTTGCCCAGCGGCAGCCCCAAAACCTGAAAGATCTGGAGAAGACCTGTATGGAGGAGTGGGCCAAAATCCCTGCTGCAGTGTGTGCAAACCTGGTCAAGAACTACAGGAAACGTCTGACCTCTGTAATCTAAACAAAGGTTTCTGTACCAAATATGAAGTTCTAGTTTTCTATTGTATCAAATACTTATTTGCCCCACTGTACTTTATCCTTGCTGAATAAAAATCTTTCAAAACCCATCCCTCTGTCTCTTGAATCTGTCTGCCTAAGTTATAATCATTTTAGCTCCTGCAGGTTGGAGCATGACGCTGAAATCAAAAGAAAAAGCTGAAACGTACGCTTGCGTTCACACTCTCCCACACCACCTCAAAGGCCTTCTGAAGCTCCTCTTCTTTTTTCCTTTTCACTCGCTCTGTTTGACTCTGGCACCAAGAGTTGGAGACATGGGTCAGAGTAATATTTATTTTGCATGTTGTCTGGTTCAAGGCGGGGGGCGGCCTTTTGAAGGCAGCGGGATGGGAAACAGTGGGGCGGCCCTGTGAAGGATACAGTAAAACTCTTTCAGGGTAAACTGACCCTCAAACGAAGCAGTGAAGATTTGGGGAGGGTCGAGCGGGGCAAAGCGCGTTCCTCCACCCATTACGTCCTGTCTAGATTTTCGGGACACCCTGAAGGCGAGCACCCAGCATCACGGCAGGCTGTTAAAACACAGGCGGCCAGGTGGGACTGGGTGATAGCAAAGCTGACACCACGAGAGGCCGCACGAACATATGAGACACAGCTGTGAAAAAGGGGAAGCATGAAAAAAGAAAGTCCTTTGGGTTTCTCACATGCAATGACTGGAGCACGGCATTTCTGCCATGTGTTTTACATATTTGTGCAAGATGGCCACTCAGGCAGCTGTTTGAAAGCTTGGAGGGATTCTTGTTTCCGCTCATGTGTTTGTATGTTATTGCATTAGGTCTCTGATCTTTAGTTCGCCATACGTTTATGCTTTGACAGTTTCTACAAAACGATTTGGACTTTGTATACTCGTCCTTGAGTCTGAACCCTGCACTTTTAGCTCTTTCTGGCCTACTTTGTTTTGCAGTTCTTTAAACATTGCTTCTTATAAGACAAATCGCGTACATTATGTTGTACCATTCCTCATTTTTACATCGCTTTTAAATAAATGTAAGAGTAATGAATCAATCAGCCAGTTATTCCCCAAACACTCAACTAAAACTATAGGTGTGTTCACACTTGTAGTTTGGTTCTCTTGGTTTTTTTTGGTCTCGACCAAAAAATAAATTATACATTTATACATGATGCATATACTTTTGAAAGAGCTTGTTTTAATAGAACTAAACCTGCCAAATGTAAACATGCCCTAATTGCACACTAGCCTCAGGGCCCATTGAAAGATGTGCTAAATGGAAAAAAAAAAATATATATATATACATTTTATATAAAAAAATATAAATATAATTTTTACATTTTTAAACAAAAAATGTATTAATCTTCATCCTTTTCAAAAGTTTAATGCATCATGTTGCCTTCTTGAGCATCTGCGAATGTTTTGACCTTTTGTATAGTTATTTGATAAATAACTATACAAAACTATACAAAAACATTCATGAATCATCCAGGTAACAACACATTAAGAATCAAGCATATGTCATATATCATCTCATTGGCTGAGTGTGATATTCTAGTGATAACAGCACTCCAACCGGTTCATCATTTGTATCACTCTGTTTGTGGTATTTCTCACAGCGAGTGTCATGGCAGATGGCCAAATCCACTAAAATAGTATATACCAATACAATATTAAATAATTCTGTTTTTTGTGTCACATAGTTTTAAGAGTTTTTAGATGAGAATGTACTTGTTGCAGTTTGTTAAAGCAGATAACGTCTATTTGAAAATTTGAATCTGTGCTGAAAGGACGTTTCCTGCCAAGAGAGGGTTTTTAAGATACTCCGTTGTTGTTTCTTATATATTTACACACTCGTGCCGTCAAACTGTTGTAAATGCTATATCATACTCATAGCAGTGTGATATGGCTGTATAGCTACAAGTGTGATATTTTTCATATACTGTATATATAAGAATATATATAAAAAATCAGCTATTATTTTGTTTTGTGGACTACATGTAAACATCTGTTGTGTGAATTAGCTTATTCAGGGTAGTATAATTACATACATATTACATACATAAAAAATATTGGTAAGATTTTACCTGTTTTTCATGTCCTTATTATTATTTATTAGGTGAAAAGATGCGTAATAAGTGGTACTGTACATTATACCTTAAATGTCTGTCTTGCTTGATCTTGTTCATTTGTCTTGCCTCAAACTGAACTTTTTTTTTCTTCATGGAAGCTTTTAGTTTTAAGCTAATATAATATTTTCAGTTGATATTTCATGTCCATTTATCTACTTATGTGACAAGTACTTATGTAATAGGCGGAATAATGCATGTTATCACTTAATGAAATATGCAGTTATAAATTTATAAGCCAAATTTACTGGCATGTTGTAATAGCATAAACATTGTCAACCACAGCTGCCAGTTTAAAATGGAAAATTAACAATGCAAAAGTGGCACAGAAGCGCTTCTGAAGTGGCATTTCTTCGGTCTTCACAAAGACTGTTTAATGCTGCTAAGAGGTGGCATGAATGCATTTACACCGCAATTACAACTGTATACTTTGATACTAATGGCTGAGGTGGCTCAGAGCAGGCATAATTTAGTCTGGCTTTTGTGCAGCATTGCATCTTTACACTAAATGTTGAGCAGGCACAGAGCAGCCTTAACTCAGCAGTGCAAAAGACATATTTACCATAAATTTAACAGGATATTTTATTACAGTGATCAATATGACATTTTTAGTATCCTTCATACAACAAATTTACACCGCAATGGTGCCACAGAAGCGCTTCTAAAGTGGCATTTAAGCATCTTTACTTAGAGGTGGCATAAATGAATTTACAACGTAATCACAGCGGTTATACTAAGGGCTAAGGTGGGTCAAAACAGGCATAATTTAGTCTGGCTTTTATGCAGACTTATGTCTGTACACAGAATTTTGAGTAGGCACAGAGCAGCCTTGAATGGGGGGCATAAAGACACTTATTTTGCAAGGTGAATGACCACAACTATATTATATAAAGTGGAAACAGTAGGATTACTGAGCCCAGTACCTGAGGGGCTGCACAGCTCTCATTGCTAATGACAAAGCCCTCCCACATTCTTTATCTCATCTCTCTGTGAGGCTATGCAGGGCTGTCCATTACTGCCTGGGCCAATCTGTCTCTTCCTCCTTTGGGATGCTTCTCTGGGTCCTATTAACAGGCTGAGGCAAGCAGTGTTTGGCAAAGGGCAGATGTGAAAGAGATGAAGAAGTGGTGGGGTATGTGCCAAATGAGAAGGAGAGCGAGGCAGAGTCGAGGCAGCTCTGTTTTCTATTTGTGGGGATTAGACTGACAGATATTTGGTTTCGGAGGGGCCTCTGGCTTTAGCTAATCCTCATCACCTGCAGGCCGGTGCTCTCCACCCTTCAAAAAGTCTCAAAAACTCCCCCTTCTGCGGCCTTATAACCCTGCACTTCGGCCCAACAAAGCAAGCACTCAGGCTCAGACACAAACCTCACACTACGTGAGGTTGACTACAACCTCAGCCCAGAGGAAGAGAGATAGTCTTTCTCTTTGTACCCTTTCACAATCTAGAGCGTCTGTAAGGTGTTGCTGTGTTGGTTTTGGAGAGATAGCTATTATCTGTAGATTAAAGTCAAGTGTTACGGAAACTGCTTGTCAATGTCACTCAAGAAAAGAGGAGAAGATGCCCAGATGCTCAGCGAGGAGCCATAAGGAGGTTTTCGGGTCAGGTCAGGGGTAAGGACCTCTGTCTCCTTTAGTCTCACCATTTTTTCACACATAGTCAACAAGATCGGATCCCTCTCTTTACATACTAATAACATAAAAGTCTGCTACTCATTTCAAACTAGCTTCATACATTGCTCAGTAACAGCACAACATGAAATAACAGCTGTATTAAAATAACTGAATACATTATTATAAATATTCAATATAATAAAAGACCACTTAAAGTACTTTAAGTACATTTTGAATCATTATGTTTTCAAAATCTGATCTGAAAAACTGTGATGTGATGTGTTGAACACATGTACCCCTGGTTTCACAGACAAGGCTTTAATGGATAGTTCACCACAAGTTAAGATGTTTGTGATTAAATCGGAGAGTTCTCAGACCCTCAGTGTACAGCAACGCAACTGAAATGTTCCCAGGTCCAGAAACGTAGTAAAAACGCCAAAACAGTCCATGTGACATCAGGGGCTCAACTTCAGTTTTGCAATGCTACGAGAATACGAGGGTCTGAGAGCTCTCCGATTTAATCACAAACATCTTAACTTGTGGTCTGAAGATGAATGAAGGTCTTATGGGTTTGGAACGACATCAGGGTGAGTAATTACTGACAGAATTTTCATTTTGGGGTGAACTAGACCTTTAAGCCTAGTCCCAGACTAAAATGTAAATCAGAGCTTTTTTAACTGAAAGAAGCTTGCACTGACTGATCTTAAAATATATCAGTGCCTTACTTTCTTTTGTCTCGAGATGCACACAGTAATGTTTTTTCTAAAGTATGTTAATAAAAATTACTATAATGTCCTAATTGAACAATTGCCTAATCCTGGCTTAGTCTAGCCCTATCTGTGAAATCGGGCCGTATAGTACTTGATTATAATTCTAACTACAGTGTGCTATTAAACAGTGTGCTTTTTTGAAGGGGGGGGGGGGGTAATAATAATTGTATTTATTAATAAATAACTAAAACTCACTCTTGCTTGATTCGAATCGCGCGCGGCAAATATCACAGCACCGCGCGCGCACAGCCGTTATCTCCTCACATCTGAAGTGTTCCGCTTTAATTAGATTATTTTAAATATATACCAAAACCTAATTTGGCATATTCGGTGGTTTCACCTTCGATTATTTTCTCACTTGGCCGACAATTTCCATAAAGTGTCTCCCATTCCGATTATTTAAATAGCTTCATCACTTCTGACGCTAATACGCTAACTTGCTGCAAACCGCTAAAGTAAACTGTTTTCAATAAACAACAGCTAACGTAAGTTACAACTACGTTAAAGCTAGACGAAACATTAGCAGCCATTTCGACTACGGTTCTTCTAATTCTTCATTTAAATGGCTGAGCAGTTTATTGAGGTAGATAAGTTAAGAGACACTCTGCGTGAGAGTCTGGAAACGGATGACAAACGCCAGGAGGACATCAGCAGGTAACCGCAGGAGCAGAAATATCAGGTTTAATTTCTAGGTTACCTCATCTCTGGTCTGTTTTGTCAGTATAATTGTATACGTATTCTCCCCCATCCACAGACAGGAAGTTTTGACGCGCATTGAGAGAGTCATTCAGACGATAGTCATCAGCGTGTCTAAAGGAGAAGCACCTGTGCTGAGATTGATGAATAGATGCAAGTGGTCCAGTGTCAGGTGTGTGTGTGTGTGTGTGTGTGTGTGTGTGTGTGTGTGTGTGTGTGTGTGTGTGTGGCTGTGGCTGTGTTCGAAATGGCACACTTGCTTACTGCCCAGTACACAGTGCATACTGCCTACTATTTTTTAAAGATTAGTGTGTGAAACAGTATAAAATAGGCAACAAATGTTTCTGATTAGTATGCTTAATTGTCACATGACAAACACAAACATTAATTTAGCACAGCTGTCAAGGTTGTTACCTTACAAACAAATGTGCTAACCATTCTTCTTACAAAGGCTTGTTAATAAGGCTTCATATTAGTAAACAATGCTATATTGCCCAATTGAACCCTTTTCAACACTGAATAACTTTATTTAGGGTATTGGACAGAGCTTAATCAACACTGAGCTGTCTTTAACTGAACAATTATGTTTTTGGCAGTTACACCAATTGGAAAAAGTGATAGGCTATATTCGAGTTACACTAAGTGCAAATAATAATACATTCTGTTTACACTAAAATAGCAGCATTTTCTTTAGCAACAGGTGTGTAGATAGTAGTTAGGTGGCAGATATAGACTGTAGTACATTATAAAACAGCATGCAATAACATATTGAGTGTATATTATCATACATTTTATTTGATGAACACCACGTTATTGGGACAAAAACCTACCTACAGCTAAGCTCACTGTATTATTAATGAGACATTTAATTTCCACTTTTCAAATATTTACTTATTTTTTTATTGAAAATAAATGCCTTTCTGATCTGGTATGTGATGGGAAAAGGAGAAGCATGAGTTTGACTAAAGGCAGAATCAAACTCGGATTGCTCACATTAACAGCACACATCTCGCGTCTTTTACTCGCTGCGCCACTGATGCTACAGAAATACTCGTGTCTTTTGCAGTGCTGTTTATCGCAGCCAGGCATTGGTGCGCGGAGTTAATGTAAATAGCCTCTGCTAACAAATTTGTCTATTTGTCCTTCGAGTAAATACACTCCGTTTCTTTTAGAGCTACTGGACATCGGAATTTAATTCTGTTTGCATAATTGAAATATAAAAGTTATTTATATATTATATTACTACAATATTAATATTAATATTTCATATCTTTGAAACAATGTACATTAGTCAACATTTGAAGTGGATCAAATGTCCTACTAATGATATTGTTTTTAGATGCACAGCGATAGTTTGTAGTTTAAATGTATATACGTACATATACAAGTCTTACATTTATAGTTACTATTCCCCGCCTCCAGTTCACTCACACGTTTGAAGATGAAACGTCACATGGAGCGCGTTGCATTCTGGGAAACAGCATCCTACGCAGTGTCTTCAGATGCATACATCAGATTTCAGCAAATGTAGCAGGTAATCCGGGCATTCCATGCATACAGAAAATTCACATACTATTCACAGTATACACACAGCATACTGCAGTATAGTAGGAGTTGTATAGTATGCCATTCGGAACACAGCTTCTGATTTCAATGTATGTGAGTTATTTTTAGAAAATTCTGGCAAATATAGTAGGTCATCCAGGTATTCCATGCATACAGAAAATGCTAATACTAATACTAAGAGTAGTATGATAGTATGGCATTTCGAACATAGTATGTGTGTGTGTGTGTGTGTGTGTGTGTGTGTGTGTGTGTGTGTGTGTGTGTGTGTGTGTGTGTGTGTGTGTGTGTGTGTGTGTGTGTGTGTGTGTGTGTGTGTGTGTGTGTGTGTGTGTGTGTGTGTGTGTGTGTGTGTGTCATGTTTATTTATAAAGCCTACTTAAAACATGCAGTAGCCATCTGTCTATCTATCTAGCTGTCTGTCTGTCTGTAGTACGTCGTCTGAACTTTTATCCTCTCAAATAAAATAACTTTCTGACTCTAAATAGGTGTTATTTCATGAGAGGATTAACCCCGCCTCACCCTCTCTCTCTCTCTCTCTCTTGGACATATACAGACTTAAATTCCTCTGAAGAGGTTTTCACTGTGCACGCTGTGTAATAGCTCTTGTGCAGAACAAAGAAAACTGTCTGGTCAGATCTACATCAACCCTCCCTAAGGCTCAAAGCATGTTTCATCTGGGCCCCTCTGAGGCCAGGGGCCTGACAACTTGGAGAATGACTTGGCTTTTGCCTTATTTCTGTTATATAGGTATCCCTTGGGCTAGCAAAATGACTGATAGTTTTAATAGCCGATATGAGAAAGAAACACTAATTTAAGTGAATTATTTCATCACGCGCAACAATAAAACAGAAATAAAACCTCACAGTACTTTTTCCCAGAGCAGCATTTGGTTCTGATCATCGTAAGATTTCTTTGATTAGACATCAAGATGTTTTCCCCAAAACATTTCACTCGTACACCCAAACGTGAAGTAACTCCTGAAGTCGTCTTCATTTTTGTGCATATTTCAGAGCATGTTATGACTTAAGTGATCTTAGCCAACAAAAACTAATTTTCAGAAAAGAAATAAGAGGAAATGGAAAGGAGTAAAACTGATGTTGCTATTACTTTCAGATTTCACAAGTCTGTTGGTTTGGTGCGGAAGGCAGATGTCCCTGTGACGACTCTCCGATGTGACTGCCCTTTATCAGCCCCCAGATTTGGTAAGATAACCCTGGATTACTTGTTTTTACATATTCATATTTACAGATCATTTAAAAGTAATCACATACCACAAAAATCTGCAAATCTGTTTTTTTATGTGGATGTATTCAAAATTTCAGTTGTTACTTTAAAGTAATCAGATGTTTTTTTGCCTGGCAGACAATAAAACAGGCAAAAAAATCCCATATACTTGCATTTAAACATGGACCAAATAATATATAGAGACCAAAATACACTGTAAGTAAGAAATCTGTAGAAAAATGGAAAAAGCACAGTTATTTACATTATCTGTTAACACAATGCAATCTGCAAGGTATAACAACTGTCAAAAATCAATTAAAAAAAATCCTTGTTAACACAGTACATTTGGCCATGTTTTTATGGACTTTTCTTGGAGTGTATAGAGGCTCTTTTGATTGGGCCAGATAGTAACCACTCACAACATCCTACATAGCAACACACCAAAAACCACCAAGAACATCTTAAGGCCCGTTCACACCAAGCGCGATAACTATAAAGATAACAATAAAGATATAGTTCTAAAAATCGTTCTCAATATTAGAGAATAGCAGAGTCCACACCACAACTATAACGATAGAGGCACAGAGAAACGATATCGTTGGAATCAGTTTCAGAACGTTTTTTCCACCTGATAAATGATACAAACATTGTCATCCAATCAGAATCCATCCTGCTATAAGGAGCTCGAGAATTTAAAGCGGCAGATGCACTTAGAATAAACAGATGATATCGTTCGCTGGTCTGGACGCTAATATAGTTTTCTTTATAGTTATCGTCCTTGGTGTGAACGGGCCTTTAAGCTCGATTCGGATGGTAATTGTTTCTCATGTGGACATCTGTAAAAATAAATTTACATGGCTCATAGATACTTTCCAGCATTTCAGATATAAATATGTACAACAGTTACCGTACGGTGTTCAGTGGTCAAAACACTGAAACACTGAATTTTGAATTGATTTGTTCTTGTAAATTAAAAAATGTGGATTCGTACTGCAATTAAATGACCACACGACCCTGATGTTTGTCAGAAAACAGTAGGCGATTTGGCCGGGGATTTTTACGTGGGTGGTGAAGAGAAAAACACTGACTTTCTGGATTCGGGCGGCAATGAAATCACAGACTACCCCCTGTAAATGGTGAAAATAACCTGCTTCCCCATGAGAAACAATTACCGTCCGAATAATGCTTAAGAAACCATACAGCAGCTCTCTGGCAACCATGCGCACATAGCATTGTGATAGTGAGTTTTGCACAGGCAAAAATGTAAAATTCTAGTTGAACTAATATTGTCAGTTATGACTGTATCTGATATGTTTCTGTTTTACAGCCCTGATGTTGAAGCTCTTGTCTGTTATTTACAAACTTGTACAAAGTGACTCCTATGCTACTAAAAGGTAAGTGTATATTCGATAAAAACGTTATAAGTTCAAATGAGGTCACTGTTTATATTTATTACGTTTTTAGTAACTGTTAACCTTCAATGGTTCACTTTATATGGTTTGTGTCGAGACAAATACATTTTTTAAGTACAAAAAATCCATGTTCCATATTTGCTTGTTATTTGCTCCAATGTTTTTATGTAAAATGCTGTTTAAAATAGTTTTAGATGGAGTTCAGCGTGTCGTACTGCAGGACTTCTTAGAACTATTTCATGTCAGCTACCCAAGATCTATATTTTGGCGAGTTTTACTCCAGCGCCTTTTAGTTATTGCCTGTTTCGTGTCTAAATATTTAACATTTTTGTCAGCTTTTGTGGATGTTTCATTGAAACCGCCTGTGGATGTAAGAATGATCTAATTATAAATCAGCAAACAGTGTAATAAATCATCTGATATAGGGAGCAGGTGGAACCTTTGATTTTTATGACGTGATTTGTCAAGTGCACCTGTGCACTGAAATGTTTTCTTTTCTCTCCGTCAGGGACATATACTATAATGATCCACAGCTGTTTGGGTCACAGAAGACCTTGGATTGCATCCTGGATGACATTTCATGCATGCTCAAGGTTCCTCGCAGGAGTTTGCATGTGGTACGTGCATGTGTGTGAGATTTGAATTTCTGAGACTTTTATACACCGTTTTTTTATAAGCACTATAGATAATGTTGTTCACTGTTAATCAATTCTTTTAATAATCCTCAGTTTGCAACATCCAAAGGCTTAATCTCAGGTGATCTGTGCTATTTGGAGGAAGATGGCACAAAGGTGGACTGCAATTCCAGCTCCACTGTGAGTCCAGATCACCAGCCAACCTTTCTGTAAAACTCACTTAATGCTCACTGTATGCAAGTGCATATTTCTATAATCCCCTTCTGCCCACGAGCGTTCATCTGTAATTCTACTAGCAATATTTTTAGACTGTATCTGTCAAACATTCACATCAGTCCGCTGTTCCACTTTACCACTGGTCTAACACACCATCCTGAATCTACTCGGAAGTTATGAGTTTGTATTTCCATACAAGACTATTTTTGCTGTGAAATATGAAATGTTTTTGTAATTTTGTTCTTGTTTCTCCCTAGGCGGTTCCGGTGTCTTCCAATGTTAATGGGATCAGAAGTATCCTTCCTGTTTACTTTAACCATGTCATTAAATGAATGCCATCCTACGCCCTTGTGGTGATCTATCTTTCTGTTTGTCTCTGAATCCCTGTGTGGACTAGTGTCTGCCACTTGTTTTAGTATTATTTATATGCTGTTATAGTATTTATTAATATTTTGAATTATATTTTATTTTTATTTTTTATTCACATTTTCCATTGTAATTTTAGTAACTTTGTGCTTTTGTCTATATATATATATATATATATTAGTTTTAGTACAGCTTAAACTTTATTATTTCAGTTAGTTTCCAAGGCAGCTTTTTAAATTTGAACCTTTTTAAGTGTAATTTTTACTTTAAGCTTTCATCTAATATTTATATTTTATTTTATTTCAGCTTTTTTTTTTATTACCAAAAATATTTTAATAGTTTTAGTTAACAATAACAACACTGATTTGGACGGTCCTGTCCGAATCAGAAATGTGTTTTTCTCCAGCACATGAGACAGAACTTTGGAAATATTTTCTGACCATTGCCAAGTGCCTTACAGTTGTTCTGTGTGTTAATGTTTGGGTTTTTGGCACAATGGAAGCTTGTATCACAGAATGTTTTTAATGATTCACATTAAAGTTGCATCACTGCTGCACAAATTGAATGGGAGCTTTTAGGGAAGTTCACTGAAAATATAAATTCTGTCATTCTCTCACCCTCATAATGCTGCAAACCTGTATGACTTTTTTCTTCTATGGAACATGAAAGAAGAGCTTTTGAAGAACATTGGAAACCACAACAGATTGTAAACTTTAATATATACAAATACTACCATTTTAAAGACTGTGTGATATTATGCTCTCTGCTGTATTATCCGTTACATTCCTCAGCAATGTGAAGACATTGTATCAGCTGCGAAATTCATTCTGATAGTGGAGAAGGATGCAACTTTCCAGAGATTACTGGATGATGACTTTTGCACCAGACTTTCTTCCTGCGTCATCATAACTGTAAGTATCTTCGTTAGATCAGTGCTACTGTGTGTTTTCACGGCCTGAATGTTTGTTCCTGTGTGTCCATCAGGGTAAAGGAGTGCCTGATGTCAATAGCAGACTGATGGTGAGGAAACTGTGGGACACGCTACAAGTCCCTGTCTTTGCTCTGGTGGATGCAGATCCTCACGGTACAAATGCACACACAGGGTCTGAGATGATTATTAAAGGAATAGTTCACCCAACAATGAAAATTTGCTGAAAATGTACTTAACTTCAGGTCATCCTTTATGTAAATGAGTTTTCTTCTTCAGCAGAACAGATTTGGAGAAATGTAGCATTACACAGGGCTTAAAGTTCGTGCCGGATCTCCGGCGTGCGGTGTTCGGCTGTGAAAAAAAAAGAAGATAGTCCTACATTTAAAAAAAACTTGATATCAGTTTGAGTTCACGAATTCGCCTACCAATGTATGAGAGGAGCACAGCTTTCACTGTCAACCAAACTAACATTACTAGCCATTCAGAAGTTTTTGCTCTTAGACAGGAGACGCGCATAATAGTATCCAGAGCCACAGCCCTGATGAATGTGAAGCCTGGGTCTCGAGCGCGACACATTGAAAAAGCTGCGAGGCACAATGGTCAAAGATGTCACTCTAGTGCATATTTTCATAGAAAAGCTACTTAAAAAGCAGCGGAGCTTGTAAACAGCTCATAGTAATCACGTCATCTCAATAAAAATTATACGATTGTCAGAACGACTTTTAAAATGTTGCATGTTTGTAATAAATCAATTATTAAATATGATGTTTTTAACTTCAAACCGTTGATTCATGCAAAAATACGAGGGGATTTACTTTTTCACTGGAGGAAGCTAATATTTTAACCAGTTTGAAATTAAAAACATCTTAATGATGGATTTGTTTGTTTGTTTTTTTACGATCATGCACTTTTTTTTTTTACTTCACAAGCCATTCATTGATGGACTGGTGTTGTGTGGGATTATTGTGATGTTTTTATCAGCTGTTTGGACTCTCATTCTGACGGCACCCATTCACTGCAGAGGATCCATTGGTTAGCAAGTGATGTAATGCTACATTTCTCCAAATCTGCTTTGATGAAGAAACAAACTCATGTACGGCTGGTATGGCCTGAGGGTGAGCACATTTTGAGCAAACTACCTCTCAAGGTCTCAATGAAATGTCTTGAATTATTCAGTGTGAAGGTCACTTCACAAACATCATGTTCCCTGCTAAATGTCATTTATACTCAGTAAAGTCAATGAACTTAATGCAAAGACAACAAACACAGCCACACTCAGCGCTGATCGTTTCTTTGAGAACAACCAGCCCTGCAGTGATTTTCATTTGTGGCAGGTCCAGTACAGTTTAGCATGAGGAGCGTTGAGGCCCCTGCTATTTCTGACACTGTCATTATCAATGACTCCAGCGCTCTCTGGGCATGTGTAATGCTTTACTTTGTTCTAGGGTGCATTAAGCTGTCCCAAGGGATAATTGCAAGGGTATGGTGGTGATTGCAGAATCTGTCTCTCTCTCTTTTTTTTTCCCAGGCATCGAGATCATGTGCATCTACAAGTACGGCTCACGGGTAAGTCCTGTTTCCTGCTATTTCTGTGCAATTTCCAGTGAGGCTTTTGCATTGCGGCGACGTGTAATTATTCTTCTCTCTTTGTGGCAAGACAGAAAAGAGGAAGCACTCATTCATGAACTTAAAATTTACCCTGTGGAAAAAGTCAAGCGTTTCTGCATGTGTGTGACACATCTGCAGAGTATGTGGCAACAGTTTGGCTGTTTAACCTGCTTTCACATACAATCCTGCAATGCAAAAATCATTTTCTTAATGAATATTTTTGTAATTTTCCTAAAAAATTATCTAAGCATCCTAAAACATATTAAAAATACATTTAAGAAATAGTATATATATTTGTTTTTGTATACTTTTAAATGTATACTTTTTTATATTAAATATATATTAAAGATAAGTTTTCAAACAATCAACAATTTTAATATTTAGGGTCAGTAAGATTTTTCATGTTTTTTTGTCTCTTATGTTCACAAAGACTGCATATATTTTATAATAATTACAAACTGTATTGTAAAATATTATTATAATTTTAAAATAAGTATTTTCTATGTTAGTGTCACGTGATCTTTTAGGTATCATTCTAATATACTGATTTGCTCAAGAAACATGTTTAATTATTATCAATGAGGAAAAGTTGTGCAGCTTAATAATTTTTTTAAACCATTTGACTTTTCAGCAATGTTTTTAAGACTAGAAAGGTCAAAATATTTAATTAATTTAATTTTGACCAAATAAATGTATTGATTACAAATCTGATTTTTACTACAATTTTAAAACCAGTAGTGGTCTTTTTTTCTTTTCTTTTTTTAAACAAAATTTAGTGAGTGATTTATATTCAAAACAAGAAAGAACTAAACTTAACTAAACTAAAAACGTAATAATTTTGCATCTCAATTAAATTTTGGGCACACTTTATTTGAATGTCCAAGTCTCACTATTAACATTAACTACGACGTTTGCCTCAATAAACTCCTAATTTACTGCTTATTGATAATTAAGTTGTTAAGTTTAGGTATTGGGTAGAGTTAGGGATGTAGAATATGGTCATGCAGAATATGTGCTTTATGAGTACTAATAAAAAGCCAATATGTTATTAATAGGCATGCTAATAATCAACTAGTTAATAGTGAGAATTGGTTACCTATACTAAACTGTTACCAATATTTTTAATGAAAAAGCTTTCATTAAACTTGCTTGAGTAAATCATGTGTGCTCATTTAATGTCTGAAACGAAGTCTGTCCAGCTTTACGAACTGTCATTTGTCCTCAGGCAATGGCCTTCGAGGCCCACAGTCTGGCTGTCCCCAGTGTGCTGTGGTTGGGCCTCCTGCCTTCAGACATGCAGAGGTTTGGGAAAGTCAACTCATTACTCTGCTTTGTGGTTCGTGATTGAGGCTGGGCTTGCTCTGGTTTCTGTTTTCTGGGTTTTCTTGTTTTGGTTTTTGTTGCTGTTGCTGTTTTTTATTTCCTTCCTCTTGAAGGCTATTTTCAAGCGGATGTGTCAACTGTCATGGACCTCAGAAATACACAGTAGAAAGAAGTCTTGGTTGCAGTTGTTGGCACCACGTACATGATATGTGTTCAACGCTGGCCACTTTACATGGTACACTCTCTAGTTTCGCTTTCATCTCTTTTGTGCTTTTAAAAGAACAGGCGTGGGTAATTAATGCCACACTACCAAAAAACTATTATTCCAGTGTGCAATTTTCGAGCTTCCGATCCGGATTCAGCAGACTACCGCATTCTGGCATAGTTTACTCTGTACAACATTCATCTGTACTAAATCAACTCTTTCAAATTCTGTCCACTTAATTTGATACCCGATTACCACTTAATTTAATGATTTTAATTGGATTAAGTTCATCATTTGATGAAGAACTGCTGCCGTGATCCATAGAAAGTATGCATTTACAAGTAGGCCTAAATAATGTTTACTGCCAGCACAACATTAATTTAGGCAAACAGTACTTGATGAATCTATATAATAAACCTCACTTCAGGGGCGCGGGAAGGTGTTTTATGTAGGGGGTGCTGTGGGGGGGGGGGTCAATTTCTGCGTATAAATATTACGCCAAATAGAAACAGAAAATCGTGCTATAGCCTACGCACTTTCATGAGATCGTGTTAGACAACAATTAGCTATTTTACAAATGGGAATAGGCTACAATGAATTCATAACAATGTTTTACATTCAAGCTACATTCAAGCTTAAAAACCCTTAAAATGTATAGTGAAAAGTTATTTTAAAAGCATCTGGAATGCAATAAAGTAATTTTAAAGCTGTTTTTAAAGCATTTGCTGCATGGATTAAAAAGATAGGCCAATAAATAATTCACATAGGCCTATCAGTCAGACAAAATTGCATTGCAGCAAATCCTTTAAATTTCAAGGACAAAGATTTACATACTTTTTTTTATTATTGAATACAATTATAAAATAAAACGCAAATTATAATCGGGCCTGTTTTAGGCTTTCCCTTATTTTTATATTTTAGATGGTGAGGTGACGGGGAAAAATGACTCGCCATCTCCTCATTGGACGCGCAGAGAGAAATATATGCATCTTAACGGATTACAGGCTAATGAAGAGTTTTTGCTTTGCTTTGAATTATTTCGTTTTAAAGTAGTATTTTAAAGCTTTCTATAGATATATTTATCATATCTCTGAGCCAGTTTCGAGTTGCCGAGTTTCGGTTCATCATTGAAGCGCTCTTGTTCAAAACCGGCAGAAAGTGCATTCTCTGTTTTCCTATTTTATAAAAGCACAATGTTGATATTGTGAATGCACACAAATAAAAGTAGACCCTTTACAGTTCCAAATGATATATTACTCTTACCTTTATGAGAAAAAAATCACACGGCGTATTTTAAGTTGTTTTTACTGTAAGAAAAAAATCCAAGTGACCACGCTGGAGCCTCCATGTCCTGTAAAGCTCGCTTCAGCTTCCACTCTCCACACAAACTGTTGGATATTGCACATTTATATAGGTTAAACATTTAAACTAACACTGTGATATGCTTGAACTGTTTATAGGCCTATCTATCGATTTTATTTTAGTCAAGTCGTGATGATTTGATAAGGCTAAATTAATCAAACATAGGCGATCAACTCTGATGCTGGCCGCTTGGTCGTTGCTTAAAAGAAAAAAAAAAACATTTAACGAACAAAAAATGCTCCCAAGGTTTTTCTAAATTAACTTTATGAAGAAAAAAAAACGAAACATAGTCTAATCACTTTTCCATTACATACAAAACTGAACTATTTTAATAGGTAGCTATAAGCTGTTTTGGGAGAAGGGAAAGACTCATATCGCTGAGAACAAAAAAAAAAGTTTTTTTTTCTTCCAGTACATCCATGATATTTCCATGTTCCGCTTTTAAGCCACAACCTACAGATCCCACAACACAAACATAACATTCACAAACATAAAAGCAAGCATTGGCAGTGCTGCGTGCGTGATTTGGCAGGATGTGCGCAACGCGCGCATCAAATAGCCCTGCATCAGTTTAATAACTTTGATAACTTTAATTCTTACAACTGTTAAATTAATGGGCAAATGGTAAATATGTCGAAGATCACATAGAAATAGATAGCAAAATAGCCAATGTAAACTAAATGTTATAAACATCGGAGCAACCATAGAAATGTTTAAATTAATCTTTATTATAACAAATTTAGCCTATATTTTTTTTTTATTCACAACAGTTTACAGTTGCCCACAGAAAAAAACAGGGGGTGCTGCAGCACCCTCAGCACCCCCTGTTCCCGCACCCCTGCCTCACTTTCATTGGAAAGTGCAGTAAAAAGAATGGCTTAGAGTCTGGATTGTGATCGGATTGCAGTTTTTGTACTGATGCACAAACTGCGAGTACTAATGTCCAGCTGTTTAGTGAATTCAGCATGCATTCAAATAAGCACTGGAAACATCCTCAGGTATTTTCGTTCTGATTCCGACAGCATCAGCACATTCATGCTGCCAGCTTCCTGCTCCACCTCATCCCAGAAACACAACTGGACTCAGATCCTGCACGTGTGCATACGATTGCAATGCTCTGATGTGATGTTTGTGAAAACAGCTTGAGAAAAAGCACAATTTGTACAGTTGTTTTGGCCAAATACTGATTTTGTTTATTGGATTTAATGGACCACGCAGTAGTTTTAATCTGCTACAGCACAGTATGATAAATGAACAGAACTGGTCTGGTCTTAGCACAATGCTATTGTAAAGCGAGCACATTTTAATATGTGTGCCTTCTAAAATGTGAACATGTCAGCACATCAGTAGTTTCTCAGATGTGGGAACCAGCAAATGGTGTATCCAAGTTCACACGCCTTCCCAATTATGATGGTTTGTTCAACATCTGCGACACTTTAGGATCGTGTCTGAATGCTTAAAGGAATGATGACCACAAAAACTAATTTTGATTTGTCCCTTTATAAGAAGAATAGTGAAGCATATCATTTTATAATAACACATATTATACAGTTAAAACTTGCTTTGTTTGAGGTCTTAAGTTGTTAATAATGAGTAATAATGTCAAGTTAAATGTTTGACTTCAAAGGACATTTTAAATAATTATGTTTTAATAATATATGGTTGTGCTTTAAAGAAGTGCCCTTGTTTTGATGTGTTACTAAATCACATGTGACGTACTTGATTGTAGTGTCATTTAAATATTACATTTAAAGTTAATATATTCTAAATTGCACCTTCATCGTTACAAATGTTTAATTATATCTAAATACATACAAGTTTCAAAAGAAGTGGCATTAAAGTATATTTTACTTTACCATAAATTCTTGTCAGGACATTCAGGAGTACACTTGTATTTTAAAGCCAATAGATGTAATTATGAAATTGCATAAAAGATTTGAGAGTCCTGCTTAAGTGAGTCAAAAGCATTCTAAAGTTAAACTAACTGCATTTAATGTAAATTTAAACTATAATACTTAAGTTCCCATATAAAGGGATAGTTAATCCAAAAACGAAACTGTCATAATTTACCCTCAAGTTGTTCAAAACAGTTGTCCAGACTTTTTCTGGTGCAAGAGAAGATCAACTTACTTAACACTTACCTTGTATTAAACCTAGAATTAACCCCTACATTAGTTCCAGCCACATGCTTTTCTATTTGGCTCTGTCTAGTACTATGTAAAGTGGGCAGTGAGTATATGTAGTCTAAGTGTAAATTGCTTAGATCATGTTTGTGTGTAGATTATTATGAATGCATACGTTCTCATGATGTCTGTATATGCACATGGCTGTCACAGGTACAGAGTCCCAGAGGAAACGCTTATTCCATTTTCTCAAGCAGATGAGAGCAAAATCAACAGCTTGAGGAACAGAGACTACATCACCTGCCAACCTGCCTGGGAGAGAGAGGTGCCTTGTGCCATGCTTGTCATTTTAAGATATCACAAAAGCAATAGAAGATAAGCCCAAAGATGTTTTCTCTGAGAATGTGACAGTCGTGTGTTGGCAGGTCCCAAGAATGTGTGTGATGTAATCTGTGTGTTTGTGTGACTTCTCAGATAGAAACAATGCAGAGACTGAAGCAGAAAGCTGAGATACAGTCCCTGGCATCCATCGCCCCACATTTCCTCACTCGAGTCTACCTGCCAAATAAACTGCGCTATGGAGGCTGGATATGAGCATCTGCTGACCTCTGCTGGATTATATATGCGTGTTCTGCATGAATTATATGATTGATGTTCCAGTGTGTTCTTACTGAATGTTAGATGAGCTGTTATGTTAGATAACCGTCATCATAGACTGAGTTATGAGCTCAAATATGCCATAAATCATTTGAGCCGTTATGTTGAAACTGTTTGGAATGTCACATATTTGCTTTGGCTGTGAATATAATGCAATGGAATAACCTAAATAAATGAACCCTTCCATTCCTTTGCTAACTTCCTTAATATGAAACCGACCAATTCATTTGTTTAAGTAATAAAGTATTAAACTTTGCAGTGGCTGGTGTATGACATTCGTGCAAGACTATTTATTATGGAGGCCTTGGCTTCATACTTTTTTATTGGTTTATTTATTGTGATATTTATCTATTTGTTTTTGTACGATTTTGTTTTGCAGGTAAATAAATGAGTCTGTACGGTGCAGTCCTGTGGATCATAATCTCATGAAGGAAGCTAACGACTCTTGTTCAGCGCCAGGGGGCGGTGTTTACTCAGTTTTGTGTTATTCAGGAAACATACGACACCTTCGATCCTGCTTAGGTTGTGAGGTATGAGCAAATACCAATGACAGTCACAGTCCACTGGTTATCATAGTCATATTTTTCATTATAAAGCTTCCGCGTTCAGGAAAAATGTGGATTGCAAAAAAAAATGTACCAACTATTTACTAATTACAGAATTTTTTTTCATGAATGCTTTATACCAGAGGTCTTCAACCCTGTTCCTGGCGACCCACTATCCTGAAGAGTTTAGCTACAACCCAAATCAAACACACCTGAAGCGGCCAGTCAAGCTCTTCAAGACTGCTTAAAATTGCAGGCAGGTGTGCTGAAGCCGGTTGGAAATAAACTTTCCAGGAGCAGGGTTGAAGAAGACCTCTGCTTTATACTCTTTCATCCTTTTTTATTATTAGGGACCGAGCACCGTTTCCTGTCTTTCTGAAGCCACCGGTTGGCGGTGAGCCGGGTGCGAGGTCCCTTCCATCGCTGCTTGCAGCTTTAATTGATGCATGTTATTTGATTAATGTTAGGGCGTTGAGGTTTCGTGTCCTCCAGATTGACATTATCTTGACTGCAGTGCCTGGGAGCTTCCTCATTGTGGTCCTGAGCCAATGATCTGATGAATAAAGAAACTGACACTTCCCACAAACAAGCTACAAAATCAAGCCTGCAACACTTAGAAGAAGTCTTCAAAGGTATTTAATTTCCCCTTTTTAGATCAAAAGATCAGAAAACCATGATTGTCCACCAAAACAATTAATAAATATTATATCAACAGGTTTTGTTATTTTCTTGCACTAATACGTGAGTCCATATAATAACGCTTCGTCCAGTGGAAACTCCCTGTCGTCCTCTTCGCATCAAAATCCACTGACATATTTGTTTATAATTGTTTTGGCTTGCAATCGGTGCTTGTGCATATTTCTCTCCTGATTCAGACGAGACAACTTTTTCACTGGAGGAAGCATTATTATGAATTACGGACTCGTGTTTTAGATGAAAGCAATATTTTGCAGGTAAAAATGTCTTAATAGATGCATTTTTTATGAAAACAGCTTTTCACTTCACAAGATGTTAATTGATGGTCTGGAGTGGTGTAGATTACTTGTGGATTATTGTGATGTTTTTATCAGCTGTTTGGACTCTCATTCTGACGGCACCCATTCACTGCAGAGCATCCATTTGCTCACCAGTGGATATAATGCTACATTTCTCCAAATCTGATGAAGAAACAAACTCATCTCTTGGATGGCCTGGAGGTGAGTACATTTTTATCAAATTTTCATTTTCAAAAAATGGGTGACTGGTTGCAAATTTGACCTAAATGAAACTGATTAATGTATATTTTCTACAAAAAAATCAATTCAGCTTAAAAATTTAATATTTTGATAACATGGTGGAATGACTGAGATTAATGAATGCTGCACATTTTATCAGGGTTGAAGCTAAATCTCCTGTGATAAAAAGGCCAAGGTATTGGACCTAAACAGTACAGGTTTCACAGGTAATGAATGATGTCTATCTACAATCTTCTAATAAGTATTATGTAAATCTAATTACAAATTCTAATCTACATGCCAGAGGACTAGTAACAATTCAGCCAGGCCTCACATGATTATTGTCCAGTTCTAAACAAGTCAACAATACTCTACAACCAGTGGAAAAATAAAATAAGAAGATCTTTTGAGATGGGGGTTAAAGTCATTGGATAGAGACATTTGTCTGCAGACAAAGGGTCTTTCAGTCCCTTTCAGGTTTGAGAGGTGTGAACAACTGCAGATCGCAGTCTTTGAGGCTGAGGGGGTGTGTGAGGTCTCCATCAGTGCTCAACAACGAGGCCTTAATACTTAGCAAAGATGTGCTAATAAAGTCGCTTCTACGTCTCGCTCTTCTTAGTTATTCTCAATCAATTTGCCAGCAGTCTTACTGTGTACTGGACGTATAACCTCTGAAGATGTTTCACTTGTTGTGCTGTCCGTCTTCAAGAGCACTGAGGTCAAACTTAGTAAGTTGACTGTAAGATACGACTGTAAGACACAAGCGAGGAGCTGAATGCAGCACAATGCTGTGGAGCCTGTCTGCGCCTCGCTCTGACTTGCACCATTGTTGCTGTGGTGTTAGACTGATAGATGAGATGTGTTGGACACTGGCGTTTGCCATTGTGGCTAAAGTTTATTCTGATGTATAGAGGAGAAGAGATGTAAACGCACAGCAAAAGCTATGTTAAATAGATAGTTCACCCAAAAGTGAAAATTCTGTCATCATTTTACTCACAGTCTCTCCAAACCTGAAGGAATTTTTTTTTTCTCAAAACGGGGTCCAAAATTAATTTTTTATCAAGACATTTTTTTTAAACATACAGGTTTGGAACATGGAGGTGAATAAATTATGACCGAATTTTTGGTTTGATTGAACAATTTCTTTAAGAGTTAAAAGTAAAAATGTAATGTAAATGTAAAAATGTATTAAATCAGGGAATTTCAGCTGGTTTTAATCCACATTTGACATTTTAAATACATTATTTTGCAGTTATGTCGTTTTTAGTTTGTGATTAAAAATGTTACTTACTCATAGCCATTTTTTATACATGTTTATACTTACAAATAGCAATTTCCAGTAAAAAAAATACATTTATACATATTTAATATCATTTAATTTATACATGTAAACGGGAAATTAAATGAATTAATGAAAATGTTTTCAGGACTTTTCCAGGTTTATAAAAACATCACTTTTAAAATTCTATGTTTTCAAAATTCCAATTGTTAACTAAAATTCAAAATGTTTTAAGTGAAATCAAGCTGAAATACAATAAAAATATAAATATTGGATTAAAAAAGGCACTTAAAAAATTTGAAATGTGGCCAACTAACTGAAATAAAATAAGTTTAAGCACTTAAGTTATTAAATAAAAAAAAAAAAAACTGAAATTAAAAAAATGCAAATGTCAAAACCACAAACCTAAAACATGAAATATAATTCAATATATTAATAAGTACCATAATAGTGCATAAATAAAATATAAAAAATAACACTGCTGTTTTGCCAAAAAGGAACTGCATACATAATCACAATAAGATTATTTCAGTAAATGTATTTAGCATTGTTTTTCTTTCTGTCTGAACAGACATGAAACCATCTCACAACCCAGCAGCTGATAACACATCTTCCTGATATCACAAGAGTGCTTGTGTATATACAGATACTGAATGCAACAATGTGACTGGTTAAAACGAGCGGTCTCTCGTTTCTTTCCTTCCTGCAACTATCTTTAAACTTCTGTTCCTTTTTCTTTGATCGCCCACCCCTTCAGACTTGCAGGCTGCAGGCGTGAGAAACGGTTCCCTCGCCAGCCTTCAGGCCAGAGCTGTAGTTCCTGTGAGCAGCGTGTCAGGGGTGTCAATGTTCCCACATAAGGCTGCACTGTAAATTTAAATGACAGTATGTGAGTGACTGACAGACTGGTGTTGACTTCTTTGATGCTGATCCCTTGATCAAACATTTGAAACGGTCACCTAGCAGATGAAGAAACAATGCATATGTCCCTGGCACAAAAAGGTCACAGAATCGGGGTCTATATATATACATTTATGCACCTTACATAATCTACATTCATAAATCAACTGTGATAATCGTTTCTTGTTCTCTCTGTGGATGTTACAGGTGTTCATCTCCTGCTCCTCGTGCGTTAGCTTGCTGCTGGCGGGTCACTTCCTACATTCACTTGCGGCTGGAAGGTCACCTGCTGGCACAGACGGATCCCGCGTGACCGCTGGCAAATCACCTACTGTACACCCCCCGCTGCTGCCACCAGCCCGGCCAAGACTGAGTTAAATCTACTACAGTACTGAGATTAGTGACACACCTATCATAGCCTGATTAACAGGCCAGACTTTGGTCTTTTTCAGATTATCTGCATCAACCGATAACAGTGCTCAAATACCTGATATCCTGGGCAGTAGTTCCCCCTTGTGACAGTTTCAAAATATATACACTCAAAAAATATTTAAGCCTAAAAGCATTGAAATGCATTTAAAATGTCCATCCATTTGCATTACACAGTTTTAACATGAACTAACTGATTAACTTTGTGTGATGTATATTTGTCAGTCATGCATAAATGTAGCTGGTAATATTTCTGTAATATTACTAATAAACAGAATGTGTTTTAGATACACGTGCAATATATATTAATATATGTGCAATATAATATATATAATGTGATAAATGAATACATATTATAATATGATGTCCTCATTTGTTAGTCGCTTTGGATAATATATATATATTTACATGCAATAATATTATTGCAATAACCATATTTATCATCAACAAATATATAATTTATTTACAACTTATACATTTTAATTAAATAATAGTTAGCCATATTTTATCATTTTAAATGTAATTTTCACCATTAACAGATTTACGCTGGTTCAAGCCATTTGAATAAATGTATGTGTTTAAATATGATTATTTAAATGAAATAAAATAGATGCAAATAGTTGATAATAAAAAATGCCATGATTTTTTTTTAAGTGCAGAAACTTTACCCTTTTTGTTTATGACTGACAAATATGCATTTAGTTTATCAGTTTATGTTAAAACTGTTTAAAATGGATGGACATTTTGTAATTAATTTAAATTACATAAATCTTAAATCTAAGCCTTGATATTTTGAGCACAGACCAGCTTTTCCATGAATAATTGCACATTTGCTTTCAAATACACGAGACATTATTTTATTTATTTTTGTTAAATATTTAGTAAATATTTGTTCAATGTTCATTTAATTTCCGAGCTTTTATACGCAAGACACAGAATGCTTCTACAAAAGTACAAATGGTCAAATCAGCAAAATAGTGCATGAGTGAAAAATAATTGTAATCTAAATCTGAAAAATTCTTAATTACAATATTCATTTATATTCATTTCACGATTCAAGAAAAAGACGTTGAATTCTAGATTTTCAAAGTGATACTGACATCAGCTACTTAACACATAATTTGACACCTATAACAATACATTGACTTAAAGCCCTTGCGAAAATTAACCATCCTTATACACCACAAATAAAACCAAAATACCATTACTATAGTTAAATCATGGTAACCACAAATTAACCATGGTTTAACCTTGGCATTTGTAGTGAAGATGTGGTTATACAAATGGTAATCAGTATGACAAAAAAACATAGTCACACTTTTACTATGGTTCATTTTCGTAAGGGAGTGGCTTATATAGACTGTGCGTCATTTTTTAATGGATACATATGATATGTTGGTAGCTGCAAAACGAAATACTAATGCACTAGGTTGTAAAAAAAAAAAAAAGTATTCATATAAAGCGTATAGAGAATACAGTAGCCTGCCATCAAACGCATACGGAGGACTCAACGCCAGAGTTTCCTCGGAGTCCAGAACAAAGACAGGTGCAGTTTGGGAGCAAGGTGAGGAGGCAGAGGAAGGGGCTGTGAGCGTCACAGATAGGAGGGGTGTAGTAGACGAGCATCGCATTGGATGTGGAGGCAGGAAGGTGTGAGCTGCTCTGACTGCTGCTGTAGCTGAGAGAGAGTCAGTCACCTGCCGCCACTGTTTCTCCGATCAAGGACTAGTGGAGTAGTTTGGCACATGACGGAGAGCCACAGGAACCACAAGCCAAAGGACTATCTACCTCGCTGCCTTCGCAACCATTGTAGAGTAGCTTAAGAGTCGCTCGTTATTTATGTTTATTTATATTTATTTGTAACGCGCGCGTTTCGTATCTACACTGCACTGAGTCTCGCGCCCCGATGCTTTTACACCAGTTCGTGAATGGGACGTTGGAAACGATGTATCCCAGCGTTCAGAAAGACACGACTTTGACCAAGATCTTCGTCGGCGGTTTGCCGTATCACACCACGGACGCGTCGCTGCGAAAATACTTCGAGACTTTCGGCGACATCGATGAAGCCGTGGTGATAACGGACCGGCAGACGGGGAAATCCAGGGGATACGGCTTTGTGAGTAAAAATACCGTGCGTTAATTGTTGTTTTCATATAAATCTCATTAGCTTTTAAAATTATCGCGAAGAACAATAACGTTACTCTGTTTTGTTGGTTTTTACTCTATAGGCTAGCTATTAACGTTAAGTTATTTGCGCAACGTTTAAATAGTAAATCGGACGTGTTTGTCTATCTCAGAAGTATTGAAAACAGTTGATCGTTCAAAGAATAACACGCGAGAACTGTTGTGGACATCGATTGTATGTTGTGTTCTTGAGAGTCGGATCGTTTAAACGATCGGTTTTGATCCGGTTAACAGAACTGTACTGAACTATTTGTTCACTGACTCACTGAACCGAGCAGCGTCCGACCCGTAATGAGCTAAATAACTGTAAGTGAACTGTGCTCCTATTTGATTAACTTATGACGAAAAGTAACTTGAATAGCAGCAATGTTGCAAATATGTTTGTTCTCGAGTTTTATATGATAGCTTTTTATTGACACGCATACAAAATAGAGCTGGTTTTAATATTATAACAAGGGAGTGATGTTGATATTTAAAAAAAATCTTTCTTTGAATCGATTCTTTGAAGCGAACTGTTCAAAAGAATCGATTCGCAGAAGTGTTTTGAATGAATCGCTCGTGCGCGTGCGGTCTCCAGGTGACAATGCAATCGTCGCGTGCCGCTAGCGCATGTCTTTGTTACAGTTGTGAAGAACAAAAGCCAGTAGATGTACTGTAGAAACTCCTTTAATTTGACTCAAAGCATATGCTAGTCACAAATGATGATCTGTATGCTTACCATAAGCCTTTTTAATAGGCCTAAATGTTTTTCCACCTAGTCCGATTTAGTGCTGAAGGATCTTAAATGTAATCCTTAGATATTGCGAGCTTTTCAGAAGCACAATATGCTCTCACATCACATTGCTCCACAAGTGTGTGTGCCAGTGTGATGTTGAGAGTCACATGTGGGACCATAAGTGGATTATTTCTAAAAAAGCATGTCATCAATTATCTTCTTGGATGAAGTTTGAAAGCAGAGTCTCAGATTTCTGCGAAGTGGCCTCTTTTAAATACTTCTTTTAAGCTTTGTGGTCCGGTCCAAGGGTTTATCTGCTGTGATATGCTGCAAGGCCAAGCTCTGCTCACTTAATAAGGAGGTTATGAGGGGCCCAGAGGAACGGCCCTAATGAGTGTTCAGCCAAACACATCTGACTGCGTTTATAATATCAAATGAGTGGCTTTCCCTGTGTTTTCATTATTGTTGCTTTCACTGGACCTCTTTGCGTTGGCTATACATGGGATCGTGTGATGATAACATGGTAAAGTGATGTTATCAAATGGTAATATCATGGTACTTTGATATATATGCATTAAAAGAACACCACGGTACATATCAAATCACACCCTATATTACGTAATAAATACTGTAATAAAATAATTTATTCATTTACTGTAAATCAGCTCTAAAGAATTTACGAGTTTATACTCGCAAATTTAAATAAATGCTCAAAATTTTAAGAAAAAAGTATAAAGTGTGAGATAAAAGTAGCAAATACCGTTTAATTTTTTTCATTCTGTGGCGGAAACATTACGTGTTAATGTTCTAAATTAAATATGAAAATATTTTTACTTTTTTTTCTTTTGGTTTTGGGATGAATATGATCTGCACGTGTTGACAGGGTTTTTTGAGTTTTGCTCATAGATATCTTTTTCTCGCCTAGCATCGGTGTTCACTGGTACAGAACTGCATCATGGTTTGCCTTCAAAAGCAGTTGGAAAGCACAGATAAGACCGCACAGTTTCACTTCATGCTTTTTTTCTTTTTTGGTAAGTCATCTGCCTAGGTGTAAACATGCACATTAAATAAACCAAAGGAGGCGGTGGGGGTCTGGGGGGGTGAAGGAAATATATATTTAAAAAAAACGTACAAGAGGGTGACAAATTTAGGTGGCTTTGTCGTAAATGATAGTCTTTAATAACTTAGCTGATACACTCCCTGTGTGGGAGGTTTCGTCTTAATAGCTGAATTCTGGAATAAGAAAAAGAGGGAGGGTTACCAGAAGAGTTCCCAGAAGATTACAACACAACCCTAATGTTTTCCCAACACGCTCACTGAGGCTTGTCGCCTCATTTACTAGCCTGGTTTTGTGACTACTGAGATAATAGCATGGTCGCAGCTATGTGTGTGTGTGTGCTAGTTTTTTTTCATGTTCAGTCTGAGACGCTCTCCACACAAGGGCACTACAGAAGCGAAGCATACACTCTGGTGTTTACCTGACAGAAACCAGATCCCATGAATTCTCCTCCTAACCGCTCACTCCGCTACTGCTCTGGCGGTTTTTCTCGTTCCACCAGCCCTGGGGAACACAGCTGCCACTGGGTCTCCACAGGGTGTGTGTGTGTGTGTGTGTGTGTGTGTGTGTGTGTGTGTGTGTGTGTGTGTGTGTGTGTGTGTGTGTGTGTGTGTGTGTGTGTGTGTGTGTGTGTGTGTGTGTGTGTGTGTGTGTGTGTGTGTGTGTGTGTGTGTGTGTGTGTGTGTGTGTGTGTGTGTGTGTGTGTGTGTGTGTGTGTGTGTGTGTGTGTAGCCATGAGCAGCTCAAACCTAATATTGCAGCGCACTAGAAGAGCATTTGTCACAGAGAGCCGAGCTGTGAAAACAAGTCAGCTGTTGAGGCTGCTTAACCGCTTCACAGAAATAACCATAAACCCCTTCTACTTAAGCAAACTGGCATGGTATTAATGCCATGCTTGTATTTATTAGATTTGTTTTAAGATGAAACCCAACTTAAATGGGTTAAAAAAGCTAGTTTTTGGCAACATAAACTGTATAAAATTGATCAGCTGATAAGAGGAACTGCATTGTGCAAAATACTGATAAATCATGTCTCAGTTTATTATTGCACAGTTTTATGAAATCATTGCAAATAGGTTATTCTTATAACTTAAGAATGACAATATTTGTCAGTGTATAATATCCATGAGCTGAATTAATTTGAGTGGGTTTATACATTTGGGGAGAAATGGAAAAGTGAACATGAAGATTGGAATAAAAATAAACTATTATTTTTCTGTTGCAAATAAATACAACTAGAAATAAATTCATTTTTATTAGACAAGTTTAGGTTTATTAGACAACTATTTTATATCATGGGTATTTCCTTCGAGGAGGCAAGGGAGACAGAGTCTACTCAAAATATTGGATGAGAAAAAAAAATAGTTGTACGAAAATAAGACTACGCCAGTATTAAAAAATATAACATTAAAAAGTGTACAAATCACTAATTTTTCTGAAGAAACTTTGTTCAACAGCGACACCAGCAGGTAAAGTTACAGCGAGAATCAGTACTCTTGCCTCCCCTGAGCCCATTCAGTTTTAACAGACCCACTAAAGCAGTTGTTTTCAAACCCTGGGTCATGACGGAGACTTAAAAACTGGGTCACCAGGATGATTTAAGGAAAACGTATGTAACCAAGACTCAGGAAACAAGCAACTAAATAACGTAAACAACAAAATGAAAATAACTGACAGCCGCCTCAGGTCAGAATCAAATGTGTATTTGTGTTTGCGCTCTGTTTTTGCAGCATTGTACATTGTAGCAAATCAGAGACATATCTGTTGATTTCTATAACGCAGTGGCCAATCAGAGGAGTTTTAGTGAGTCAGAATCCACTCACCGCTCAGAACGCGAGTTTTCTTGTTCAGTCCAGATATCTGGAAGCTCGCGACGCCAATCCTCTGATTATAATTAACAAATGTGAATAAGATATTAATTGTGCTGTTTTGACAGATTCATTGATTATAGCGGAATTAGAGATCGCGATAAACTGAAATGAGTGACAGCTTTGTAAGGAAGCGCACTTTGCGTGCTTTCTTTGCTGTATATAGCTTATTCTCCATTCAGAATTTGAATAAAAGTTTAGTTTTTCATGCTGCTAAGAGGACCAATGTGTCGTACTTGCAACAAACTTTCGGAAGTGACATCCGCATATTCTCTCGAAATCGCAATGACATTGTGATTATCATAACTATGGACTGGACAAAATATATGTCAGAATAGATGTGGATGAAGACAAGCACCCTCACTAATTTCAGTGATTTGATTTTGGAACAGAGCATACTTCCGGAGCTCTACGGTGGGACTCGAGATCGGTCTGTAGCGCAGTTTCCTTCCTTTCTTTTTTTTTTTATATATATATACATATAGATAAAAATAAATATTAGTCAATTTAAAAAGAAAAAAATAGGGTCGCTCTGAAAAACTTTGAAAACCACTGCACTAAAGCATGTGGTGAGTTTGGTGGAGGGTAATTGAGAATGAATGAGGGAAAGTCATGTGAGAGGAGGCAACGCCTCCATCGCAATATGACTGGTTCGGCTGTGATTGGTTCATGCAGTAAATCCTCCTTCTTGTGTTTGTGCGCATTCACAAATCAGTCTGAATGAACAATATGATGGTGTTAATGTTAAGACTAATTTTAAAAAGTCAAATTTGAATTTTTTATTACATTCAGGTAGAGCAAATCACGCAGAAGAAATTGTATATAATTTTACTAAACATAACAGACATGATGATCACTCTGTTGTAACTGATTTTACATGTGAAGGTGTTTCTTAAAGGCACAGTGGAGTGTACATTTACATGACAGCAATTGTACTAAAAACTGAAAAGTTTTTCCTTCTTTTTAAAAAGTTGTGTATACAGACAACAATGTTGTCAAAATGATCTACACACATCCAAGAAAATGTCTAAAAATACTGTATTTTCATTCCAGGCCAGTAGGTGGCGACATACGAAGAAAAAGTATGCGTCTGTGCACATACCTATAGACTAAACACTTTTCATGACGTAACTGTTTTCACAAATTCTCACTGAGCAGATACTGTATTGTTTTCAAAAACATGCCCTTGTTTTCAAAAACATGTTTTCAAAAGTTTGCATTTTCAGGCTCCCAAAACGCTGTTGTTGTGTAAATTAAAAATAACATAATGTAAATGCCCCCTAAGCTTATTATACAGTCATATAGAAATATAAAAAATAATGCAAACAGTTTAAGGATGCATGATATAGGATTTTTGCCAATATCTGAGATTTGCATATATTTTTCAACTCTTTTTGGCTGATACCGATATGTGTCCTTTTGTTTGGAAACAACACCTAGTCTCTCCTGTGTGGAAATTATAAGCTAATTATTTAAAATTTTGGTTAGTTTTTAACAAGAACTTATTTGTTAGAATTAAATAAACAATAATGAGGTTATTTTATAATGTCAGTACACTGAAGCTTTGAATATATCTATAAATAATCTATAGATCAATCGCACATTTTTTTTCCAGAAAGATGCAGTAGTAACCTTAACATTTTATTTTAAGATTTAACATTTGTAGATGGTCTAAACAAAATAGTTTAGAGCTCATAATTTGTTAAAAAATATATATTACATATTAATAAATAAATCAGTATATATAAAATGATTTACTTTACAAGTGTCATGTTTGTGATATTTTTTTTAAATTCATGTAAGCTATAGCTTCTGACCTTTAAATCAAAACATACTCATGATTTTATAACATCAATTACTGCTTTATTTAATCAGAAACAGTTTTAATGTTATTTGTGTATCTTACTTTCATTTTATTAAAAGTAGGCCAACTGCGCCCCCTACGGAATTAAAACTCGTTACTGAGCGGGCACCCGGGGGAGGCTGCCGTTGCTGCAGCTATTACGGTTTACTCTATCATACACCGAAGGCGTCAATCTGTACTTGCGTTCTCAGTTTAAATGTAGCGATCTCAAGCAGTGAATCTGATCACCATTCAGGCAAAACTTTGCTTCAAGAATGATCCACACTGCTGGACATGATCTAATCGCTAGCACACCCTGAGCACACGAAAGTTAATGTATTCCTCTTATCGGCAAGGCATATCGGCATACGTTTTCATATCGGACTGATGCCGATGTGTACATTTAAAGCCATCATCGGCCGATTCCGATATCGGTCTAATAATATCGTGCATCCCTAAAACAGTTTGACAAAAAAGTGAAAAAAAGTATGAAATGGCTCAACAAATAGCCACAAAAATCACACTCATTCATAATGTGTCTGTATTTCATTTCTCTCTTTCTTTTTCAGGTCACTATGTTAGATAAAAGTGCAGCTGAGGGAGCTTGTAAAGATCCCAACCCTATTATTGATGGACGCAAAGCTAATGTCAACCTGGCGTACCTCGGGGCCAAACCACGCAGCCCACTGACAGGTAAATACCAGACACAAGCTTTAAACTTACTCAAAATAGGGTACTTATATTTTAAATACTATAGTTATCTATTGTTCTGTCACTTTCAAAGGCGAAGTGTGTCATTTAAGCACCACAGAAATGCAAAAATAATGACTGTTTTCAAACAGGTGTTCTCACCATTTCCTCATCTGCCATTGGTCTGTAAAATAAATAAGTATGTCCCAAATTCAATTAATGTTGCTGTGTCAGGCTGGTGGGGATGTTCAAACAAACACACCAGTGCTTTCAAAGTGATTCATTCTGTTTGTTCAATTCTGTTGTGATTAGATTCAAGATTTGTGTTTGTCACAGTGAAATGTAAGTCAGGTCCGCTCCATGGACAGTGCAATTATTATGAAATACAAACACAAAGAAAATAATATATATATAAATATATGTATGGGAAAAAAATAAATAAAGAATAACATACAATTTTATAAAATATATTTTTTTTTAGCAGGACTGTATACTGTAGACTTAATAAATATTAAGATAAGCAGGAATGTGCAAGAATAATGTGCAAACAGGTTGTACAGGGTATTTACATATCAGCAATAGGAATGGTAGAGAATAATGAATAACTTACTGATTATTGAGTGATTATTAAATGGAGTCATGTTGATGTTATGAGACTGAGTTTGAGTTTAGGAGCCTGATCGCCTGGGGAAGAAGCTCCTCCGAAGTCTCTCAGTTTTTGCCATCATGCTACGGAAGCGCTTGCCAGATGGCAGAAAAATGAAAAGACAGTTACCAGGGTGATTAGAGTCCTTTTGTAGCTCTGCTTTTGCAGCGTTTGAGGTAGATGCCTTTGCAGTCCTGACTGGAGACGTTTCCATACCACACTGAGATACACTGAGCTAATACACTTTCTATGGCCCCTGAATAGAAAGTTTTCAGGATTGCTGGTGAGATCCTGAATTTCCTCAGCTGTCGCAGATGGTACAGTCTTTGCCTGACTTTCTTAAGCTGAGTTTGAATGTGTGCAGTCCAAGTCCGGTCCTCTGAGATGTTTACACCGAGGTACTTGAAGCTGCTCACCCTCTCCACAGGGGTCCCACTGATCATAAGAGGAGTGTAGGGCCGCTGCTGTCTCTTCCTGAAGTCCATGAATGAATGAATGAATGAATGAATGATGCATTTATATAGCGCTTTTTGTGTATTGTTGTACACCCAAAGCGCTTTACAATCATGTGGGGGGTCTCTCCTCAACCACCACCAGTGTGCAGCATCCTCTTAGATGATGCGACGGCTGCCACAGGACAACGGCGCCAGTGCGCTCACCACACACCAGCTACAGATGAAGAGGAGAGAGAGAGATAGAGCCAATCAAGTGGATGGGGATTATTAGGAGGCCATGATTGACAAGGGCCAGTGGTGGGAATTTGGCCAGGACACCGGGGTTACACCCTACTCTTTACGAGAAGTGCCATGGGATTTTTAATGACCACAGAGAGTCAGGACCTCGGTTTAACGTCTCATCCGAAAAACGGTGGTTGTTTACAGTATAGTGTCCCCATCACTATACTGGGGCGTTAGGACCCACACAGAACACAGGGTGAGCACCCCCTGCTGGCCTCACTAACACCTCTTCCAGCAGCAACCTAGTTTTCTCAGGAGGTCTCCCATCCAGGTACTGACCAGGCTCAACCCTGCTTAGCTTCAGTGGGCAACCAGTCTTGGGCTGCAGGGTGATATGGCTGCCAATTGTCCATGATCAGCTCTTTAGTTTTGCTCGCATTCAGAGAGAGACCGTTGTCCTGGCTCCATGATGTAAGTCTCTCTACCTCATCCAAGTATGCGGTCTCATTGTTGTTGGAAATGAGGCCCAGAACCACAGTATCATCTGCAAATTTAACAATAGAAGTGGAGCTGTGAGAGGACACGCTGTTGTGTGTGTAGAAAGAGTAGAGCAGGGGACTCAGGACACAGCCCTGTGGTGCTCCTACGTTCAGGGTGATGGAGTTGGAGGTGAACTGTCCTATTTTCACCACTTGAGGTCACCGGTGAAGAAATCTGGAATCCAGTCACAGAGTGAAGAGTTTAGGCCGAGGTCTGTGAGTTTAAAAGCTAGCTTGATAGGGACCATAGTATTGAAAGCTTACATATTTCCCATTTTTACTGTCAATGTGCGTGAGGGAAGAGTGGAGGATGTGAGAGATGGCATCTTCAGTAGATCGATTGGGCAAACTGAAGAGGGTCCAAAGAATCAGGGATGGAGGAGCAAATGTAGTTCTTTACCAGTCTCTCAAAGACCTTCATGACTATTGATGTGAGGGCAACTGGATGATAGTCATTCAGGCAAGAGGGTTTATTGTTCTTAGGCACAGGGATGATGACAGATTTTTTAAAGGAGGTGGGAACCACAGAGGTAGCAAGGGACTCATTAAAGATGGAAGTAAACAAACCAGCAAGCTGATCAGCACAGGACCTAAGAACATAGGTCCGGCTGCAGGACCTAACATCAGGTCCGGCTGCTTTCCTGACGTTCACGCGCTTTAGTTCCCTCCGAACCTCGTCCTCTGACACGGTGATTACATGATCATTGCTGCTCTTTCTGCTGCTTCCTGACGCGCTGATCGGCAGAGTCGGGCTGTCGCAATTGCATTCAAAGCGGCCGAAAAACGAAAAAGTTATCAGATGGCGTTACAGCACTTTCCGGGACCGAGGTTGTGAGCCATGTTTCAGACAAACAAAGGATGTTACAGTCCCTTATGTCCCATTGGAAATTTATCCTGGCTCTAAGATCGTCCATCTTATTCTCCAAGGATTGGACATTAGCGAGCAGAATGCTCGGTAGAGGAGGACTGTGAGCCCTTTTTCTCAGTCTGTTGCGAATCCCAGTGCATTTCCCGTGGTGCTTCTTGATCCCTTGCCTATTCAAGTGGTTATTCAAGTGGCCATTGTTCATCTCTGCGTTCTGAAGAATCTCCAATGGCCACGATGGATTGGAGGATAAAGTGTCCTGAAACAGGTTAGTATAGCGGTGTCCAATGTCCAAAAGTGTTTCTTTGTCGTAAGTGATCAGTGCAGACGTTATGTGTGTAAAAAGAGAAAGCAAAAGTAAGTAAAAAATTTAATAAAAGCACAATCTAAGCGGAGCTACCTGGACGGCGTCCGAACTCGCGTTCAATAATAAATGGCGTTCAATAATAAATGAACGCCATTAATAAATTATACACTTCCCCTTTAAGAATTCTAAAGCTGCTTGAAGTTGTTTTGCCCTTATATGGAAAAGCAATTGTTGCAGCTTTTTCTTGTTGACACTTTCGCTGTGGATGATTCATACTGGCAAAAACTGATGTATTTTTTCATCATATCATGCTCTCTGTATCATAATAATATTTTGTACTCTAACACACAAGTCTCTCTGGCTGCCACACACACAATATCACACTTATTTTAACGGGTTGTTTGACGAGTTAAGCCTGTCAAGAACTTACTGCCATCCTACATTTGCATCTATGCATGTGTTTGACTGCATTGGCAGAAAGTGATATATGTTCAGAACTTCAATCAGCACGTCTGTCTGTTCGTTCGACATCCAACTTTGCATTTCTGAGTGTGTTTTGTGGCTGATATGTCAGAAAGAGGAAGGGTATTGTAGAGGGAACCTAAAGCATGTACACCTGTCCTAACACACACTCAGGAAAAATTGATATTTTTGGCCCCTGCTCTTGTTCTTGTCCAAACATGTTTGAAACGGCAGTCCTGTATCATCTCTCTCTCTCTCTCTCTCTCTCTCTCTCTCTCTCTCTCTCTCTCTCTCTCTCTCTCTCTCTCTCTCTCTCTCTCTCCTCTGCCGTTGTAGCCATCGTCACATGACTCACACCTCGATTTACTGTATATTTGTTTGTTTTTTCCCAGGCTTACATGTTACTCTGGGAAACATATTGTTCAAAGACATTTTGGTTTAAGAGTGAATGACAAATAAAGATCATTAAAAGAAGAAATCTTAATAATTTTTGTATATCTATTTAAAATATAATGCCTAGTTAAAATATAATAAGTTCTTAAAAAACATTTATATGACATTTATCAAAACCTATTAAATAATATACTTTTTTAAAAATATTTAGCTATAAATTATTATTTATATTTTAGTCTTAGTGATATTAGTAATTCAACTTAAACTTATTTTACTTATTTCTAAATTTTTGTTAAAGGTATTTTTAACCTAAACTTAAATTATGCATTAATACATATTATGTATTATGTACTCAACTTTATATATGTTCTATTTCAATGATAACCAAGATCATAAATAAAGAAATCTTAAAAAACAAAATAATAATCAAGCTAAGCGTCGAGTTCTTAAAGGGGTCATATGATGTGATTTCAAGTTTTGCTTTCTCTTTGGAGTGTTACAAGCTGATTAATCCCTGAAGTTGCAAAGACTAAAGTCTCAAAACCAAAGAGATATTCTTTATCAAAGGTAAAAAGTCTCGGGCTTGAACTGATGGTAAAACTAACTTGAAAGCTGAAGCTTGCGATTATGGAAAGGGCCGTTACATTTCCGATGCAGCTTGTGGTGTTCGGCCAATCACAATGCACTGGGTCAGTTGGCCAATCAGAGCAGACTGTGCTTGTCGGAAGGAGGGACTTTATAGAAAACGCTGCGTTTGAGAGAGGCAGGCATAGAGGACCTACAATAATGTACAGTATTTGAAAAATAATGTGTTTTTGAACATTAATGAATGAATGAATGAATACATTTAATAGCGCTTTTTGTGTATGTGACACCCAACAGCTTTATTTGAAAAATAATGTGTTTTTTGAACATTAATGCATGTCAACATATTCTGTTACACCAAACAAACAAAATAATGATCTTTAAAAAAGCATCATATGACCCCTTTAAAGTCAACATTGAAAAGTAAAACAAATATAGTATATATTATTATAGTATATATATATATATATATATATATATATATATACACACACACACATTGCTAGTAATATATTAGTTCTGTTTTAGTTGTAGTCATTTCTAGTATTTCAAATGATTTATTTTAGGTAGTTCTTAGTTCAGTTAGTTAAATTATTTTTATAATGAATATTTTCAGTTATATTATTTATTATAAAGACTATTTTTATAAGTATAAGTTAAATTATTTCATATATTATATTATTATATGATATATTTATATTTTATTTCAGCTTAAATAATAATTATTAATAAAATCATTAAAATCAATGAAAAAAAATATTTTATCATTAATAAAATGAGTAATAGTTATTAAATAATAGCTTTTAGTTTTAGTTAACACAAAAAATCATTATACACCGATTCGCAGAGACATATTATTCCAAATTATTTTTGCTAATTATTTCCAAGCTATACTGGTCCCGAAGCCTTTTCCACAATAATTTCAGGCTATTAATACCAGTAATTCCAGGTTATTAATATAATTAATAGCTATGAATTAATAACTTTATTATTTATTAAAATATTTGGACCAATTATAGTTTTTTTTATATAAAAAATAAAAATGTAATTCAAAACATGCTCAGTCATTTTCTGTATTTGAATAACACTGCTCCACCATACACCGAAATTAATGTTACATCACTGGCCTATGTATAATGAGCATAAAACTGAGAGAAGAACGTTTTTTTTTTTTATAAACATAGAAAAAGACAAGTTGAATTATGTTTACCATAAGGTTTGTGTAAAGGGTAAAGTGTGCTTATGCAAATAATGCAGTGCTGTAGAAGAGGCTGTTGAGCTTCCAGTCCTGTGCTGTGCGTGCGTGTGCGCGTGTGTGTTTGAATGGGCATCCAGGCGAGAGATGTTTCTGAGACACTGTTACGCTGCAGAACAGACAGCCTGGAGTTTTTCACATGAGTGACTTCATGAGAGCGTACAGACTGGATGAGAGGAAAGAGAAAAAGCAAAAACAAAAGTGCATATTGGGTGAATGGAGAGAATGAGTGCCAATTAAACCCTAAAGAGTGTGCGGTTGTGGAGGACACAGAATTACAAATGTGCATCATGAATGAATGACTCCGTTAAACAATGTCCAAGTGAGCAAATAATATTGCATTTGTCATCTGTTCCTTTCAATTTCTGCTGCTTAACAACCATAAACCTTAATTTATTGCCAAAATGTCTTAAAGGGGTGTTCTGGGTTCAAAATGTTAAATGAAGCTCTGTCGACAGCATTGACTTAGCCCTTAGTTTTTAACAAACAAAAAGCCATGTAAGGCCTAGAGTGTGCGGTTTAAAAGCAGAAATGTGCAGCTTGTATTTTTGTACATATTAGTGGTCAACCGATATGGATTTTTTGATGGCTACAAATGATAACATGCATCTTTTGATGAATTTGGTGCATTTACATTCATGGATGTTGATTACTGTACACAGACGCTTTTTAAAATTAAGTTAAATAAAAATGTAATTAATCATAAAATGTATTTTAAAGATTTAAAAATACAAAAAAACATGCTGCAAAGAAAGTATATATTTTACATAATATTTAATTATTTAAAATTAATCATTTTTAAAATGGTTCAATATGAAAACATATGAACTTGATTAAAAAAGTAATACTTTTTCATACACGGTTTACTTTGTTTTTAATTTCTGTCTAATAATTATGTTCTCATAGCGTTTTTTGTTTCTCGAAAATATAATCTGAAATTCCTTTCATTGGTATTAATATAATATTGTGATAATAATTTCATATAAAATTATTATTTTTGCTTTAAAGCTCAATAAATCATCCTTTTAGTAGTCATCAGGCAGATGAATTTCCAGTTATGTTGTTTATAACAACCCCTTTGTGTTCTGTCCTTGGGTTTTATGTTAATTTGAACGGATTGCATGATAACAAAATGTCTTAAATCGTGTGTATTTTAACATGCCTTGCAATATCTTGACCCTTAAACTTCCATTACAAACTTAACTTCCATGTACAAATAATATTTGTTTGTTTTTACAAACTGGAGAATGAGTTGAAATAAAATGTTTAATCTGGGTCATTCCTGCAAAGGAATATTTCAGCCCCAAAAATATTATAATTTTCTTTATGACAGTTAAAGGTGGGGTATAATTTTTTTCCAAAAACTTTAGAAAACGAGTCGGCCCAAGTACCAAAACAAACGCTTAGCCAATCAGCAGTAAGGGGCGTGTCCACTCGTGATGCAAAGGAGAGAGCACTCATCAGTGCACAAAACCAGAAATCGCTTAGCCCACATTTAATAGTGAACTTTCACAATCCAAAAAAAACACCAAATATAAGTGGCTATTTGTATTTAAGACCTGCAGCTTGAGGAAAGCTTGACATGTGTGTTGTTGTACTAAAAATGTAGTTTCACAACACATTTTTTTTAAATGTCTTCTTTTGGGCTCCACAAAATAAAGTCAGTCATTATAGGTTTGGGACGAAATTAAACTCATCTTTTCCTCGCCCTCATTTATGGGTGAACCGTCCCTTTAACTATCAGAAGCAGATTTCAATCTCTTGTTTTGCTCTTGTTGTCACAGGATACTCGACTGGAGTACAGCAGGTTCAGCCAGCCCTGATCCAGAGGCAGTATGGGTAAGCATCTCTTCTCATTCTGCTAATGTCAGGGGTGAGGGAATGACATGAAATCCTGTCAGAAACAGTCCTGTCATAACTGTCAGTTATTCTTAACAACCAGGCTTCTTCCTCTCACACATCCCGCCTCTGCTCGTCTCACTCAGATCTGAGGACACGAGCGTGAACGTTAGTGCAGCTCTTCCTCAGTATTTGCTGTCATGTGTTTACAGTAGCGTCTGCGGTTTATTTTCATCTCTCTGCCTCCTTCCCAAATTCTCTCTCATACTGTCACTCGGTCTCGGTTTCTCTTTTTTTTACTCTCTTCCTCTTTCTGTGTTTCCCTCTTGGTATCTTTCTGACAGCGTTTCTCTTTCTTTACTTTCTCCGCTCTGTCTCTCTTCCCTATCCTGTTTGACCTGTTTGTCTGTCAGTTAGGTCACCACCTGCCTCAAGTCTGCTAACCAGCCAGGTGTTATGCAAAACAAGCCTTCGTCTCTCTCTGCACACATCTTTCTTGTTCCCTATCCCACCCACACATATCAACCAACATCTGAATCATGTTTTACATATATTTCAAAGAAATAGTTCATAAAAAATATATCATTGTTTACTCGCCCACATGTTATGCTAAACCCATAGGTTTTTCTACACAAAGGTAGATCTTAAATCATAAGTGCTACATTTAAGATTGTTATGATTTGTGACCCTGGAGCACAAAACCAGTCTTAAGTCGCTGGGGTATATTTGTAGCAATAGCCAAAAATACACTGTATGGGTCAAAATGATTGATTTTTCTTTTATGCCAAAAATCCAAGTAAAGATAAAAAATGCCAAAGATCGTGTTCCATGAAGATAATTAGTACATTTTCAACTGTAAATATATAAAAACTTAAGTTTTGATTAGTAATATTGCTAAAAACCTAATTTGGACAACTTTAAAGGTGATTTTCTCAGTATTTAGATTTTATTTGCACCCTCAGATTCCAGATATTCAAATAGTTGTATCTCGGCCAAAAAATTCAGATGTATAAATCTCAATTTCTAAAAATGTACCCGTATGACTGGTTTTGTGGTCCAGCGTCACATTTAAGGTTCTTAAAAAGGATTTTTTGGAACATGACAAATTTCTACATAAAATATAATCTTGTATTTATGGTCTAAGATGCATAATTTCTTGAAGATGCTCAATTTTAATTGTCAGTTAATATAAAAATATGCACTAATGTTTGGGCTTGATAAGATTTTTTATGTTTTTGAAAGAAGTGACTTATGCTCAACCATATAAAATAGTTCAAATACATATATATATTCTGCAAAGTAATCAAAAAACCCTGAAAACACATGCATCATGGTTTCCACAAAAATATTAAGTAGCACAACTCTTTTCCATATTGATCATAATGAAAAAATGTTTATTGAGCAGCAAATCTGAATATTATAATTATTTCTAATTATTGACTGTATACTGAAACAGTCAATATTGAATTTGTTGATCATAAAATGAAATCCAAATATAGTTCATTCACTAGCTGATTTTTACAGATGTGAATCTGGTTGTAGAATGAGGTTGTAACTCTTGTAAATAACCGACCTCTGTGTACAGAGTGAGATTTAGCGTTTAGAAGTGGAGCGAGTGCTGTATTTTGTGTACATAACCTGTATGTTAAAGGGTCTTGTCCATATCTGTGGGGGTCTCTATTCAAACTCACTAGCTTTTGTTTGAACAGGTGTCCTGTACCCATTGTGGGTCTGTATGCACTGTCAGTTAAAAGCGCTACTGATCATTAACCCTAATCATGAACTTCCTCTTTGAGACGGCCAATGCTAATAATAAGAAACGCATTAGAGGTCAACTTAACACCACTACAGTAATGGCCAACAGACTGCAAACAAACAGACCTACAACATTATAAGGCTATTTGAACATGAGAGATTGTCTGTTCTGATTAGGATCAGTATTGACCCTGAACAAAGCATCCATTGTCAGTTTTGCTATATATGAGGCGTGCGTTGGGTTATCACTGCTCAGTTAGTCAGTGAGTAGCATGTCCTCGTTGAGAGGAAGACGCTCCTGCTGTCGTTGTGGGTTGGCACTCTCGCCATCTGTTGGCTGGCATTAGAGGGATTTCTCCCGTCTGGGTGGTCGGGTGTTGGTGTTGGGGCTTCCTGAGGTAGGAGGCTTTATCAGGGTGCTGGAGATGGGGATTACGAGAGCGGAGGGTGCCGCTAACAAACCCCCTGTGGTTGGGGGTTGGGTGTTTGCCTGCTGAAACAGCACAATGAGGATCAAACTACTTGAGCATCTCAGATACACATACACGCTCATGTCTCTCATACACCGTCAGCTTGTCTTGCCTCGAGCCGAATATATGTTCACTGACATCTGACCTTTATCACTTGGTGGCAACATTCACACCACTCTACCAGCGAGCAGCCATGTGACATTGTTGACAATCTAGTATTAATAATATTTCATGATTCATCATATGTATTGATTCATACAAAAAAGGAAGGAAAGAAAGAAAAATGTTTTTGAAAGTAGTCTCGTTTGCTCACCAAGACTACACTTATTTGATAAAAAATACAGTAAAAACAGCAATACTGTAAAATATTATTACAATTTAAAATAACTTTTCTTTTTGGCTATATTGTAAAATGTTATTTATTTCTGTGATCAAAGCTGAATTTTCAGCATCATTACGCCAGTCTTCAGTGTCACATGATCCTTCAGAAATCATAGTAATAGGCTGATTTGATGCTCAGGAACATTTCTTATCAGTGTTGAACAGTTCTGTTTCATATATTTGTGGAAATATTTCATGAATTTGGATTCTTTGAAGAATTTGGATTTTCTGATGAATAAAAAGTTTAAAATAACAAAACCTTTTTTATCAATTCCTTGCTATGGAAGCTTGTTTCCGCCATTGAATACAAAATACAGATTTTTTTTCTCAGAATGGTGTAATATAAACTTAAGTAGAAATAAATTAAGTATAAAATAAAAAGTACAAATAAAAAGTCACAATTACCTTTTTTATTCAGTGGCAGAAAACAGGCATCCATACATTGCTGAATAAAAGTATTTTTGTTCTATTCTCTGGGTAGAAAGAAAAAATATTATTTATTTTTTGCACATTTATGTTTTTAGGGTAATGCATATTCATTTCAGACAGCTGTGAATCTCTGTGTCCTACAATGTCACACAAGCTCTCATTTAGTTAGAGTGGCGTGACAAGGGTGGCCCTCTCCCAAATTGCCCCTTCACTAATTCATCAGTAATTTAGTGATTGCACTGTTTTTTCTGTGTTTGCCTGGTAAGATATGACCTTTAAAACCCCTCTGTCTCTGTCTCTTCCTGTCTCTGCCCCACACCCAACAGCTGGGGCTGCTAAAAGTGATATTCTGCTCTGGGCATGACGGCACGACCTAAGATCATTCGTCCTTCCTCTTTGTCGTCATAATTTGCTCCCTTCCGCATCTCTTCATTTCTCTTTGTGCTTCTGCTCTGTCACTCTCATGCACAGAAGAAAAGGCTTCCTGTATCCCCACATCAACAGAACCACCTAAATCAATTACAGATAAGCACTCAAACATACTAAAATATCACAGATATTGTGTTATAACACTGATAAAAACACGTATGCTGTAAAACATAGTGAGCTGTCTGCAGACACAGCATTTAAAGTCACAATGAAATAAAGTTTCAAATGTAATATTTCAGTGTTTATTATAAATGATTTATCCATGTACATCATTACTTTTTTTTTCAATTTCATGTGCCATTGGAATCATTAACCAAATATATTCACTTTCTCTAATGATGCATACACTTTTGAATGCAAGATATTTTAGCAAAAATTATATTTTAGTCAGTCGCTCAATCTGTTTGACGCAAATGTTCTTACTGAATGTCAAGAAGAGCCGTTTTCCAAAATGAAAACACTCACATGACTTTCAAGTGATCGTGATTTGTGATCGGAGAAACAACAAACCACAATAATTTTGACCCATACAGTGTATTGTTGGCTATTGCTACAAATATACCCCAGCGACTTAAGACTGGTTTTGTGGTCCAGGGTCATAAATATGCATCATACTTCAAATACCTGTTTTCACAGTCCGCACTGCAACAAGAAAACGGCATTTTCAAATTCATGCACTGGGGAATTTTCTAAAGCATTTCAGTGTTCACCATATCAGTGTGGACAGAAGGCAAAAACGCAGAGAAAAAGATGTTTTCAAATATATCCAGATTAGTGTACATGTAGTCTCAGTCAGTAATGAGGTTACAACTCCGTTAGCTAGCATCAAGTCCTGTACTACGCCAGCACTCCACATTTTCAACAGTTGCGAAACAAGTGCGAGAAGATCTTGTAAGTTCTTTTCCTCTGTATTGACGAACATCTGAGTGAAACAGATAATCTAAAAATAAAAACGGGGACTTGGTTTTGTCCATCGGATGATTGGATGGAAGCAGATCTGAATGTGAGGTCAAAAAAGTTTATAGACATGCATAATTTTCACAAGAAGATAAATAGGGTGAATTTGTATTATTTTTTAAATCAAGTCAACACAATAAGTTTATCTAAGGGTTAGAAGGCTGTCTACATGTAGCACAGAGCTGAAGACACACTCATTTCCAATCAGTTGGCCCTATTTTATCAGTCCTCACACCCTTGTCAGCTTTGGTCTTTTTTATTTTGCCTTGTCTCAGTTTCTCTCTCTCTCCTCCTTCTTGTCTCTCTCAATCCCTCCATTTCCCTGTATGCATTAGTGTTTGCTAGGATGAATAGGGTCAGTAAGGACGGCAGACTCAGTTGATTTGCCTACTCCACAAAGCCTCTGTCAGACCCTATAAATCATCCTTCAGCCCAGGACGCCAGCGAGGGACTGGCAGACGAGTGACACTGCAGCTGTGTGTGCGTGTGTGAGGGGAAGTGTATGCTGCTGCAGATGTGTGAGTGTGTGAGGCTGTGTATAAGGGTGTTGCCGGCTTGGTGTTTTCAATATTTTGAGCTCAGTATCGGCAGCCCCTCTAGGTTCCTCTTTGTTTTTGAGGGAGGCTCATGGGTGTGAGCTGTGGTTAGCAGCCTCTGGTCTCTCTTTCTGTCTCTAGTGGTTTAGTTTGCGGTGATGTTGACTATGATATAATCAGGCAGAAACTCATGAGAAATATTAATGAGGTCAGTGAGCAGGTCAGTTAGAAGAGCACTTATAATAATACACCATGTTTATTCATGTTACAGTTACATTACACTGCTGTTCAAAATTTTGGGTCAGTACGGTGTAACAAGGATGTATTAATCAAAAGTGACAGTAAAGACACAATGTGACAAACAATATCCATTTCAAATAAATACTGTTCCTGTTGAACTTTCAGTTCATCAGAGAATCTTGAAAAAAATGTATCATAGTTTGCACAAAAATATTAAGCAGCACTGTTTTCAACATTGATCGTAATAAGAAATGTTTTGTTAAAAAAAAAAAAACATTTCAAGAGCTATTAGTCCTAGGAAACTTTCTGTAGAACTTCACTATGAAACAAAATTTTAATTGTCAGTAAGTAATAGGGATGCAACAATACAGTTAGTCCACGGTTCAATACGTTCCTCAGTTTTTAACCACGGTTTTTGGTTTGAATCTGATTGCTTGGCACATCTGTGAATTAACAACAGAAAACTCGTTAACCTCTGTACACTGGAAATGCATGGATTATTATATGCCTGCCTTACATTTATTTTGAGAGAAATTTATACCCAAAATAGGATGTATTGGCAATTATTGAGCACTAGAAGTCTGTGTTTTACTCACTCTCGAGGCATCCTAGGTGTATATGACTTTCTTCTTTCAGACGAATCCAATCGGAGTTGTATTAAAAATTGTCCAGCGTTATCAATGCAGTGGGCGGGTGTTTCTGTTCAACAGTCCACAAGACGTGAAATAAAGTGCGTGCATCCGTAATAAAACGTGCCTCACACGGCTCCGGGGGGTGGATAAAGGCCTCCTGTAGCCAATCCATGCGTTTTTGTAAGAAAGATATCCAAAATATGAAACACTTCTCTCTCACTTCATCTAACTGTGGTACGCGGAAGTCGTTCCGGCGTTGTGTGATTAGTGATGAATGCGGAGAGAGAACAAAACAAAACGCCGGTCACTTTATTTGTGTTTTAGACTGTTAGAGAGAAACACCCGCACACTGCAATAATAACGCTTGGAATAGCCAGGACATTTTTTAATACAACTCTGAGTGGATTCGTCTGAAAGAAGAAAGTTATATACACCTAGGATGCCTCGAGAGTGAGTAAAACACAGGCTAATTTTCATTTTGGGGTGAATTAACCCTTTAATTAACCAAATTGCAGCCTTTGCGATCTGATAATTGCACTAAGCTATATCGTGATTTCAGTTTTTATTTACAATAATCCTGCAGCCCTAGATAATATTTAACTCTCTCTCTCTCTGTGTTTGTCTTCGCAGACTAAGCCAGCCGTATGTTTACCCTCAGGCCTTCCTGCAGCCCAGTCTGGTTCTGCCCGCACAGGTCACCTCCGGCACCGCGACCCCTTACCTAGACTTCAGCACTGCCTACACTCAGTACGCCTCCTCGGCCTTCGAGCAGTATCCCTACGCGCCCTCGCCAGGCTTCCTGAGCTACATGTACCCTCCAGGCACCCCCGGGCCCTCCTCTGCCGCAAACACCCCCGTCCCATCCATCGGAGGCGCCCCCAGCGCAGCCTTCATCCAGATCCCTCCTCATCAGCTCCACGCCGACCGCCTCTAGATCAGGCCACATGCAGGGACCCACCGAGTATGCTGATATTGCACTAGAACATCCTCATTTTGGGACAGGGAACTGTGACATCATCAGCCTGAGACTGGGGTCGAATACAAAAGGGCTTCAAGTTATTCTGCTTTTCATCTACCCTAAGTTTATTGACTTTTACTTTTACTGGTTACTCTTTACGATTAATAATTATATATTATTGGTAGATGTTGAATAACCAATATTAGATGAATGAATGGCGGATTGCAGGGTTGAAATGCACACGATTATACACACAACCGTTCAAAAGTTTGGGGTCGGCAAGATTTTCTAATGTTTTTGAAAGACGTCTCTTATGCTCACCAAGCCTGCATTGTATTTAATTAAAAATACTGTTAGAAAAAAATAGAAAAAACTGTAATATTGTGAAATATTACAGTTTAAAATAAATGCTCAGCAATTTTTCAGCATCATTACCCCAGTCTTCAGTTTCACACGATCTTCAGGAATCAATCTAATATACTGATTTACTGCTCAAGAAACATTATTATTATTATTATCAATATTGAAAACAGTTGTGCTGCTTCATATTTTTGTGAACTTTTTAAGGATTCTTAAATGGAGAAAACTCAAAAGAACAGCATGTTATTTCAAATAGAAGTGTTTTATAAAAATATAAATGTCTTTGCTTCCACTTTCTATCAGTTTAATGCATCCTTGCTGAATAAAAGTATTAATTACTGTCAAACAAATTTAAGTTCCTGACCCCAAACGTGTGGATGGTAGTGTGTATATATGCCGCTAAGAATGACAGTTTTTAAGGTTGGATGGTGTGCATCTCTGCAGGAATATCTGTAAAGCACAAAGCCTTAGAGACTTCTCCAGGTTTTGTTTAGTTTTTTATTTTAACTTTATATAGCTGTTCTTATGACACAACTGTGCTTCCCTCTATCTGAGCGAAAATATGTGCATTTTTAACCAGACTTTTTCCAAGAATAGATAACTTTTCTAGAAATGTAGCATTGGAAAGGATTTGTAATTCTGCTTATCACTATCACCTCTGTCAGATGTCTCTTCCATCCCTTTCCTCAAGATTACTCGCAATCTTATTTAGCTCCACATAGACTGTAACGACATTAATCCAGCATTCAGTAACACATGGATTCAAGATGCGCTGCGGCTCGCCTGTTGAATAATCATGAGGAAATAGACACTGAAACATTGAGTATTAATCATATTCTAATTCTGTTTCGTCTGTGATGCTTTTTAGACGCAGTTTTGGTCTGCTAAAAGCACAAATGAAAGAGTATTGTGACATCTCAGTGGTTGCTTTTGGTATCGCTCCACGAATGACACTACAGCACAAAATGCCAACGAGAACATGCAGAAAAACTTGATTGATGAAACGTTCGGGGAGCACAAGAGGACATATTGCCAGGACAATCGGTTTGTTTTCACAAGAACAGTGTTGCCATTAATCTGCCCTGAGACACTCAACTCAAACCATGAAAATACCTTACAGTGAAAGCCATAAGACCAGAACATGCAAAACAAGAAATAAAGTCAATTTACAAAAACTGACCTTCACTAACGTGGTTATTTTGAAGTCTGTGTATGTTTTACTACATTCTTACCTTTTTTTTGGCCACCCTGCTGCATTATTAGATGGTTCATAACTTCATATGATTATATTATACTGTCAGTTTGTCTGTTCTACACTTGTCAGTTGAGTTTGTTTTTCTTCTTTGGAACTTGTTTTGTTTCTGCCGACAAATTCATTGAGAAACACGGAAGAATACATGTGCTTACAATGAATAACCGAAGGCAGTTTAACAACCATTTATGGCTGCTTCAATGGAAGTGCTGGAGGGAATCCAAGAGTTCATGGACGAGCATACAAACCTATGCAAATGAAGGCAATGAAGAGCATTAGGGCTTTATGCATGGCTTTATATGTTTTTGTGAGTAGGCAAACTATCACTATGGAAACTACTGGAAGTTATATGCATGAGGCCTCAGACCTCAATCCAAATGAGCACCTGTGAACGACTTTACAAACAGACAGTCCTCCAACTTAATGAAACGTTTATGCACTGTGTGTGATGTTTTCATTATATTGCACAGATGTATTATTTTTATTATTATTTGGACAGTTTAGGATTATAGGGGTTTTCTTGTGCACCACCTGCATGTCAATTTGGAAAAACTAATACTGGATTATTTTGAACACATTTACACGATCCTGACTATATTTAGGGAAATCAGCATTGCAGTTAGCAATATTATACTGTATTTCTGTCATTCACTTTCATCACAGTAAAACTCTACTCAAACTTTGACAAGAGTTTAGGGTTCATCTGGTGCTCCAGCTGTTAGTCCCTGCTGCCAGATGCTGTGGACGAAAGCCATCTTTCTCCATTGATGGTCATTTAAAAGTAGGCTATATTTGTAAATTAAACAAACATAGCATATTATTTAAATCATAAAGGTGTTATTAAATCATATCGATTTTATTTTTAGTCACCAAATCGCAGTAAGTCAGGAATACATTGATATCATAGCTATGTGCCCATGTAGTCCTTTTATTTTGTATTTATGTTAATATTTACTGTATTTATGCGTTTATTGGTTGTAAAGTTGATCGGTTTTAAAAAGGCATATTTGAAATGCTTTCCGTGTTTTGTCTGTTTAATGAACAGGTATCTAGTGGCATAAACAAACATTTCCCATACAACTCTAAATTCTCTACACAATTATCGTGAAAACATGTTGAAGATTAATTGCATTTTATGTTCAGCCTTTTACATTTTGCATACTTGTTGTGTACATTATGTTTGGACATTTTTTACGCGCTCTTTGATGGTTTCAAGATGGCGGCGCAGTGTCGTGAGAAATCGGGTACACACAAACGACATTAAAATACGTATGTATATTCTTTATAGTTTAAAACAAATGGGGAATAATAGGCCCTTAGGGGAGAGGCATTAGACTATATATTTTATTGGACAAGAAATTGTAGTGCAAGATGAGCCATCAATATTTCTGATCCGTTTTCGAGACTGTAAATAATGTCCATAGCTGCAGAATGAACTAAAGCGATTGTTTCCGAATTATTGATTATTGTACTAATTTTGACATCTAGGCCATTTAGAAAGTATTTTTGTTAAATCTTGAGTATAAGTCATGTGCGAGACAGAAAGATTTCAGGGCAAAATAAAGAGACTGAAGAGGAAAATGGAAATGAAGGTGCAGTTGAGGTTATTTTGCATGTCCCCAGCTTAAGGATCTAAACGTTTGTTATGTGATGGCCATACAAATAGGGTTGTCCGTGTTTCTGAATTTGTTGTGGGTGTATGGCCTGGATGAGTGTGAAGTTTCCCGTCCTGAAATGTGTCCCAGTCCGCCCCTGCATGCATATTTAATGGTATCTGAATACTAGAAGTACATTTTGACTTCGTGGAATTGAGTTTGTTTTGTCTCCCCTTTAGTAATAACGTTTTTACCCCTGCATTTAATTCTGTTTTACTGTAAACAGGTACTAACACATTTTCTTGTTCCTAGTTTCTATTCCTAAATGTCTTTATCTCTAATATTAAACCTCGCCATGATAAACCTCTAATGGCAGGTGAATGTTTTGAATCACAAACTGTTGTACCGCGCCATCTAGTGTTAATATAAGTTCCTGCATCATTCATACTACAAGCAAAATGAAGCATGTGCTCATGTGATATATACAAACACTTTCTTTTTTATGTATTTATTTGCATTCAAATATGATTCATATTGTTGTTGTTTTTTTGCCCAGTCATAAAAAAACAATAGAAGCCCAAAAACCATCACAGAAATTCCAATGGTTTCCATTAAAATACCATTAGAAACCATTAGCGTTTTTTCCAGTAAAACCATTACAAAATTCATTTTGTAGTGTGTTTTGGGCATTTTTCCAATAGGATTTAACATCCCACCAATAGAATCCATCACATACCAGTAGACACCTTTATAGTTTCCATTAAAACCATTACATTTTCTATTGTGTTTTGGGCAGGGTTCTATTGTTTTTTTTTCAGCAGGCTGGATGTTATCCTCAAACAAGATTTAATGAAAGGTAACACAGACACTGTAAACGTGAGAAGTAATTTCTCTTTTTCTGTGTTTAAAACAGCTCAGTCCGTGGGTGGTTTGTGTGAACGTCAAAGTGAATGGAATATCATTGCAAACAATACAGTCTGGGGTGTCATCGAGTCCCGTAAAAATAAGAAAGAAAAAACCATAAGCATGGTACAAACACGAGCGAGCTGTAATGATAAATACCCAAAATAATTGCTCAGCTGACAGATACACTCACACATACACTTGATCATCATGCATAAGCTAAACACACGTACATACCTGGGCACATTCTCCCTCACACACACAAAATGACCCACACATTTGCACTCACTTGCACACCCACGTGAACTCTCACGGAAACTGAAAATAAAAAGTGTGAAACCCTGGTTAAGTTGCATACATCCATATCTTGGTGTTGTAGAAAACGAAATTGAAAATGAATTGTGAAAGTGAAGTCAGATGAAAAGTGAAAAGCATACCAAAATAAACAGCTGTAGCCCCTCCCACACAATAAACCCCTGCCCATATCCACCCGAACCCTGCCTCAGCTCCGCCCCCTGCCCTGCATTGATATCAGCAACAAACCTAGAATACTAAACAAAGTAGTGTACTCAATTCATCTCCCTTAATGATTTTAGCGTGGATATGCGACCCTCAGCGCGGGATTTTATTGACTGAGGCATATTGACTTTTGCTTGAGGCGGCGAGATGGTCCAGTGAGGTAGCGCCAGATTTCAGTCCACAGGTTCTTCAGGTTTATAGTTTTTTTTATTGAGTCTTCAGCTCGATGGGCTCCCCGCGGGGGTCCTGCTGGTTCTCGGTCTCTGGGGGTCGGCTGCCCTTGAGAGTGGCTAGCCGCTCGGAGAGACCCCTCATACGAGGAAACAGTATGAAATCATACAGGATGGCTCCCATAGCGCCACCAATAATAGGCCCCACCCAGTACACCTGTCAGAAAAAGAGGGTCACTAAATACTTTATTCCTGTAGTGCGGGACCGTTTCAGTACTTTACTTTGCGTTTCTTACCCAGTGGTTGATGAAATTCCTCATGATAACAGCAGGAGCAAAAGATCTAGCTGGGTTCATGCCAGCTCCAGTGTAGTACATCTGAATCAAATACAAACAAGGTACATTTTTAGTGCACTGCATACTTAAAATACTCAGAAATGTTTATTCTAATACTAAAATATCCATGCTCACCCCCATCAGGTGGCCCACGGTGATAGAGAAGCCAATAGACAGAGCGGCAGAACCCAGACGGCCGTTTCGTCTCTCATCTGTGACGGCGAAAACGCAAACCACCAACTGCATGGTAAGAAACACCTCCACAGTAGTCGCCATGCCGAGACTCATGCCGGGCTGCAGCTGCAGAGACATAAAGTACAAAAAATTATAAAAAAATATTTAAAAGCCTGCAACATAGATATACAGTTATGTAAGGGCCTATTAGCGCAGTACTGTGTACATCTAGATTACTATATACAGTATGAATACAATAAATACTATTTCAAACACATTTGGACTCTTGTAAACTCAAAAATTAAATTAAAAATAAAAATTAAGATTTATAAAATAATTTTTATAAAATAAAATAAAAAAATCTTGTTTTTGCGTCACTCTTACCGTGTTAAGTGCCAGTGTGCCTCTCACGTTGTTGGGTGTAACTCCATACAGGGCCGCGGCTCCTGCCATGGCCCCCAGGCACTGAGCGCAGATGTAGAAGAAAGCTCGGAAAAAGGACATCTGAGAGCCGACTAAGTAGGCGAAGGTGACGGCCGGATTGATGTGTCCTCCGCTGATGTGACCGATGGATTGAATTAGCGTAGCAGCAGCTAAACCGAAGCAGAGGGCGGTGTGGAAGACGTGGTACGGCCCGGAGGTCCAGCGTAGCGCTGTGCCCATCCCGAAGAAGACGAAGAACATGGTGCCAAAGAACTCCGCGAACACCGCCCGCCAGAACATCATAGAGCGGAACTCCCACATCATGAATTATGAGATCCAACTAAAATAAATAAAAACCAAGCGTATTTAGAGTTAGCAAAAAAATGGCTAAAGGATGTGTCTTTGAGGGGAAAAAATGAAAGTGTCCTTTTTAACAAGTACACAAAAAGTTAAATCCTTAACTAGTTGATCTGAAGCTGCCGCAAACAAACAAACAAAAACCCAATCGAGGGCAAAAAGAGTGATGAAAGTCCGCCTAATAGAACTAGCCGTTAGCTAAGGCCGTGTGGGAAGCCGCGAGTAAACGGTCACACATGTAGCCATACACAGGTCCTCTCTGTGTTTCTCTTCGCCTGGACAACACCCAAACTTCTAAAGAAACATGAGGTGTGTGTGGTTGTGTGTGTGCACGCGCAGAAAATGTGGAGGGTTTTGTCAGAGAGACCTGAACATCAATGCTAAAGGCTAAATCTACAGGGCTAATTCTAGATGAGAGACACAGAAGAGGTTACGGAGCATATCCTGCCCACACCTAGTAGAGCTGGTCTGACGGACCACAAAGGGGCCATAGGGGGCATTTATAATGGCCTCGGGGCCCAGAGTGACGACATAATCCCCCCGAGAGGCAGAAGCTAAAGGGGGCATCCCATATCAAGTACACGCCACTCACTTCTCTCTGCATTAAACTCAGAGAGAGTGAGATTAAGACAGGAACACCAGGGCTCAAAGTGAAGGGGATGTATATTTTTTGGCCTAAGTGCAAAATGGATCCACTAATCAGATTTTGGTGAGGTCATGATATGTCTCATTAAAATTTGCTTTCGAAAAGCTTATAAAAATCAGGAAAGTTGTGGATTTTTATCAGAACTTTAAGGTTTGACAGGCGAGTTAGTGCTGAGCTGAACTCACACACACACAGCACACATGCTCAGAATAATGCCACGCATCTGCACACACTCAATGTGCATCTGATCCGGCGGCTCAAGAGACGCCTGCACTGGTAGATATGATCCTGCAGTGCTCAGATACATGCAGAGAAATCCCTGAGCACAGGAAAGCCATTGTTGCTCAGAGCATGAAGCTAACATGAGAAAACATCCTCTAGCTGTCTCTCGGGTTTGAGCTGCAGTCTGGATCGCACTCGTCTGTCAAGATTAAAACCTGAAACCTTTCATCTTGATGGTCACATCTATCATCTATCTGTCTTTATTGTTTTATTGTTATATCTATCTATCTATCTATCTATCTATCTATCTATCTATCTATCTATCTATCTATCTATCTATCTATCTATCTATCTATCTATCTATCTATCTATCTATCTATCTATCTATCTATCTATCTATCTATCCAGCTACCTATCTGTCTATCTATCTACTGTTATACTGGTCTTTTTTGATTTTGTGATGTCACTAATTGTAAACATGATGGTGTAGATAAACCTGTTTTATTTTTTTTATTGAAAAATAATCATTGCAGTGTGGTTTATGGATATATGATTGAGTGCTGTTGGTGGTTCTGGTCTGTTCAGGGCAGAAGTGATTAGGCAGAGGTTTGTATTGTGTGTGGAGCAGGTCGGTTGTGGAGGGCCGGGGGGGCCTCATAGCCGGATAAAGCCTGGAAAATCCCTCTGTTAGAGGAGCTGATGGTGAATTAGGATCGCTGATCTCATCTGTTTTACTCCCTCACTTACACACACTCACACTCATACACATGCATACTGAACAAAACAAAATGCTGGCTGGCACTGTGTGGATGTTCTTCATTGTTTAAGTGTTTGTGTGTGTGTTATTAATTGCTGCTATGTATGATTGATGCATGTATATTCTAGCATGAATGTGCAACACGGCATAGTAGCTATGTCCATGTGTAAACTTGAATATGCGTCTGCAAATTTATATTCATAAAAGGGGTGATATGGGAATATTGGCACAGAACATTGTGCATTAGCATGTTCAACATGCTTTCTGTAAGAACACAGAAACAAAACTATTGAATATTAAGGTTTATTAAATTCTGCGACAATTACAAGGTGAAATGTGGATCAGAGTAGTTTGTAGCATGGCAATTCTAAACATGAGAAAACATTTTCTCACAAGGAAATGAAAAGGAGGTTATTGTATATGTATGTGCTTTTATTCCTATTTGATATAATTTACAGAAGATTATAATTTGATATGATTTAAAGTAAAGTAAGAATCCCATTATTCATAAATATGAAAGTTAAACCTTTGCTCCAAATTAAAGTAAATATTGTACATCTGCCGAAAAGAATTAACACAGTTATATTTCTTGCTATAAATAATTCAACAAAAGTTATAATGACTCTATCAGCAAACACACTGATATATACACTTTAAATGTTGTTAAACACTTTCAACTATAGCCATAAAATAAAATTTAACTGAAATCCTGCAGCTATTTGGTTAACAGTGGATTTAGGAAAAAGAACATAATAATACGATTAAACCATATTTAGTTTGGCACTTTAATATCTATGCATGTGCAAGCTGAGGGTTTTTACAAACTGTTAATTACACAGACAGCTTAAACAGTATAGTACTGCTTCTGATCCACAGCAGAACATTCTAGAATATTTACAGACTTTTATGGAATATTAGATATCATTGTGCTAGTTAACTCTAAAGCCTAATGTATCATGTTTGATTTGCAAATTTCCAAGGTTTTTGAATTATCAACATGTTCAAAACCTTACTGAAAAAAATTGTTGTACAGAAGCTTTTTTATTTTTCTCTACAGATTCAACAATCTGTTCACCTTCAAAATTTAATAATAATAATAATTCTAAAATCTCTTGCTGCAGCTCTCAATTCATGCTAGCATTAATATGAAGAAGCTACACAAGATCTGTTCCATTCATGTTTCATGAATAAGAGCCATTGATTGGTTGATTGTGACTAAATGTAAAATCCTGCATTCTGAAAGAACTGAGTGTGAGCTTAGCTGTGCTCCAGTTTGTTGCTTTGTTTGTTTCTCATGGCGCTCTGTGTGACAGTGGACAGGGACGATCGAGACACGCTGGCCATCTCCACAATCTCAATGTCCTTACAGGTCAAACAAGCTACCAGCTTCTGTCTGGACGCACTGGGGGCAAAAATGAACTCATGAGACACTCCAGCCAGCAATGCACCTAAGATTGGACCGATCCAGTAGACCTGAAAACAACAGAAAGCATACATACATAGCATTTTAAATACTGGATAAAAACCTAAAATAATTCTGCACATCTATATTTATCTCAATATTTGTATTCAACCAATGCAATTAACTCTTTTCAGATTTCTAGGCCTTTGATTGCAGTAGTAAACTACAGCAGGGTAAATTCCTATACAGGTATATTGTTTTCATACTGCCATTTGCTCCAGTAGCTAAAGTTGTTGTTTTTTGTTTATTTGTTTGTTTGTTTGTTTTGTATTATAGATTTGATTAGTCAACAGAGCTGCTTAAAATAGTTTTGCTTTGCTTACCCAGTGATGTTCCCAATATCCAAGTATTATAGCGGGACCAAGAGAGCGAGCTGGGTTCAGGCTGGCACCAGAAAACCTCCCCTAAATCCACACAAACATAAGATAAAATAAATAAATGTATGTAAGTATGTACATATGTGTATTTACGATAATATATTCAGAGGGAGGACAGAAGGGATCATTATTTATAAAAAATATTATAAATAATAATTTAACATAGCTGTCCTGTTGCTCGATTTATAACCCGAATTCCGGAAATGTTGCAACGTTTTTTAAATTTGAATAAAATGAAAACTAAAAAACTTTCAAATCACATGAGCCGATGTGTTATTCATAATAGAACATAGAGAACATAACAAACGTTTAAACGGATAAATTTTACACTTTTATCCACTAAATGAGCTCATTTCAAATTTGATGCCTGCTACAGGTCTCAAAAAAGTTGGCACGGGGGCAACAAAGAGCTGAATTTTTTTTTTTTTTAAAGATTCAGCTGGGAGAACATCTAGCAACTAATTAAGTTAATTTACATCAGGTCTGTAACAGGATTAGCTAAATAAAAGGGATGTCTTAGAGAAGTAGAGTCTCACAGTAAACAATGCTCCGGGTGTGTGTTCACGGTGTGTGTATGTTCACTGCTGTGTGTGTGCACTTGGATGGGTTAAATGCAGAGCACGAATTCTTAGTATGGGTCACCATACTTGGCCGTATGTCACCTCACTTTCACTTTCAGAAGTAAAGATGGGCAGAGGCTCTCCAATCTGTAAAAGAGTGTGAATACTTTAAAAACAACGTTCCTCATCGTCAAATTGTAAAGGCTTTGCAAATTTCATCGTCTACAGTGCATAACATCATCAAAAGATTCAGAGAAACTGGAGAAATATCTGCGTAAGGGACAAGGCTGAAGACCTTTGTTGGATGCCCGTGGTCTTCGGCCCTCAGACGACACTCATCACTCATCGACATGATTCTGTCATTGACATTACTAAATGGGCCCAGGAATACTTCCAGAAACCACTGTCGGTAAACACAATCTGCCGTGCCATCTGCAGATGCCAACTAAAGCTTTATCATGCACAAAGGAAGCCATATGTGAACATGGTCTAGAAGCGCCGTCATGTCCTGTGGGTCCAAGGCTCATTTAAAATGCACTGGTATGGGGGTGCATAAGTGCATACAGTATGGGCAGCTTGCATGTTCTGGAAGGCACTATGAATACTGAAAGGTATATATATTGGTTTTAGAGCAACATATGCTCCCCTCCAGACGACGTCTATTTCAGGGAAGGCCTTGTGTATTTCAGCAGGACAATGCAAAACCACACACTGCAGCTACTATAACAGCATGGCTTCGTAGTAGAAGAGTCCGGGTGCTGAATTGTCTGCCTGCAGTTCAGATCTTTTACCTATAGAGAACATTTGTTGCATCATTAAATGAAAAATATGTCAAAGACGACCACAAACTCTTCAGCAGCTGGAAACCTACACTCACCGGCCACTTTAATAGGTACACCTGTTCAATTGCTTGGTAACACAAATTGCTAATCAGCCAATCACATGGCAGCAACTCAATGCATTTAGGCATCTAGATGTGGTGAAGAGGACTTGCTGAAGTTCAAACCGAGCATCAGAATGGGGAGGAAAGGGGATTTAATTGACTTTAAACGTGGAATGGTTGTTGGTGCCAGACGGGCTGGTCTGAGTATTTCAAAAACTGCTGATCTACTGGGATTATCATGCATAACCATCTCTAGGATTTACAGAGAATGGTCCGAAAAAGAGAAAATATCCAGTGAGCGGCAGTTGTGTGGACATTCTTTTATTTGTCATTTTATTCAAATTTTAAAAAACGTCCCAACATTTCCGGAATTCGGGTTGTATTTGATCAACAATACAGTACTATTGTAAAAAAGTTTTCTATTTGAATAAATGTTCAAAATGTAATTTATTCCTGTGATGCAAAGCTGAATTTTAAGCATCATTACTCCAGTCTTCAGTTTCACATGATTCTTCTAAAATCTTTCTGATATACTGATTTGATGCTCAAGAAACATTTCTAATCATTATCAATAATGATAAAAGTTGTGTTAACCTTGATGCGTTGTTTTATTTAGGATTCTTTGATTAATCTAAAGTTCAAAAGTTAATTTATTTGAAATAGAACTATATATTTACCATCATTGTTGATCAATTTATTGTATCCTTGCTGAATAAAAGTATTAATTTCTGTATTAAAATAAACTTTGGGTACTTTTTGCATATAGGCTGCCATATAAGTGTGATGAGGAATATTATGCAAAAATAACACATAGTAAAATGACGATATAGCAGTGTACACCAAACATGGTCAAATCAAAATAAATCAGCAGGTTTACATTCCCATAGTCCCAAATCGATACTGCAGGTCATACTGACACACATCCAAAGCACACACACATTTGCACACACTTACAGCAATAAAGATGGCAGTGGTCACAGCAAACCCAATGGCTAAATTCCCTGGTTCATTTATTTCTCTCCTGCGTTGATCTTCCACAGAAAATACAGTGAAAACCAGGAGAAACGTGGCAAGCATCTCCATGCCGAGAGCTTGACCTGCATTCATTTCCACTGGGACCTTCAGAGAAGGAAATGAGAAGTAAATTTGATGTGTAACAAATTGTTTGATTGATTGATTGATTGATTGATTGATTGATTGATTGATTGATTGATTGATTGATTGATTGATTGATTGATTGATTGATTGATTGATTGATTGATTGATTGATTGATTGATTGATTGATTGATTGATTGATGTTAACATTGAGTGTCATCTCTGTATCTATATGAACTGGAAAATACGTGCAAAGAGCTCTAAGGAGCATAATTCTCAACACAAACCTGTATCAACTCATTAAATCAATTCTTCATTGGTCCTGCAACAACATACTTGATATATATATATATATATAGAATATGTTTTATATGCGTCACATTTAAGAACACGTCTCTGAAATGGTTTTAAAAATTGTCCCGAGGCACCCCAGCACTGTCTCCCTCATCTAAAATACTCGATTCAACTCATCCACTCATTAGTAGAGACTTTAAGACCTGAAGTGAGTCAGAAAAGGTGAAGAGAGTTGTGAGAAATTATGATGCATGTCAGAAGTTTTAAAGCAATAGCTGGCAAATAAGCTAATAACCAGCTGCTGTGATTCTATTATTCCAAGAACAAACGAAAAAGGAGGAAATCAATAACTTTTATAGCTTTAGGGGTTCATCTATATTTAATTTAGTGTTTGGATAACTATTCATTATATACACTCACCGGCCACTTTATTAGGTACACCTGTTCAATTACTTGATAACACACATTGCTAATCAGCCAATCACATGGCAGCAACTCAATGCATTTAGGCATCTAAATGTGGTGAAGACTGACTTGCTGAAGTTCAAACCGAGCATCAGAATGGGGAAGAAAGGGGATTTAAGTGACTTTGAGAAAATATCCATGACAACATCACGGAGGATGGTGGATGTTTGAGACCTTGCACTCCTACACCTTCTGTTTGAGGATACCCCACAGATTACCTTTACCCTCAGCTTCTTTAGCAAGGCAGTGGTCGTCTTGGAGGTGTGTTTGGGGTCGTTATCATGTTGGAATACTGCCCTGCGGCCCAGTCTCCAAATGGAGGGGACTATGCTCTGCTTCAATATGTCACAGTACATGTTGGCATTCATGGTTCCCTCAATGAACTGTAGCTCCCCAGTGCCGGCAGCACTCATGCAGCCCCAGACCATGATACTCCCACCACCATGCTTGACTGTAGGCAAGACACACTTGTCTTTGTACTCCTCACCTGGTTGCCGCCACACACGCTTGACACCATCTGAACCAAATAAGTTTATCTTGGTTCCAGTAATCTATGTCCTTAGTCTGCTTGTCTTCAGCAAACTGTTTGCGGGCTTTCTTGTGCATCATCTTTAGAAGAGGCTTCCTTCTGGGACGACAGCCATGCAGACCAATTTGGTGCAGTGTGCGGCGTATGGTCTGAGCACTGACAGGCTGACCCCCCACCCCTTCAACCTCTGCAGCAATGCTGGCAGCACTCATACGTCTATTTCCCAAACACAACCTCTGGATATGACTCTGAGCATGTGCACTCAACTTCTTTGGTCGACCATGGCGAGGCCTGTTCTGAGTGGAACCTGTCCTGTTAAACCGCTGTATGGTCTTGGCCACCATGCTGCAGCTCAGTATCAGGGTCTTGGTGTTATGCACACGCCATATTTATGTAGAGCAACAATTTTTTTTTTCAGCTCAGAGAGTTCTTTGCCATGAGGTGCCATGTTGAACTTCCAGACCAGTATGAGAGAGTGAGAGCGATAACACCAAATTTAACACACCTGCTCCCCATTCACACCTGAGACCTTGTAACACTAACGAGTCACATGACACCGGGGAGATAATTTGGCCCAGTTTGGACATTTTAAATTAGGGGTGTACTCACTTTTGTGGCCAGCGGTTTAGACATTAATGGCTGTGTGTTAGAGTTATTTTGAGGGGACAGCAAATTTACACTGTTATACAAGCTGTACACTCATTACATTACATTGAAGCAAAGTGTCATTTCTTCAGAGTTGTCACATGAAAAGATATAATTAAAATATTTACAAAAATGTGAGGGTTGTACTCACTTCTGTGAGATACTGTATCATATTTGATACTCACATTTTAAGGGAAGGGATGCAGTAGATTGTGTGCAACAGGTTTTGATTACATTTCAAATTTAAAGGCCTTAGAAATGTGTATATGATATAGGATTAAACAGCCTTAAATTTCAGGTTGATAAAAAGCCTGACTCTAAAATCTGACAGGTGCATATGAATGTAGTTCCAGGACCAATGTTAATCAGCTCATGTCCTGTGTGGTGAAAACCTCTGAACCTTGTTGATGTAGTTCTGTGCCATGGACTTCAGGGGCAGCGAGAGGTACATGAGGCCAGCCGCGAGGATCCCACCCAAACACTGAGCGAGCAGATACACCACAGCCCTCAACACATCCACCTTACGCATGGCCAAGAGAGCTATAGTCACCGCAGGATTCACCTGATGGCAATAACACACTATTACACTCTAAACTAACACTTTATTTTAAGGTGTCCTTGTTACACGCATTACATGTACTTACTATTATAATAACAATAAATTATGCATAAGTACATGTAAGTAACCTTAATCCTAACAGTAACAGTCCTACAGTAAAGTAAATTTAGTTATTTAATATTACTTTTTAAATGTATTATTAAACTGTAACAAGGACACCTTAAAATAAAGTGTGACCCTAACTTTCCCACATTTTTGTACTTATTCACTCCTTTGCACTTCTCATTAATTATTTAATAAATTCTGAACAACATTTGTATTTATTATTTTTTCAGATTATTTTATCCAAAGCAACATACATTCAAGGTATTGTTATACAGTTTTGAGTTTCTTGGAAATGAACCCATGACCTTGATTGTGAACACTGATTTACCAGTTGAGTTACAAGAAAATAAATAAAAAATTGCATTTCTTTACCTGAGCCCCACTGATTTCACCAAAGCAATATCCCAGAACCACAGTCGCCATACCAGCAGCCAGTGCGGGGTAAATGGGCCCCGGGGAGGCCCCGTCCGGCCCCGGCACTAAAGAGCCCAGCACAGCAGACACAAAGAACAGGGAACCAAGAGTCTCTGCCAGAATCCCCTGCCAGAACTGACGGCTCCTCAGCTCCTGGTGTGAGTCGACAGAAGAGATCAACGGCCGAAAGAAAAGAAATAACTGACATTAAACCTGTGATTCATTCACTGCTTTATATCAATAGCCAGTAAACAATAGTTATATGAATAAATACCCATATTGATGTATTTATATCGTATTTTTGTAGCCATAAATCAGCATGACTTCTCGTGTCATGGCAAATATTTGTTTATTGTTTATTATTACAAAATCAGTCATTACCTAAGGTGACAGTATATCCACAGAACAAAACCGAAACTTTTCAGTTAAAACTAACAGACAATATAATATACAATGACAATATCTCAATGCAAACTGTTTTTAAATAAACTTCCAAATGTGTATTTAAATCCAAACCACAATTATTAGAGACAGAAGACTGTTAAAACATTTAAGTAGCGTACTGCAGGCACTAATAATAACTGATGAATATGAGACAATAAATAAATAAAGTCAAGTCAAATTAATTTTATAGTGCTTTTTACAATACATATTGTTTACAAATCACAAAATCATAACATAAATGACTGTATTTATAAATATATTATAATTAATTGTTTAGGATAAATAATGGCTTAATATAACCATTATATATAGAAGTGTTTGTAATTATTTAAAAATAATAGTTGAAATTAATAGCTTTTCATTAAAAACTAAAACACCAAAATGATAAACATTAAAATAGCATGATGTTAATGTTTATAATATGTTATAATCTTAGTGTTTTAATTGTCTCATTGTTGCATTTAGCACATTAAATAGTTAAATACATAAATACCTTTTTGAAATCCAGATGTAACGTCACCATAAAATCCATTTATTCATTTTGGTGAAATGCGGGAAAAACATCAAACTCAAATCAACTGACACCGTAAACGACATCACCCAAACTTTTCATCATAAGTTGATCATCATAAAACCTGATAATTCACACAAACTTAATCCCCGTCAAATTGAATGCAAATTGTACCTGAATCCCTAAAACTTGGCCAATCAATCACTCTTGAGATGTGCCCTTACCTCCTTTATGGCCATCGCAGGTGTGCTGTTTTATAGTCCGTGTGTCTGTGCTGATGTTGTGTGTGTTTGAGGACATGGGCTGGACTGAAGGACGTCTTCTGTCAGAAAGACCTAATTAATTCCAGCGGAGGACACTACAGGAGGCCTGGCACAAAGGGATCCCGGCACAACCCTCCCTCCGTCCCGCTACACGCTGACAAACCTCACCACAGCATGATCATGAACATCAATTGGACACACGAAGCTTTAATTCACTATAACAACGACAACCCTTGGCAGCAGTCGCTACATGCAACAGATCGCTCACTGCTTGAATGAGAGCAAGTTCAACTGTGAGGCCAATAAGAGTGAGTTTATCATTATCTGCCACTGTTCCTTCAATTATAAACCAATGCAAAACCTAAGTGCACACATATATTATCCACCGTTTCTCTCCTTTCATCATCCTGCTCGTGAAGTACTGTGATCATCGCCATGGCGACAGCCTGATTCAGTTGCCATGACACCTATTATGATGCTAGACAGCACTTTAAAGTGGCCTGTTCCAGATGAGCTAAATATGCAATCGGGACCTTCTGTTGATCTTTAGACAATTTAATCTAATTCATCAGATCAGATGAGGCGGATAGAGCTTCACTCAAATGTGTTTTATTTCTATTAACTAACAACGTGCATAATTATTAGGCACGTTGGTATTCTGATCATATTTATTTTCAAGCACATTTTACTAATTTCAAACCACATCAATCTTAATAACAACTATTACTTTTGTATTTTTCTGGAATATATAATGAGATTATTTAGTAACATTAAAATAAAAAATAAAATAAATTACATAATCTTGCATAAAATATCGAAGCCTAATTTTTTAATATATTTACAATTATTTTAGGAACATTTTTCACCAAAATGTCTTTATTGTAATGCATCCAGTTTTTTATTTATATATGAATTATATTATACATAAATATAAACATACCCTTTCATTTTTTCCCGTTTTGTTATGTTGCTGCCTTATGTTAAACTGTTTTAAATTACTTTTCCCCACATCAATCTACACTCCATACACCGTATTGACAAAGTAAAAACAGAACTGGACTGTTGCTCAGTGGTCCAAAGTCCTCTTTTCAGATGAAAGTAAATGTTGCATTTAATTTGGAAATCAAGGTCCCAGAGTCTGGAGGAAGAGTGGAGAGGCACAGAATCCATGTTGCTTGAAGTCCAGTGTGAAGTTTCCACAGTCAGTGATGATTTGGGCTGCCATGTCATCTGCTGGTGTTGGTCCACTGTGTTTTCTGAAGTCCACAGTCAATGCAGCCATCTACCAGGAAATTTTAGAGCACTTCATGCTTCCTTCTGCTGACAAGCTTTATGGAGATGCTGATTTCATTTTCCAGCAGGACTTGGCACCTGCCCACACTGCCAAAGGTACCAAAAGCTGGTTCAATGACCATGGTGTTACTGTGCTTGATTGGCCAGCAAACTCACCTGACCTGAACCCCATAGAGAATCTATGGAGTATTGTCAAGAGGAAGATGAGAGACACCAGACCAAACAATGCAACGCTATCAAAGAAACCTGGGCTTCATTACACCTGAGCAGTGCCACAGGCTGATTGCCTCCATGCCACACCGGCCGCATTGATGCAGTAATTCATGCAAAAGGAAGCCCAACCAAGTATTGAGTGCATAGAAATGAACATACTTTTCAGAAGCCTGACATTTCTGTTTAAAATATCCTTGTTTTATTAATCTGATGTAATATTCTAATTTTCTAAGACACTGAATTTTTGGGTTTTCATTATCTGTAAGCCATAATCATCAAAATTTCAAGAAATAAAGGCTTGAAATATTTCACTCTATGTGTAATGAATCTATATAATAGTTGGGTTTCACTTTCTGAAATGAGTGACAAAAAATATTGACCTTTTTCATGATATTACAATTTTTTGAGATGTACCTGTATTATTTTGTCATTAAAAGAACAGTAGTTGGAGGGAATGTGCTTAATTTTCTGAAGTAAAACAATTTCTAATTTTTTCATTTTAATTTGGGATGAAATATAACATGGGCATTGACAAGTTTTCATGAGATTCTCCTGAGGTCAATGATCAGTTGTGAAGAAAATGTGCAAATAATGATTAAATAGTCTCTCAACATTTATCTCAACACTTGCTCTAGGGGTAAATATGGTTGGCGTAGTGGCCGACTACAGGTTAGAGTGAAAGTTCAACTTCTCAGACTAGATCAAGGTCAGCATTGCCTTGCAGGGAGTGTGTGCGTCCCGTCTGTAATCCACTTCACGCTGCTGGTTTGTGGAGCTGTGATCCCCTCTTTTGTGAACCTAAACCCGCGTAGGCCATGTGAGGGGAGGTCGATTTGACAGTGTAGAAACCCGGCCTCGCAACTTTTTTGCACACACAGAATGCTGACACCAACGGTACACACACACACACACACACACACACACACACACACACACACACACACACACACACACACACACACACACACACACACACACACACACACACACACACACACACACACACACACACACACACACACACACACACACACACACACACACACACACACACACACACACACACACACACACACACACACACACACACACACACACACACACACACACACACACACACACACACACACACACACACACACACAGGGAGAGAGAGCAGCCAGAATCGCACACAAGTGCATCACACAGCACCAAACTGCCAGCTCAGGATTACTAGAAAAGAGCAGGATAGAGGAGGCTAAAACAGGGTTAGTAAGAGTGAAGTTACAGCAAGATAAAGCGATTTCAAGTGTTTGGAAACCTGGGCCCGTATTCACAAAACATCTTAAGGCTAAAAGTAGCTCCTAACTTGCTGATTTAGGAGAAAATCTTAAAAAATAGTGGGCGTGTCAGTCCTAAATTTTTGCTCTAAGAGTATTTCACGATATGTTTTAGCACTAAAACTGGCTCCTAAATCTGTGAAAGATTAGGAGTAGTGAAGAGGACTCATAAGTCACTAAGACCAACTCACAACTATCCTAAAATGGCTGTTGCCTGGCAATCTGCCTCTGAACGTAAACATTTTAGAAACATTTGATGATAATGACCTTTTAAAAAGGTATCACCTTTGGTTTTGGAAGGTTATCCCAACTGGGCAAGAAGTAACATGTTCTTGCATCCAGTTTGCTTTTCTTTTACATATTGCATGTCTTACTATCAGCCATGATTATTCTACTCTGTTAATTAAAAGGCTGTTTATATGCATATTCACTTATTATGAGAAGCATACGTAAGAGGCTGACAATAAGCTGAATATATACCTGTTTATTTAGTGACACTTATCCTGATAAACATTTTTGTGAATACGGGCCCTAGAGCCATTTAAAAGCCGCTCAGAGTAAAATTTTTACTAAGTTGTCAAAATTCTGTGGTAATTTTACTCTCAATAACTTGAGGATAAGAGTTTTAGGTTTTTTAAGAAGGTCTCACTAAATTATTTAAGAGAGCTGAAGAGGTTTATTTAAGAGTAACAAGAGCACCAAAAGACGAACACATTCCAGCAAAAATATGACATATTGCGCTTATATGATAATATGGAGTTGACAAAACGATACAAACTTGATTGTCGACATCAAAAAAAAATTTTGAACTGACAAAGTAAGAAATTTAATAACTTCTTCCACTCAACAAGTCAATGCTCTAAAGTAGCAATTACATTTTATTGGGCTGGAAAATTGGAAAGATGCAGCAATGCCATTAAAATACAAAGGACAAAAAAACACTGACCAGTGCTGCCAACTGCTTTCAATTGAACTGGCCACTTAATGTTGCTAGATGACCTCATAAAGGTGAGTTCACTGATATTTATATTTATATACTGTAGATCAGTGAACTCACCTTTATGATATCATAGGAGAGTCTCAGGATATAGATAAGATTTGTCCAAGAAATGTATTTTGTTGCTAGGCTTTTGAAAACAGTCTCTAAATGGATTAGAAAGTCAATAAATCTAGTGACAAAATCACTAAATTGGCAACATTGGCACACTGACTACAACATAAATTATTAACATTTCATTAGTCCTCCTGTTTTTGCATGTGTTCATAATTTCTTTGTATGACAGAATGGCCAAAAATTATGACCGCACAATTTGGCATGTTTCATTGCATTATTATCTCTAAGCAACTATGCATTATGCTTACAAAATCTTGCACATTGTGTTTTTGTTTGTTTTTGGAGATGTCAAATTTCCTAGGCCGGACATCACTTTTGGCCATTATCTTATGGCAGTTTATTGACTTTCCAACTGACCACCAAACCAAACCAAAAACAAGCCACTTTCTTGAAGATTGTGGGCTTTCTTGGAGTCGTTGGAGCTGTTGATGGAACTCATGTTCACATAAACATATAAACGAGGAGACATACCAATACAAAACAAAGCATCAGTAATAATTTGTGATAATTTAGCAAAATACAAAGCATTTAAAAAAACATTTAGATATTAAAATATTTCAGTGTCTTAATTAAATGATTTTATTGTAAAGACATTAAATGATTGGTGTTGTGCTGCTGTGACTTCACATGAGCAGGCTCACTATTCAGAGGTCGAGGGCGGCCATTTTGTGTTGACATTATTGTAGTCCTTAGTTCACAACACTTAAGTGTCACCTTAGTGAACACTTAAGAATCAGACTTTACTCATAGCTTCTTTATAAAACTTTACTCAAAGATTTTTTTTGCTTTCACCCAAAAATAGCATTATTCTCACCCTCAAGTATAACCTGTGTGAATGTCTTTGTTCTCTGAACCAAAGGAATATATTCTGAAGAATGTATGAAACAGAGCAGTTCTGCACCAACTTCCAAGTATTTTTTTCCTTCTATGGAAGTCAATTGCCCCAAAACAGCCTGATTACAAACTTTCTCAAAATATCTTTTTTGTTCAGCAAACAAAGACATTCAACAGGTTTGGAACTACTTGAGGGTGAGTGAATAATTAATTTTCATTTTTGGGTGAACTGTCCCTTTAAGATTCTATTCTTAAGAGCTTTAAGATTTCTGAGATTCTTAAGAGCATTTCTGAGAAGTTTTATACATATGATATGGGCTCTGAGTTCTTAATTCTAAAACACATTTAAGTCTCTGAAATGCTGGTTTCCAGTTACATAGGATTTGTAAATTAAAACTGTGACTACAGTATACTGCCAAAAATCTGACCCTGAAACACGTTAAAGGCAAGTCATTTTTAAATACTTGGACCATTGTAATTGTGGAGTAAAACATCAATACTCAAAATTGCTAAATTATGTAAATTTTTTCAGGGTCATGACTAAAGTTCAACAAGGCCCAAGAAGACAATGCTTTTATGGATGCGTATTTATAACAAGAACATGATCTCTAGAAACTACAGAAAGAAGATTTTTATCAAATGAAACAGATGCAGTAAGACTCTAAACATAACAAGATGAGTAGTTCCAGATAAGTAAAGAGAGCAGGCCCAGCTGGGACAGACAGCAGCCTGAGCTGCACCATGTGCTGCAGACACCCGGCGCTCTGGGGAGCTGCGCGACACAAAGCGTGCAGACGCGCTCCGACCACCTGCTGCTCGCGGCCATGAAGAGCACAACCAACACAACACAACACATAACAGAACATTCCCACTCTGCCAGGCGCAATTGTTAAAAACTGGTTTGTTTTCATGACGCTAATGGTGTGGAAACTTTTCTAAAATCACAGCTTCCGGAGGCCGAGAGTAGTTTTTCTTAAACTCCAAATATAAGTCACTCTAGAACAACTATTTAATGACACACATTGAAGATCAGCAGAATGTCAGTCAGTAAGCGAAAAGCTGTTTCCTCACAAAAGGAGTTTAACGTCCTGAAGAATATCCTCCATTGACATCCATTCAAAACACTAAAGCTGTATACTAAGTAGGTATGCATTTGAATTTGGAGCTATTTTCAAAAACTGTAAATAAATACTACGTTTGAATTAGAACTTATTGACCGTTAAAAAAACGAATGTATGTTAAAAACTAAGTTAAAAACGAAATGTATGTATGAGGCATATAGGGTGATTAATTCCAGATGGAAGTGTATGAATGAGTCATTGAATTATTCACTCAGCAGGTTTTGTATGGAAGTCCGTTTCAGTGGTTAAGGCTAGACGTGATACAGCAAAAACTACTGGGTATGTGCACATAAATATAGCGTCATTTTTCTCACACTGTACAACAATTACTGTTTTTGCATTATTATACGGGGTTGGGGTAGTAGACGTTAATAAAACACAATCTAATAGGCAGAAAATGTAATTTTGCATTCCTTCTAGCCACAACCGGTTTCTGCCACTGAATAAAACATTTAAAGGTAATTGCCACTTTTTCTCTCACAATTCTGACATTTTTTTCATCAATTGCGAGTTCACATCTGGCAATTCTGACTTTTTGTCTAAGAATTGCATGATAAAACCCGAGATTTTTCTCAGTGTTGTTAGATATAAACTCGCAAATGCGAGTTATAAAGTCAAACTGCAAGATATAAAGACAGAATTGCGAGATACAGTATAAACTCAATTCTGAGAAAAGGTCAGAATTTTACATTCTTATGCTATTCAGAGAAAAAAGTCTGAATTGTTAGATTATGTAAAGCCCCATTCGCACGGGATTAGTATTATCTGGGGACCTTGTGTGATTTTGAAATTGCGTGTGGCGCATATGCACGGGATAAACGAAGCCTGTGATTTTACTCGAATTTACATCTCCCGGATAAACAGAAGAATGTTCCTTACCGCATGTCATCCAGCATCTAATCATTCTTGTTTTCGCTCTTCTGATGGTTCAGCTTTTTAATACAAAAGTGCAAATTGTACATTAGTATGGTGTATAGTGATATGACAGCACCCAAAACACCATCAAACCACTTAGCATGTGTTAAAGATGAATAAAAAGGAGCTCAGGAAACAAAAACCTTGAAGAATATATATACGACACTGGCCAAATCAGAGAGATAGCGATTCGCACAGGACTAATATTATCACAGGACCTCAACGACTAGAGGTCAAAGGTTATACTAATCCCATGCGAATAGGGCTTAAATCGCAATTACATTTTTTATTGTTTTATTCAGTGGTGGAAATATGTTTGAAAACACTTCAGCACATTCTTAAAAAAAAAAAAAAGAGGTAAAGTATGTTCTATAAATATGGACTATATCCTCCTGAGACCCAGCTGTGGAGTTTTTGCCTCTGTGGTGGACACAGTGAATTTCTCTGAGACCTCACGTCACAGTTATAAGTCTGGATGTCCTGTACAGAGCACACTCAGGGCTTTATAGAGATACTAAATGACTGGAGGTTTCACCATGACCACTCCCTCTCCTGGATCTTTAAAAATGGCTAAATTTTATTTAGTAAAACATTTTACATTCTTATAGAAATATGATATTTTGTAATTGTCATTTAAATCTGAATAATTTTTTAATTGTTTGTCATAAAGCAACATCTCAGGAAAATGTTATGGGTTTTCAAATCCAAATATGACTTGCTGTTATGAAACAGGACATCATTTCATACATGTCCACTGTAGAGGACACCAGGACTAAAAGCATATTATTACGCATTTTGGGAGACATAATTGAATAGTAAAATAAATTATAAATCAATTTTGTTATGAAATATTAGATATTATTATGAAAATCTGGCTAATTTTTTACTCCCATTATGACAATTCTTCTTTCAACATGCTGTCCCAACAGCAAAACATGAATATGCAAATTAGATACAGTGTATAGGTACACTGTTTAATGGGAAAACCAGTTTATGGAATTTTTTACACACATATTGCATAAAACAAAACGGTATATCAAATCATTTTGTTATATATTTTATAAAATATTTGAGAATCATCCTTAAAGTGGAGTATAAAAACATTCTGAAACCTAAAAAATCCCATTGCTTTTGCCTTTTTGATGTCTATTTATGCCATTTTTTTTTTTTGAAAAACTTAGTCCTAGTGTCCATAAATTTGTATGCACTAGATGTAGACATGAGCTTGTCTAGGAAGTGTTAAAACTCTGGATCGAAATGAATCGGAGTCACTGAATTATTCTCTCAATCGGGTCATTCAAAAGTACTGATTCATTCAGGTAACAAATGTTGTATGGAGACAATTCTCCTTTGACCTTAGTTGGAACTATTTTCAGAGCTGAACTGTTTACAATGTACTTGTAAGCATTGTGTATAAAATATAACTTGCTCAATATTAACTTTTGTTGGCTTATTTTATAAAAGCAACATCACACCTGCAATCATGGAAGTGCTGATATTTGGAGTATTCTTGCTTATGTAATATTCTTAAACATAAAACTTCATAACCAGACACAATACAGTTTATAAACACATTAAAGAGACAAGTTTTCGTCTACTAGATGTGGTTTTATTTCCGTTTACAGTACATTCTACAGATGCACGCATGTTACATTACCTTGAAACAACATGGTCATTTAATGTCGCCTCTTAAAAACGATATATTGGTCCTAAAAATATAGAAAGGAACAAATTTAAAGTCACAAAAACTGTACATTATTAAAAATTCACTAGACACCACATTTGGTTGAGTTTTCTAGTACAGTCTTCAGGTTTTACCATCTGTAAAAAAAGAGAAGCAAATATGTCCCTTTTGTATGATGAGGAACAGAGTGAATGACGCACTGCCTACTGCGCAGATCGAGTTCAGTGTATGAAAACATGGCAATAGTGTGCTCTACTGCGCTCCTCTACTCAGTGCACTAATTGTGAACGTGATGTTGTAAGGGGGGGGGGGGGGGTTCTTATGCATCAGTCACACCAATAATGATGCAAGGCATTTTCACTTGAGAAAACATGGTTAATGTCAAAAGACGAGTGTAAACATAAAAAAGTCCTTTTTAAGGGAGTTGGTCCAGGTTCAAACACACACACACACATCTTTAAAACACAAAAAACAGTCTAAACATCTGAAGATGTGGCAGTTTCAGAAACCCAACAAACTGCCATGTTCATGAAAACCAAGAGCAAGCCAGATCAATCATACTGAAGAGACAGCGAAGATATTGTTCCGATGAAAAATAAGTGTCGCTATACAAAACCATACTGCCATAAGTACGTATATATCCTTTCCATATAAACCAATGTCAATACAGCCTAAAGTTGTTTTTTCCCCACAGACAATAGTCATACACCAAGCAAAAGCTTTGAAAACGGCTATCTAGCTAGCGGAGCTTAAAAAACAAGAAAGTTAAGACCGGCCTTTCCTTGCATCAGTTCTGCTGTTGGCATTACGTCAGATTTCCTTATGAACAAACACTGATTTCTTTCTGGGTTTGGGGGGCGTGACAGAAAAAATACCCTTGCAAAAGATGGCAATCCTCCAGTTTATAAGACCAATACTCTACAAGCAAACGACGTGATGAGCTACACGTGATATAGTATGTTTACTGGCCATTTCATGAGTCACCTATACATCTCTCTACGACGTGGTCTGTACAGATTCACTACAGTCTATTGCTATTAAATAATCCTGACTATGTTTTTAAGTGTATATATAGCATATAATAAAAATATACTGAGGAAACTGCATCTAGTCTCGAAAGCACGTTACATTTTCAACCAAGGGGACACAGGTGGTCCACGACCTATACATTATGGAGCAGAGGGCTTCGAGTAAAATGGTCGAAAGAGCGAGAACGTCCTGATAGAGGTGTGTCTGCGACACGTGACATCAAGTGTGACCCGATCAAGTCCTGAAGAAGTACTCCGAAGGAGTGACGGACGAAGCTGAATAAAGAGGAGACGTTTATACGCCGTAATACCGGGTGATAAAGAAATGCGTTAACCTTATCAAGGCAGGTGAGGAGACAAACAGATACTTGTAAAAGCAACAGAACAAATCTATACATATCTACATCTGTATGCATACAGAGGACTGGCTCTCCAGACAGAGTTTTTAGTAGTAATGAGCATCAAAGGGTTCGAGAGCTTCCTCCCATGCAGCAGAGGGCAGCGTCTCTATTTGTCCTTGTTCTCGTAAAACTCCGCCCAGCGGCTCTCGAAGAAGCACCGCATGGAGTGCCCGGCCTTGCCCACCTCCGACGTGTCCTCGTTGAAGAGCTGGCAGTTGTTGAAGATCAGCTGAGCGTCGGCAGCAAACTCCTCACAGCTGCAGTACCTGAGACACACAGACGCAGTCTTACACGCTAATCCGGTGATGTGACTCCGCCTGATCACTCAGACGCAATGTCAAATACAGATTACATTCTTTTAACGTTTATTTGGTTTTGAAACATTTCAGGTTAAAACACAACAGTCGTAACACAACTAACAAACCCACATAAGATGAGGAATACATTTTTTTATGAAACGTAATCAATTTTTTTTTATAAATCTATTAATTATATCCTTACAAGAGTTTAAATGTTAATTACTAAAAAATATTTTAGAAATTATTATTACTTCTATCATTTTATTATTTTAATAATTACACACATATATATATAGGGGTGTAATGGTACACATTATCGCTACTCTAACAAAAAATACAAATATATATTTTTTTTAGCAGAAATTCTTTTATTACTGGATTTACAATTTTTATGTAGAAACTGCCTTTTGTACAATTTTACATGTTTGCATGCATTTTTTACTTGAGTGTTTATTATATCTAATAATAAATAGTAACTGAATGTAATAGTTTAGAATCTGTTGTCAATAGTAACCTTTAATATATTAGTAATGTGCCAGTAATGGGCTCCCTATAGTTTACAACATTAGCAGAGATTTTGCATAGGCTGTATCCTTATCATTTTTAATTATAATTAAATGTATTTAAAGAGCCACAAATTTTATGCAGTAAACCTCTGTTCAATATAATTTATATCTGTCCATCGATCTATTCATCCCTTCATCCGTGTGTGTGTGTGTGTGTGTTGTATATACATATATATACAGGTGCTGGTCATATAATTAGAATATCATCAAAAAGTTGATTTATTTCACAAATTCCATTCAAAAAGTGAAACTTGTATAATGTATACATTCATTCCACACAGACTGATATATTTCAAGTGTTTATTTCTTTTAATTTTGATGATTATAACTGACAACTAATGAAAACCCCAAATTCAGTATCTCAGAAAATTAGAATATTACTTAAGACCAATACAAAGAAAGGATTTTTAGAAATCTTGGCCAACTGAAAAGTATGAACATGAAAAGTATGAGCATGTACAGCACTCAATACTTAGTTGGGGCTCCTTTTGCCTGAATTACTGCAGCAATGCGGCGTGGCATGGAGTCGATCAGTCTGTGGCACTGCTCAGGTGTTATGAGAGCCCAGGTTGCTCTGATAGTGGCCTTCAGCTCTTCTGCATTGTTGGGTCTGGCATATCGCATCTTCCTCTTCACAATACCCCATAGATTTTCTATGGGGTTAAGGTCAGGCGAGTTTGCTGGCCAATTAAGAACAGGGATACCATGGTCCTTAAACCAGGTACTGGTAGCTTTGGCACTGTGTGCAGGTGCCAAGTCCTGTTGGAAAATGAAATCTGCATCTCCATAAAGTTGGTCAGCAGCAGGAAGCATGAAGTGCTCTAAAACTTCCTGGTATACGGCTGTGTTGACCTTGGACCTCAGAAAACACAGTGGACCAACACCAGCAGATGACATGGCACCCCAAACCATCACTGACTGTGGAAACTTTACACTGGACCTCAAGCAACGTGGATTCTGTGCCTCTCCTCTCTTCCTCCAGACTCTGGGACCTGATTTCCAAAGGAAATGACTTTCATATAACTTTGGACCACTCAGCAGCAGTCCAGGTCTTTAGCCCAGGCGAGACGCTTCTGACGCTGTCTGTTGTTCGGCTTGACACCGACAGGAAACCCATGTCTTTACGTCTGTGCCTTGAAGACTGACTCCAGCTGCAGTCCAGAATCTCCCCCTTCACAATCCTGTCCTGTTATCCCTATTGCTTGGCCTCTCTATTAATGTGCTTGGACACAGAGCTCTGTGAACAGCCAGCCTCTTTTGCAATGACCTTTTGTGTCTTGCCCTCCTTGTGCAAGGTGTCAATGGTCGTCTTTTGGACAACTGTCAAGTCAGGCCTTTGCAGGTGTTTTGAGTTAATTAGCTGATTAGAGTGTGGCACCAGGTGTCTTCAATATTGAACCTTTTCACAATATTCTAATTTTCTGAGATACTGAATTTGGGGTTTTCATTAGTTGTCTCTTATTATCATCAAAATTAAAAGAAATAAACACTTGAAATATATCAGTCTGTGTGGAATGAATGTATACATTATACAAGTTTCACTTTTTGAATGGAATTTGTGAAATAAATACACTTTTTGATGATATTCTAATTATATGACCAGCACCTGTATATATATTGTAGGACTTCTCTCCTATTCAAGACACAGATAGTCCATCGGATCAACTCATTACGAGGTCTAATTTAGTAATTACTACTACTGACGTCAATATATGAGTGGTTTCCTGTCAGCGTCAGAAGGGAATAATGACTAACTCAGACCACAACGATCTTTTGTATTAAGAACTGAATGAGTCTTTTCGCAACCCGAGAGGAACCTCTGGTCGCGATGTATGGATCAGTACATCCACCGGAAAAAGACTGATGCCCTCAGGCATTCAAACACGGGATCCATACTGACTATCCCATGACTTTTGACCATCTGCTTCCTGCCCTTCTGAAACCCTTGACCGTTTCATGACTCCTGCGTGGTCAGCTCGGGCTTCAACTTTTCTTTTCAACAAAGAAACTAAAACTTGCATGAAGATTTCTCAAAAGGACAATCATTTAAAGTATTGGAGCCATATGCTTACTAATAATTGTGTTCTATGCCCTGTTATTCGTGATGTGTGTTATTTTTAATCTTTAATTTGTAACCCTTTTTGTTCTAGCAGGAAAAACTATTAACGTGTGTGAAATATGTTGAGTTTGGTTTCATATGAATGGTTATGATAAATGCAACAATTCGTTGTGAATTATATGTCGATTTTCAGCATTTTACGAATGATGATAATACTTTTATCAGAAGTTATTAAAACTCCAAAGATATTCCCCACATGGAAGATCACAGATCAAGTTAACTTTCGTGTCCAAAAGTATGGGCGGGGCTCCGCCTACAGGGACAATTTGAATGGATCAAGCGTCTAGTGGGTGGACTGAAATTAGCCTGCTAAAAACAGACACCCAGCTTGCTTGCTAAACTTTGGCTTCTCTCACTGAAGCGCTCACAGCCTTAACATCAGGCCGACCATTCAACAACTACCAATTACTTCGTCAAAACGTCTTACCAAAGAAGCTATTAGAACCAACTGAAGCCGCAAGAACTCTAAACGACTTCAAGGCGTCGTCACTCTTGCGTCATCAGGAAACCAACCACTCACAGGAGGGCTTCCCCCAGTGACACCACGCAACGACGAAATCAGCAGCACAACCAGGAAAGGGAACGAAACCGGAGATCAACCTCAACTCAAATGCAAGTAAAACAAGCAACATCTCCATATATGTTTTGCTGGCAACTGGGCGAATTGATCTGTATGCAGTACAAGATAGCCAAATCTCTGCTTGTGATCTTTCTCAGGCAAATTTACAAACTTGCAAAGAGTGCTAGACTTAAACTTTCTTCAGACTGCATAACTCATTTTCCTGAATTGTGTGTGTGTGTGTGTGTGTGTGTGTGTGTGTTTTATTTAGCTTAGTTATGTATTGTAGAGTAACAGTTAACAAATAAACTTGTGCTGCCTTGAGCTGTCGAGCCTTACTACCGTGCTCAAAATTGATACATTACTATTTTGTTTATTTTTATCGTTGGCCACAAAGATAAACAAAATTGTTAAGGTATACTGATTTTAATGTTCGCTGGACGAATCGTTAATAATGTATAAATTATACGTTTTGGATTAATATCAATTCAATTAAATCAACCCGAGTCTTTAAGACTTAATTCCCTAAAAGCTGAAATAATAGCTTAAAATCCTTATAATATATATATATATATATATATATATATAAACTTACAAAACATCTAAATTATAATTTAAAAACTTATAAATGCTTGTGAAAAAATATGAATATTAGTTATGAAATAAATTATAATTAAATGAACAAATTCTAGTAAAAATAAATAACATTAAAAATACAAGTTAAATGTAAAAATATGAATCAAATTAAAATGTACTAAAATATATTAAATTCAAATCAAGTCTAAACTACACTATTTGTAGGTCCAGTTGATGAGTCAACACTGCTGTAATATTGAGATCAGGCTTCATCCAGGCACACGGTCTCTTACCCTCCCTGAAGAAGTCTTTCTCTCATAGTGAGGAAGTCCATGGGGTTTTTGATTATGCGTCGGTAGCCAGGCACCAGGCGGGGATTGACCGGCTCCTGGAAAGGCCAGGCGTCTGAGTGAGCCTCCATTTCCATCAGAATGATCCTGAAGCAGATCAAACAGCTCGCTAATTATTCCATGACAGCCACTAATTATTCCACATAATGAATTAATTTAGACTCGGCTCAGAGATGCACCAAAACGCATTTTCAAATCATGAGAACAGATGTTTATATCTCACTTCTCCAGGCAACCCACTAACATATGAAGTGCCACTTACAAATAATTATAAATGTAGTAATAATAAAAGCTATTAGCTCTTAATAAAAGCTCCTAGTATTTTGAAAGTACTGTTTTTCACAGACTCACTCGCAGTAGGTGAGGTCAGGCTGGTTTCGTGTGGCCATCCGTCTGCGTTTGGAGGGCGAGATGCTCGTCCCACTCGAGGAAGCTGCAGTGTCTTTTTGTCGTGTGGTCATGCCTCGTCTGTACCCATCATCCTCGTCTGAACTATCCTCTGCAAGACGCCTTTTCTGCACCTTTGATCTCTTCCGCGATGAGCGCTGTGATCTCGGAGATTCACCGCTTTCCTGCAAAATTCAGTTTCTTAGTTTTTCATATTAACCAAAATATACAATTCAAACATTATAACATGAATGAGATGGATGGTTAATCTTTTTGTATTTAACTTGGAAACTTTACCTTGGCAATGCAGGTGGGACAGAACCAGTCGCCTTCTGGCACCCGCAGGACCTTTGGCCTCAGGCAGAACATGTGACAGCCACGATCACAGCCGTCACACAAGAGCAGGAACTCATCATCATCACCCTTACGGCACACCTGACACGTCTGTGGACACACCAACACCAGTTCACACAAAACTACAGCACAATGGTTTTGATAATACATAATGTCATTGAATTTGTCAAAGCTTCAGTGTCTGTCTCAACGTATGAGGACATGAACATCATCCCCAGAGCTGCTCTGAGAGTCCCTTCAGGAGCATTTTATTATTGAATTTGAGAAAAACTACTCCAACTTAAAAAGGTCTTCACGGCAACCCGCCAAAATAAAAGTTTGGTTTCACTTGAAGAATTTGTAACCGAAATATATTATTATTATACAGTAAATGTACAACTTAATGCTATAATAATAATAAATAAAATCATTATTAAAACTTGTTTTAAAAATAAATCACAATTTTCCATCAATGAAACAGTAAACCAGCACTTCATTTGCCAGAAAATTAAAGGGTTTCGTTTAATTTGATTGTTTTGTGTCTTCATTTGATTACCAGAACATTTTAAATACACAACAATTTATGAAAAAAAAAAAAAAAAAGGGCCCTATTATTGTAGAAAATGTGACTGTTTGAATTGTATGAATTAAATTAATGCTTTTAATTTAAGCATTAATTTAACATGCTTTTGGATTATTACAATTTCATTAAACCATTAAAATAGAATCCTGAAAAATTCAAAATGGAAACAGAATTTGCCAAATAAAAAATATGAGAAAAAATTAAACATTTCAAAGAGCCCTAAAAAAATATTTTTGTTCAGCTTTTAATAAATTATTATTAAATTGTAAAAGACATGGCTTTTTATTACTAACAATTTAATTTAACCATTAAAATAGAGACCAGAAAAATTACAATAGAGAAGCATTTGTGAATTTTTTTTACACTTAATAGAGCCCTACAAAACACATTCAACATACACTGAAATAAACATATTTATGGTTCAAGAACAACACTGCATATGCAATAGCCATTTCACCAACATCCACCATACAAAAGATGTGATTTCTCAAAACACCTATTTTAGTGATATCTGTCAGGTACGTGTATAAATAAAATGATGTGTAATTAGGGCTGGACAATAATTCAATATCAATATATATCACGATATAATTTGTTTCAATAACGGTGATGTGATTTTTAAACATTTCCGATTTTTCAATTTACATTACCAGTGTTTCCCATACATTGATTTATTTGTGGCGCCACGATATCGACACTGACTGCCACAAATAGATTTTCCAAAAGTCTTTAGGCCAGTTTGACTTCATTGAATAAACATAAGCACTGCACGTTTCAAAATCAAAACGTGGCGCGGGTGTATTACATGAATGTATCTTTGGGGAACCGACTGTCTTCAAAAATGTTTGCATGTCATTTTCATTTGATCTGATAAAGTAGCGTTCATGAGCCAGTGCTGCTTCGTGTACAGCCGTTACCCGCTGGTTCTGCTGCTCCAAAAGCGCCTCCTGCTGGCAGAAAAGGAATTCGCATTTTCAAGCAACGTGTTTTTGTTATTGCTTTTTCTGTTTTCTGCAGCAGCTCTGAGCACTTTTGATTTTCTTTATCCTGCTGAAGCACTTTTGTTTCAATCTATAAGAATACTCAGCCTGTGTTATAGTTTGAATTTAAAGATTAAAATTAATAAGCTGAGTCTGAGAGCCTTATGTTTATTTGATGGTGATTTCACATGTCTTGTTTGTATGAAGGCTAAATGCAAATAAAAGCGAACATTGATTTATTTGTACAGTAATTTCTCAAATGTTTCATAGATTTATAAGAGAAACAGGCAAATAATTTTTGTTGTTTTGTTTTGTTTAGTTTAGTTTGTAGGCACAGACATCTGTTGTGTGTGTTCTTGGTTTATTATTAAAATATTGTTTATATTGATATCGGAATTATATCATCTCGACTGAAGTTAAGAAATATATTGGGATATAAATGTTGACCATATCGTCCAGCACTATGTGTAATATATAAGAATGGCACAGGCTCTGAAGCGGAGTGAACGTGTGTGTGTGTGTGTGCTCGCACCACTTTGATGACGGATCTTTCCCAGGCGATGGCTTTCTCCAGCTGCAGCAGACAGAGAGAGAGTTGAGACGCACTGCGGCAGCGGTCCAGGGCCTGCCGCCACGTCCTCAACCTGGGTGTGATCTCACTTTCCAAGCTACAGAGACAAACACTCATGACTGATATGCTCTAAAGCGCATATAATGTACTGTAGAATTTGGAACAATCATTTGTTTTGATGAAGGCTAAAACATATGATTAATTTGGGTAATAAAGTAAAATATGATAATGTCTCAAAGACCCTAACTCTGACCCACCTAACAGCATCTAGTGGGACCTCCTCCCCGCCAGGCGGAGGGGTGAGAGGCGCCAAGCGCACCACCTCGGACAGGTTCCACAGCGGCTCCTTCAGATAACGCCGTTCAATGTTGCGCTCCAGATTAGTCAAGCGGAGGACGGCCAGGTCCAGGGGGTAGCTGGGAACTCGCAGGAGGTCGGACCATTCCTTCTTGGTCTTAACTATCCAGTCGTCCTTGGGGTCTACCTCATGCTCGTAATACTGCAGGTCATCCCGCGTGGAGTCCGCCTCGGGAGGGGTATACATCTGAAACCAGGACAAAGGTCCAATGTGAATATTACAACAATTTTAATGTCAGATGTAACCTAGGGTAAACCAAAAACATAATTACATAAAAAAAAATCATGATAATAAATCTATTTTCTCTCTCGATCTATACACACACACACACGTTTATAAACTCTCTCTATACAAGATATATATATATATATATATATATCTTGATTTTAATAATTAAACAATAGTTTTAATAACTTTATATAATTTCATAACTGTAACAATAATATAATTAAATAATACACCTTTACCTAATATTACCATAATCAGCTAATAATAATAATACAGTTTTAAATAATATACCCTTTACCTAATTACCTTTTTTAAAGTTTAAATAATCAGCAAAAATGTGAAATATTAAATATTAATACAGCCTGGGGAATTAATTAATATATTTGGCATTGGGTTACATAAGTGTACAAAAATCAGGGAAGGGACGGGCTTTCACTGTGCCCTTAAGCGCCTAACCTCTTAGGTGCACCACCCAAAGGTTCCCCCAATTAAAAACTTCAACTAACACAACATAACAACTTTCACAAACTTCTAACTTACTGAAAAATGGTGCTTAAACTTCCACTAAATTTAACTTAAAATTCTCAAAAAATAAAATCTAAATAAGCTTAACTGACATGCACTCAATCTCAATCCTCCATTGCATCACATGCCCTCGATCCCTCCGGGCTCCTGTATAGCCTTGCTTTTCACAAGCTGCAGACTTACTCTACACTCTTATCAGATCTTAAAATGAACGGATTCTTGCAGCTCTCAAATTCTAGTGCTCACTTTGATTCTTTCATCAAAATAAATTGCAGTGCTGCTGCTAACCCCTAAAGACCCTTGATTTATTGAATTAATGTAATTACTTTTTATTATTATGTACATTTTTATTATTTAATATTATATTAAAAATAATTTATTGTCTGTATAGTGAAGACAGAAAAACAGGGGAAATGCAACCAGGTCATCATCAGAAGTGATGTCAGACATAGATGTGAATAAACCACAATGCTGACATTTACTGAAACTGTTTATATGGGATGTGTTTAACTCTGTAAAATCTATTCAAAAATACTGAAGCTTATGAATATAGGCACAACAAAATAATGAATACAATATTAAATATATATAGAGAGAGAGAGAGACAAAAATAAATCACAAAGCCGTGAAAAAAACCTCAACCCTTACAATTGACTTAATTTTAGCACTCTGAGCAATTCATTAGGTTGTGTCACATTCATTATGAGTAACTCACTAAGCAGTTTCCTCTGCTTATTATGATTAATAGTCTCAAAACTGAGCATTGAGTGTGTGGTTTTCACTACCTGAAATAGAGAGCTTGATGATTCCTGACTAGCCTCACTTTCACTCTCCGCATTGGGAATGGCCACCTGGAGAGAGAGATTGTGGACATGGTGATAAAGTGAGCGTTCTTGTGTGCAATACATTCAGTGCCACCCTGTGGTCACAAACGGAGCAAGACCTTATAGTACTGTGATTACTTCAATAAAAGAAAAAGTGGCTTTTGAATCTGCTTAACAGGTTTTCTTTACCTTGAGCTGAAGGTCTGCACCGACCACCCTCTTGCTCCAGATCTTCCACGCACTGGAGAACCCCGATGTCTAACTGCAAGGCTCTCTCTTGCTCACTCCACGCCTGTTTAGACGCCTCCAGCAGGGCATGGCCGTCCTCCACCGTCATCTGGTAGATGGGATCTGGGAGGAAACGATGGAAAACAACGCACTAAACATGCTGCCATCAAGCAAAGCCTGCAGTCACTCTGTATGTGCTGCTGCTCCTCACCTGTGACGGGCCGCGTGCACACCTCACACATATGCTCCATGTGTTTGGTGAGGTGCTTGTGGAGCACTTTCTCACGAAAGCCTCGAGGGTGGAGGGCGCTCAGAATGGCTGTCAGCTCCTCCGGTTCTTTGACCCACCACCAGCCCTTCACCATTTCTGTAGGACAGAAAGACATTCGAGGGGTCATATGATGCGATTTCAAGTTTTGCTTTCTCTTTGGAGTGTTACAAGCTGATTGTGTATAGATAAAATCCCTGAAGTTTCAAAGACTAAAGTCTCAAAACCAAAGAGATATACTTTATCAAAGTTAAGACTCTGCCACGCCCCCCTAAAACAGCTCATTCAAACACACCCCCACATGTCTACATCACGATGTGGAAATATTTGCATGGTTTCAGTAACAGCAGTAGTGTTGAAGCAGCCGTGTCAGGGAGACCATAGATATACGTCTATGAGGGAGAATCTGTGTGTTTCTAGGCGAAAGCAAGAGCACTTTATTTGGCCTTCTGAAAGTAGATGCATTTAGGAATCATTAAGATGACTTACAACAGAACAGCACAACCCAGATGTTATTTTAACGCATTTTATGGACGACAGTTTTGTGAACCTTGGAGAGGAGGTAATTCTGACTTTGCTATGACAATCTGGTGCTTCTGAATCAGCGACTGTATGTTTTGTTATTAGTTGACTGTTCAAATGCAAGTTTTGCGCGTCGTGTGTGTGTGTGTGAGTGTGTGTGTGTGTGTGTGTGAGTGAGTGAGAGTGAGTGAGTGAGTGAGACAGGGTCACATCACAGCGGAGTGTAAAGCCCATCAGAAATCGTCTTAATCACAGCGTGAGTGCAAACACGAGCTTCATTTCTGTCTGTCCCGTGACCCTGTTCCCCTCGGCTTGAACTGATGGTAAAACTAAGGACATTATTAACTGTCTTTACATTTATTTGAAAGCTGAAGCTTGCGATTATGGAAAGGGGGCGTTACATTTCTGACGCAGCTTGTGGTGTTCGGCCAATCACAATGCACTGGGTCAGTTGGCCAATCAGAGCAGACTGTGCTTGTCGGAAGGAGGGCTTTGTAGAAAACAATGCGTTTGAGAGAGGCGGGGCATAGAGGACCTACAATAATGTACAGTATTTGAAAAATAATGTGTTTTTTGAACATTAAAGCATGTCAACATATTCTGTTACACCAAATAATTATCTTTAAAAAAGCATCATATGACCTCTTTAAGCCAATGAACACTGCTCTGCTGGAAACCAAGAGCTTTATGTCATTCAAGATACACAAATAACATTTTCTTGGTGCGTAAACAATATTTATATATGCAAATGAAGTAATGAATATTACATAATAAATATTTTCCCATTTCTCTGAATTATACCAGTTGAGCATCAGAGATAAATCACCAAACTTAGCATGAAGATAAAACTCTTCATGTGGGATGTGATTCTGCTCCAATCTGTAAGACATTACTGAAGATTATGAATATAGGAACTATAAAGCCATTATGTTTGATCCTAAACAGACAGTTAAATGAAGAGTATCAACTCAAGGTTATGAAGGATTTTGAAGAAATAAATCAGTTCAGTAATTTGAATAGAAATGAATATATCAAACTTGTAGTGTTTGGGAATATAATTATTCTATGATTTATTATTATTTATCGATTTATTTATATATAATTATCAGTAGATGTGCTATACTTTTATTATTTCGAATGTGACCAATATTTGATATGTAGATTCATTTATCCTCTTTAAACTGTTTCTCTCTTCACCACTGCTGCTACATGAATATGATGTATTCCAAAACTATGTAGACCAAGGCGTGTCCTGAGTTACATAGAATATAGATTAACATGGCAGAGGTAGAGCTGCATCTCCCCCCAAATAATTACAAAGAACCGAAGAAATAAAAGCAAACTATCTGTACTATATTTAATTGCATTGCATCATATTTTTTTCCATTGCATGTTTTTTCTTTGAATCGCATTGTTGAATTGAATTAAATCGAAATCTGATCACACTGCATCATAATAGGGGTGATCCACATCACATCGGTAGCTGCTTCATATGTATGCTTATTATGCTTAATAAGACCAACGGCAGATCGATACGTCACAGCATGACCTCGTAACTGAATTTAAAGAACAATTTTAAGAAAAGGAAAGTGGTAGATTGTATATTTTTACATTTTAGATGTATTATAATTTGTTACGAGTTGAATTTAAGTTTCTAAAAAGACACTGCACAGCGTGACGTCATATCACGACTATTGCAGCATTCAAAACAATTTCGCAAGTGTAACCGTCAAGTCCAGCATGAGTCCTGTATCATCACAGCACTCACCTAACGGAATAGGCTTCACCACCAGCTGAGTGAAGTACTTCAGTTCAACCTCTTGGAAGAGATTGGAGGGAGGTCTGCCACGCCTCTTTGCCGCGCTGGCGCGAGCCCGGAACGTCCCACTGCTTCTCCTGCGCCTCCTACCAGCCCTGGGAGCCGGAGTGGAGCACACCTTAGGAGGAGGAAGAGGAGCAGCAGCTTCCATCTGCATCTGCGGTTGAGAACCACGAGGGAAGCGATCAGAAGGATAAAAATTCTGAATATTCAAAAACTTTCTGATGTTTGATCCTGGACCACAAAACCAATCATAAGTAGCACGGGCATATTTGTAGCGATAGCCAACAATACATTGGATGGGTCAAAATTATCAATTTTTCTTTAATGCCAAAATTCATTAGGATATTATGTAAAGATCATGTTCCATGAAGATATTTTGTATATTTCCTACCGTAAATATCAAAACATAATTTTTATTAGTAATATGCATTGCTAAGAACCTCATTTGGACAATTTTAAAGGCGATTTTCTCAATATTTAGATTTTTTTTTGCACCCTCAAATTCCAGATTTTCAAATTGTTATATCTCAGCCGAATATTGTCCTATCCCAACAAACCATACATCAATTGAAAGCTTATTTGTTCAGTATAAATCCCAATTTCAAAACATTGACCCTTATGACTGGTTTTGAGGTCCAAGGTCACATGTTATTAAAGTGTAAACCTGTTCTGTCGGAGGCTGTGGTGGAGGAGGTGCGAGCGGGTCACTATCGAGGGGTGCTGGAGTGTCTTCAGTGGGGGATGAAGCGGGTGCAGGTGTGTTCTCACACGGCTGGGAGATCGACATCTCGTCGCACGGCTCCTTAGGCAACAGATTGAACCACTGGCCTCGTTTCTCTGCCTGCTCCCTCATGCTGTCCTCCGGCTGGCTGTTATCCTCACCCTCACCGGCTCCAGACGCTGTGATCAGCGCGCTGCTGTCGGCCTCTGTGTCCGGCGGCTGCTCGAGAGGCGTCTGGAAAGCAGGCTGAGCGGGAACCTGCACAGGAGAGCTGAGAGCCGAATCCTCAGCTGCTGATCTGCTGCTACGGCGGCGCCGCCGGTTCTTGGCAGTTCGCAGGTGGAGCTCCACTTCGGGTTTGATCTTGCGCGGGCGTCCCCGTCCTCGAGGGCTGCTCATCAGAGAGGCCTCGCCAGGTAGAGGATCCGCCTCTGTGGGGGAAAGCTGGGACGCTCGAGGAGAAAAGGGGAGAGATGCGGTGAAAGCCGGAGAGAGGGGAGGCTCAGCTTTAACCTCTGTCTTCACTGGAGTTATGACCTTCACATAAGTCACAGGTTCATCGCTGACTGTCACTTCATCTGAGGCTGAACACAAGGAAGGAGCAACTGGTCATTAATATAGGTAACAAGAAAGGCCAAACAATGATATTCGCACATGATGAAAATCAGAAAGCCATTAAGTATTGTAATTTACAAATATTTTACTTTTAGTCAACCATTTTTTTTTTTACAGTAAAATATTACAAATCATATTTCTTTTATTTTATTTTTTAGATTTCTATTTAGTACTATGACAACTACTACTAATTATTATTATTACGATTAATATTATTATTTCACAAAATTTGTGCAGTCCAAAAAAAAACTTGAAATTGTATTTTAATTTAAACATTAAGATTGGTGCACAATTAAGTCTTAAAATTAAGAAATTAAGAATTAACTACATGCATATTAATACTGTTGTATAAAAATACTATATTTTGTCTTAATTTCTTAAAAATATATATTTTACAGTGAAATACTACAATAGCAATGTTTCTTAATTTATGTAGTCAATTTGGTAATACTACTATTAATAATAAAAACAATTATTATTATTATTACTACAATAACAAAAATAACAATTATTAATGTTGTTGTTAATTATTTTATAGCCATATTAATATATATAACAAAAATGAGTAAATTGTGCAGTCATACAAACAAGTACAGAAAAAAAATGATTTTTTTTATTACAATTAAAATAGGCAGAAAAAAAACAATTATATTTTATTTACTAATTTGATTATTTATTTATTTTCAAATCATGCAGCTCCAGTAACAAAAATGCCAAGAAAAAAAATTACATGTGGGAATCATTAGGCACAGATCTGGTTATGATTCAGGCAATCAAAATCAGATTCACAATGCTCGCAAATGTTTGAATGGCACTTATTTATAATGCTTTGTCCTGCATATGATTTTATAATAACCAGGACTAAATAAAATAAAATAGTTGAGAATCATTGTGAGATAAGAATCGTGATTCATCTGTGACTCCACAGCCAGTATATGTATATGTATATACAGTCAGTATATGTGACATTACATCACGTACAGACTCTGAGGAGATCATAAAGGCCTAAAGCTCAACGTGTGCGAGATACCAGACTAACTGCATGCTGGGAGTTTCCACTCACCCAGGATATCCTCGGCTCCCTCCACAAGGACACAACCCATATAAGGCAGCAGCAAGTACCTGCGGCGGTACCGATCCTGCCCCAGAGACACCGCCCGCATGGAATGAGACGACTGCTGCAGCTTCTTGCGGAAAAACACTTGCCGCTGTGAGACACCAGAAAACATTGTTACTCAAAATAAAGAGCAGCCAACAACCTTTACTTTTAACTAAGGTTTGAAATCAACGAAGTTGGTTTCACGTGATTCTAAAACCCTTTGGAAGCTGCTTTGCAATCTGTATTGTATAAGTGCTATGCAAATAAACGTGACTTGACTTAGGTGCCATAACCAAAAAAAAATTGATAATTGATGATAATCATTCCAGCAGCCAAAAAATAGTTATGTATTAATTTCTTTATAAAAAAAACATACAGTTTTAACTATCTGGACAATGGAAAATCAGTGGACATTTCTATAAAATATAATAAGGTGTATGTAAACGTATGACTATTGATGCAATGAAATCAAATTCATAACCAAAATCTAAACTTCAGGAATCACTGGAACTAAACCCAAAAGTCCTCATCTTACATCAGCTTTTTTTGGAGTAACTATCAATTCTGTTCTAATCAGTTCTAATATTAATATATTTAAGTGAATCCACCAACTTCCTTCAACTGGTGTAACTTCACAATAACATATATGCTCTGAATAATTTTCAAACAAGTATAAACGAACTGTATAGTATAAACAGTGTTATCATACCTGTGTCAGTGTTAATTAAATTATATATTTTTAAAATTCTGAATCTCAAAAATGTCCTTTTCATCAGCTGAGATGTTGGTGGATCCATAGCTACATCAGTTATTAAATATAGATATTTTACCTTGGTCAGTTTATCAATCTGACGCTCCAGCTCAGCAACACTGCAGGTATTGGGACTCTCAATCTGTGAGAAAACAAAAACAAAATAATAACAACACAGGTAACAAAACAGTTCAACCAGGGAACCCCTTTGAACAAACTTGTTTATTTAATTCATTATAAGCTTTTCATTACTTTACGAACCCCCTGCAGTTCCCTTATGAATCCTAGTTTGGGAAACCCTAAATTAATCTCTGAAACTGAAGTGGCTCATTTTGATTAGTCTCATAATCACATTTGAGGTCAAAGCAAGTGGAGATACAGCCCGTTTCCCTGAACTGACAGCTCTCACTCAGGAAATGTTCAGTAGATGGCTGTTCTTGATTATTTACATCGTTTCACATCTTCAGAGTAGCTGCTGTCAGTACAGTGTCTCTTTAATGAAGCAAATTTAGCACAAGCACAGCTTGACTATGTGGCAGTGGATACAGCTTTAAACCCCTGACAGGTACTGCTCTAAAGCAATCCATAAGGTCCTGTACCTCCGTGTGTTTGGGTTCCTTTTTGGCTTTGCGTCGGCTCCCTCTCTCCAGCACGCAGCTCTCCTCGATGCTCTCCTCGTCGGCCACTCCCACACGAGCACTGCGCCGACGCTCCTCGAAGCACAGCTCCTCCTCTGGACGGCCCGTCTTATGCATCAGCGCAGCCTTCAGTCTGTTCAGACACACATTAAGAATGACGAAGCCAAGCACAGAAGAGGTCTAGTCTAAACCAGAGTTCAATTTCACCCTCCTCCCACATGCAGGATTATATTTATATATTTGTTTGAACCACAGTACGTTTGTGTCATCAGTGCGAATAACTACATAGCGATTCAGAAAGGAATGATGCAAGCCACTATCTTTGAGTGAATACTAGTGGTCATCCAATATGTTGCCAAGGCCGGCATTTTTTATTTAAATTACCAGCATCAGCCAATCATTTTTTTTCAGTCAAGTCAATATGTCTAAAGGACTTTTATTTTTATGTCAGTATCTAATAAACGTTGTCTACAACTGCACACTTCAGAGAATCTCATTTTACAAATTGTTTATCATTCATATCAAACTATGCGGCGCAATATCAAGTTTGCCACTATGTTGTATTCATGTCATATTCGCTATGTGCAAGAAGTAAAATGAGTGTTACCTTGTCTTTATTTGAATAAAATATGACTCCCAATGCACAGAGACATGCCAGTTTGCGGAGTGCACTTTTGGATAGTGTTTACTTTTTATTCATATTTTTTACAATTTCTTTATTTGTAATGTAGGCCAGCAGCCACCCTGTTCTCTAAGATATTGGAATCATCACCCCCCCCCCAAAAAAAAAAATATATATATAATTTGACAGCTAGTGATTTCCCAACAGCACTCTGCATTTTAAAGCCAGATGGTTGGACAGTTTGAGTTACAGTAACTCATAAAAACTGAAAATATTTGTGTTTGTGTTAAATTACAAATATTTTCATCATGCATTTCATATGAAGCTTAAATAAGTTTCACAATCTCACCAGATTTCAGAAAACCACTTTCATAGCCAATTCTCACTGTTAACTAACTATTAACTAAGACTTTTGCTTCAATACAATCCTAATTTGCTGCTTATTAATTGTTTAATAAGATAGTTGTTAAGTTTAGGTACGGGGTCATCTAAAATATGGTCATGCAGAATAAGGCATATATTATATGTGCTTTATAAGTACTAATAAACAGCTTATGCTAGTAATAGCCTATGCATGCTAATTATCAGGAAGTTAATAATGAGAACTAGTACCTAAAGTGTTGCCCAAATTTTGATATCAAACAGACTGGCTCACACCATAAGCTGTCAGGATAAGAAGCAGGGGTCTTACTTGCGTAGTTTGCCTTCTATAATCCACTTGTTTTTCCTGTAGGTTGCCATATTCTCTAGCGTGTTATCAATCTCCCTGCAGAAACAGAACGGTTATGGAAATGAAAATGATGTTTACATATGCAGATCTACAAAACTCTTTTAAAATGTGATGATAATATGATTTGAATTGCAGCTGACCTGGTGATTATGTTGCTGGAGTTGAGTTCCTCCACCAGGAAGGCCAGTATGGAGGCTTTGACGTCGGGTTTGAGGGTCTGGAAGCTCTTTGTAAGGAGACTGTTACACACCTCCAGCTCAAAGCCATGGGCTTCCAGAAAGATCCGCAGCACCTCAGACACAGTGCTGTGGTTCAGCTCCAGATCCACCAGCTTCTCCCCCAGGATCTTCACAGACTGGGACAGGAAAGAGAAACAAACCAACCTTCATTAACTCACTGACCAATCACGTGCCTTCAATTTAGGGTGAAACCCATCCTACATTATTTCCCACTGAATATTCAATGTTAATATATAGTAGGACTTCAAAATATTTAAGTTTAATATGTTGTGGATGCGGTTTCTTGTTGGTTTTTAAGGCTGTTTTCCATTAGTGTTTAGTTATAAGTAATTTTATCCAAGTTCAAAGTTGTTTTAGACAGCAACAGATGAGATTTAGACTTTTTTTGACACTGTTATAAATAGAAAACAACTTAATAACACTGATATTAGGGCTGGGAAAATTTTGACTTTCTTGAAGGACTGGAATCATGGAGCCATCGCGACCTTCATAAAATATATTTTTTTCCTTGGCTCAGTGGTAGAGCATTGCGTTAGCAGCGCAAAAGGTTGTGGGTTCGATTCCCAGGGAACACACATAATGAAAAAAATGTATAGCCTGAATGCACTGTAAGTCGCTTTGGATAAAAGCGTCTGCTAAATGCATAAATGTAAATGTTTCTTCTTGAATACTTATTAATCAAAGTTATTAATACTGAATGAAGTTATTAGTTTCTATATTAGTAGTTAGTCATCAAAATGTATGTTTCTGAATATCTTTCTTCCTTGTAGTTGAGGAGTTGGAATGTGTAACAGTAAGCTTCTGTCTTCTCCTCTCAGGGTCACGATTGCCATGTCAAAGAGGTCATCGGGACCTTCCATCTACGCAACCAACGAGTGATTAGAACATTTATCCATGTTAGAAAATAAGCTGAATATGGCTTTAGTTTGCCTTTTTACTCTCTAAGAAGCTGCTCTCATTGTGTGTGTGTAGTGAACAATATTTGATAAGATTCAGGGCAGAGCCCGGCAACCTTGAAGTAGAGATAAGTGTTCTCTGTGTATGTGTGAGGGCTGTCTTTGCAGCCAAATGCAGAGACAGCCCAGGAGGACACCGTCATTTGCCGTCACCCTGGTATTATCCAGGGTGAAAGATATACGTGTCTGGAGTCTCTGACTTCTGATTACTTGTCACCAAAATAATCACTAGAAGATAAGCTTCAAGTTTTACGTCCATGTGTGGAGATTTTCAAAGTTTATCTACCTACTCTTTAAGCATTGACGTAATTGGTGACCTCTGTTAGAGTATAACTGCTGGTGTCTTGAACATGTACACAGAGCGGCCTATGAACTCCATCGCGAGTATTGAAGCCGACTTCTGCGGATGAAACCGCAAACTATTTTTGCATCCCTGACTCCTGGTCTTCCTTCATCACACCTGTTAATTTGGGTTTAACTGTAAATTGCCCTACATTCCGAATGCATCACGATTGATTTATTGTCCCGGCCCTAAATGATATCACTCAAAAGACAAACCTGGTAATGTGAGGGCAGTCCAGGATCGTGCAGAGCGGTGTCCACCAGTTTAATGAGCAGATCCAGGAGCTCGCCTTGGCTCTTCTCCATGCCGAGGAGCCCTTCCTGCAGGGTGCTCAGGCTGGGAATATCCTTGGGCACCTGGAGCCCCAGAATCTTTCCGTAACCATGCAGGAACTCAACCACTCTTAAACAATTGGAGAAGGCCAAACCCGAAAGCACCAGTCCTGGTATGCGTGTCAATTGTGGGAGGGGCTACAGAGGGAGAAAGACGACACCTCGATGAGTAATGGAATAAACATCCCAGATATGACACACTCAGAGAAAAACAGTAGAAGACTAGTTCAAGTCCCTCAAATTAAAGTATTATCAACAGTATGTATTATTGGTGTCTGTCAACTAGGGTTGTGCGTATCGATCCTGAAGTATTAATACTGATGTGAGTTCCGACAGTATCGATACTCAAATAAAGAAAAAAATCAATACTAAGATGCGTTTTATTTACCTGTGATTGTTTATTTAACAAAAAAATTAATGCGTACAATATGCAATGCATTGGATGAATAACCTATGTTAGCGAGTCATTGTGTAAACTGTGTAGTGCTTTATTTAAATAGAACGTGAAAAGTTCATATTGATCATGATCTATTCTGTAATGTTATTATAAATCATACACTGTCAGAATAAAAAGGTTGCACTTTATGCGTGCAACAGCCTGTCACTGCAGTCCCTTATGAAAATGAACCATGGCTTTACTAAAGAGACCATAGTTCAGCTATAGTATTTGTATAGATTTCCATGGTTACCACTACAGTAAATAGATTTTACCATGTGTAAACAAATATATAACCTAATAAGTTGCAATTAAGGCGTATTCAATGTTAAAATGCATTTCAAACTTAAAGGAGTAGTTCACTTCCAGAACAAAAATGTACAGATAATGTACTCGCCCCCTTGTTATCCTTTCTTTCTTCATTTGTAAAGAAATTATGTTTTATGAGGAAAACATTTCAGGATTTCTCTCCGTATAATCTCTTTATTATCCATAAGTATATAAAGTCTCTTTAATGTGGGAAGTGTATCATGTTACTCTGGTTATGACACTGTGTTAAAAACGGCAGGCATTGCTTTGGTGAATAACGCTGTGTTGGTGATTTGGTACTTTAACTGGAAAAATGTACCCAACAAATTCACAGAGAGTATCAAAGAGGCTTGCAAAAACTTAAGTGCCAAGTGACTAAACTTGTGTATAGGACTGTTACTATTGATTATTTTGGTAATCGAGTGATCAGAAATGCTACAGCCACTGTATTTTTCGAATATGTTGGCATCACGTGTAAACTAAGAGTGACTGTTTGAGCTTTTATTTAGAATTCACGACGAACAGCTAGCATTATGAGAAAGATATTGATGTGTTCTCCAGTGTTTGTGTAGTTTAAAAATGTAAATCTAATGAAATGGTGCACATTGCATTCCCAGATGAATGTTATAATAAACCCAAACTCATAACAATATGCAGAGATGGAGTGTGAGATGCTCCACACGTATAAATGATAACAGTTCGTGCGGAGCAGCATTTACTGCGAACGGAGCTGCTCTGAGATGCACGTACGTGAACTACTCGCATGTAAATAATAAAAGCGCATATATTAAACCTGCATTGCATATTTATTTAACTGAATCATAGCATTTGAGAATTCACAATAGCATTTTGATTTGTCGTGATTTTTAAATGGGTTTAACACATCATGCAGCCTTGGAAAATTATCTTATAATGCGTTTCATAGATTTTAATCCATGGAATGCACCACTTCTGGTATTTTGCCAGTTACTCGACATGGGTAAAATGCTATTTTTTTTTTAATCGAGTCCTCGATTCAAGGATTTGTGACAGCACTACTTGTGTAGTACGTGTGAATCCCTCAGCACATCAGGCTCACCGTGTGGTCGGGGAGACACATGTCCTCTGCAGGCTTCTTCATCTCCTCTAAGATCAACTGCTGTCTCTTCCTCTCCTCCATTCGTCTCTGAGCCTGTGCCCTCCTCTCAGCCTGCCTCTTTGCTGCCAGCGCAGCCTGCGCTTCGGCCTCTGCTTGAGCCTGGGCTTTGGCCAGAGCCTTGGCTTTGCTGCGGGCCCGGGCCACTTTCTTGATGGGACTGGCCTTCTCCAGGTCCAACGGCTCTGCTGCTGCAGGTGGTGCTGCGACCTTCTTCCTGCGGCCGGGCTTCTTGGGCCCCTCTGCGGCTGAGAGAGGGCTTTCAGATGCCTGGCTCTGAGTCTGAGACTGGTCTTCATCATCCTGTGCCTGCTCTTTGGCTTTCTCCAGCTGCACAAACACATCAGAAAAGAGCTCAGAACACTGGGATTTATAGCTATTCAACTAAAATGATGTGCATATCTCACACCTTCAGACCATTTTGATGACTTTTCCCACTTAGCTCAACTTTTACTTCAAGGATCCACTTTGTCAAAGACAATATTTAAAGGCCTTTACTTCTGATATAGTATTCGTTTACAGAAACCAGGACTGGCAAAATATTAAAAGTAATTAGTTACACAAAATAATTAGAATTAAAATGAAATTGTATCATTTCAATAACTGAATGTTTGCCATGGTTTACAATATTTATAACATGAATTTACATGACTTTTAAAGCTTGTGACTACAGGTTTAAAAAAACTGTTAAAAAAAAATTGTAATAACAAATAGCCATTTCTAGTCAGTAAAATATAAAGCTTTACAAATTGTATGTCAAATACATATATATTTTCATTATAAAAAATGATATGTATTAAATTCCATGACCTTTCCAAGTCTATATGTAAAATATACAGTTCAAATTCATCATTAGAACTCTGGTTGTCAAATAAAAAAGACAGTTGTTAAAAGAACAAATTAAAATAAGATACAGGATTGCAGCTTGCATCTTTTAGCTGTTTTACGTGTTTTTTTTTACCTTGTTTTGTCATATACATTTTTTTTAAAGCATTAAAGAAAACTTTAAACTAATAAACTAATTAAAGTTTTTTTTTAAAGTAACTTTAAACTAATTAAAGAAATATTACTAAAATGTATAACTGATTACAAACCGTACGTAGGAAACATTTAACAGGTGCTACATAGATATATTATCATTATAAAAAAAAATTCTAACTTCAAGATTGTATTAAAATGCATAGTTTTTCATCATCATGAACCCTGTTATGAAGTTCTAAACCTATTTGAAGACTTACTTTGGCTTTCCGTTTCTCCTGCCGGATCTTTTTAATCTTTGCATCCTCTTTTCTTTTCATTCTTGCCTGCATGACAAAAATCAGATGATCAGCTGGTCCCCAAAACACACTTTTTGTAATAAATAAAAGTCAGCTCACCTTTCTCTTCATTTTCTTCTTGATCTTAATCAGTTTTTCTTTTTCTTCCTCTGTGAGATCCTCTGTAAAACAATGAACATGAACTGAGCTAAGATGCTCATTATATTTCACATAAGAAGCTAGAACTACAAAATGACAAAAAATAAAAAAGGTGGTACTTCTGCAACAAGTACATTTTTAATAAACCAGCTGATCTGAATATTCAGACTCACCCTTGGCCTCCAGTCTCTTCAGCAGCCTGGCGTCCACTTTGCTGAGCAGATCCTCCATCTTGGGCTTGGGAGGTCGGCCTGGGCGTCTAACTTGGGCTCCTCGGGCTCGCCGGCCACAGGAACGAGGCTCTTTGTCTGGATTTGGTGGACGACCGCGTCTGCCTGTTATAGCCATGATCATGGAGGGCACTTCCTCATTGGCGAGGAGGAACCATTTCATACCCTGTAACAAATTAAAAAGCAATGACATGCCTGGCAAAAAGTGTAGCTGTCCTGAATCCACATGTTTTCCTGTAGCACCTGTAGACATCTTCATACACACCTCAGGGGTCTCCCGCTCCTCGTAGAAATCACCCACTGGCATGCGTGGACTGAAGCTGAAGTGCTCTCTCGAAACACCCTGGAGAGCATCCTGACGCCTCTTCAGATACTGGAGAATGAAGGGAGACAAAAGCAACTGGATGAAGACAAGCCTTTTTATCACGCATGCAGATTAGGTTACAGTGGTACTGTGGGTAATCATTTGGTGTGCAGGGATAACAGATCTCACCTTGATGACCTCTGGGAACTGCTTCATCCTCCGGCCGCAGGGGCTATAGTACCACGTCTCTCCTTTCAGACGGTCCTCGAGCCTCCGGACTCGAATCTCTCGCCTCCAGCTAGCACACGGGAAACACCAGCACGTGAAACAGGACTGCCATACCAGTGACATTTCAAGCTAACACTTTAGATTAGGCAACATTATTCACTATTAACTAGTTGCTTATTAACATGCAAATTACTAGCATATATTGGCTGCTTTTTAGTTCTTAAAAAGCACATATTAATGACTTATTTTACATGATCATGTTATAGATCCCTTATCCCTACCCTAATACCTAAACTTAACAAATAAACAACTACCTTACTTACTATCAATAAGAAGCTAATTAGGAGTTTGTGGGAAAACTCTTGGATAATAGTGAATAGATATTTGCTAATCTAAAGTGTTGCCTTTTTTATTATTTTGAGAAGAGCTGATTTCTATTTGTACGTTAGCTATCATACAGTTGAAGTCAAAAGTTTACATACACCTTGCAGAATCTGCAAAATGTTGATTATTTTACCAAGTAAGAGGGAATCATACAAAATGAAAGATCCTTCAGGTGCCACAAATTCTTTGGTTTTCCAGCATTTTTGTGTATTTGAACCCTTTCCAACAATGACTGTATGATTTTGAGATCCATCTTTTCACACCGAGGACAACTGAGGGACTCATTTGCAACTATTACAGAAGATTCTCCAGAAGGAAAAACCATGCATTAAGAGCAGGTGCGTGAAAGTTTGCTGCATATGTAAACTGTATATGCTTGGTTTTAAAAAAATTATAATAATCTGTTATCTGGGCTAGGCAGTGCAAGCATTTCATTAGATGTGTGCAAACTGTAAAATGTAAGGAGTAGATCGCTGAAATTTAGTTGTTTTTTTTATTTAAAGGTATTAAAATGTATTTCATTATATGCAAGCCCTGCATGTTTCAGAGTAAAGAAGCGGCACTCTTGCACATTCTACAGACTCTTGGTTTTAGAGAAGTTCACAGTCAATGAATACGGCACATTTATGCCCCCCACATGGTGTTCATATAATGGTTTAGATTATATGTTAGATTTAAATTGATATGTTGTAGGAGATAGGGTGGCCATACATCCGGATTTTGGCCGGACAGTCCGGATTTTAAGCCCCTTGTCCGGTGCAGCCTCAAGCCGGACACTCATTTGTCCTCCTTTTTGGAGCTGAATCAGTCTAAAAAAAAAAACACGCTCTAGAATCTTTATTGGGATGCAGCAGGATAGCGTCTAATGCCGTAAGATCTCTGGTCAAACAAATGATTGACTGAAAGCGGTGTCAAATAAATATCTGATATATCATTGGTTAAAAACGTAAACAAGCCTCCACGTGCTGGGCTACGTATAGATCTTTTCTGCACACTGTGTCTATTTTCCAGAAATGTTATGTTTTCAGGCACTGTGCACTTTGCAAGAAAGGTTCATCTCAGTGGTCAGTTTTTGAAACAGACATCACAATGTCTTGAATAAGTACAAATACTGTGAACAAACACTTTTTTGCCTCTTCTGTTACACATAGGTCTACATCAAGATATATCGTAGATCAAATTGTCTGGCAATGAATAGAGTAGGCTATTTCAGAATCACTGTATCATGATACCATCGATATGATGGACAATATTGTATTGTAGTTGTGAGTACACAGAGTCCTATGCAATTATTCTTGCCTCACTAAATGCCGCAAAGTGTCCTCCATTTTGGTGTTATGGAAATTGCCACCCTAATAGGAGTGCATATTTTATTTCCCTCATCTGTTTAAATAGGCAGCTGGAAGCAGTAAATATATTTCAAAATAAGAGTCATGGTGTATTTTGGGCTTGTTTATAATTAAAGTCCTCCATTAGGCGACATTCCAACATTTTTCTTTCTAATTATTATTGCTTTTTTGGTTACGCAAACAATATCTGGCCTTTAAATCAATGTTTACAATGTTAATTATTCCATAATTATTTAATAAATACAGTTTGAAGCAGAAAAGCTTACAATCTAGTGTACTTTTTGTATTCAAATAAATTAAATATAAATGTTTTTACTTTATTAAGTAAAAACTATTTTTTTTATTTGATAAATTTTCATTGCACCCCTAAAGTATTTTTTTCAAATTAGGAGCACATGGGCTCCTTGGGACAAGTGAAGCATCAAGACCTGGCTATGGATACTTTAGATAAAGGCCTGCTCACCCACGCTGCAAAGGAAATTGGACTTGCTCTTCAGTTGCAATCCGACGCCTTGGGGTATCACCTGTGACACACAAACAACAGTTTAATCTACTTTAACCTCAAGTGCCAGAAGTATGCATATAAAAGAGACTGAACACTACTTAAGAACAAAGAGCAAATTTCAAACGTGTAGGTACCTGCTACGGAGCTGTTATCATCATCATCTCCTTCAGGTTTTCCTTCGGAGAACTCTTTGGCTGGTTTGGGAGTCTTTGCCTCGTTCACGCCTTCTTTCATCTTGCGCTTCCAGATCTTCTTGGGCCGGACTATGGGGCTCTCGCTATTGGTCGGGGTTGAGTCACGGACGAAGGTCATTGGCTCAATTAAAAGGTGAGGCTGAGCATTTGAAGGAGTTGAGGTATCAGTCGGGACGCCCTCCTGATCTTTTGCCTCTTTAGAGATTTTCCTCTTCTTCGCTGCAGTCGGTGAATTATCGTCTGTTTTCTTTCTCCTTCTAACCTTTTCTTGTTTTGGACCGACAGGTGTTAACCTTCGCTTCTTGATCTTGGAATCAGGAGAGCCAACTGGAAACAATTAAATAAGTTAAGACAGCATTGACTTAAATTTTGTCCATCTGATTCATTAAAGACAATGACTATCTTTAAAAAAAATATGTAAACAATTAGCTATGCAAGCATGATGGTAAAAGTGAGCAATGCATTTACTTTCAGTGGAAGCAACTGTCGTCTTTGGGGTTCTAGGCTTCCGTGGCTTTTTTGTTGGCATGACAATAAGGTTTTCAGACATATGTGTGGCAGTGCCTTCAACAGAACCGCTTACGACCACTTGCAGCGCTTTAACCGTCATTAAAGAGAGCGCAGATCTTCTGTCACATCCTGAAGTATCAGCTCCATTCTCTTTGCCAAGAATATGATCACCTGTGGGGAATAACAAAAGACATCAAAAGATGGTCAACAATACATCTGCCAAACATTCAGATCACCATCTGAAACTTTAATGTTCAAATACACCTGAATAAGTGCTACAATTACATATATAATATGTATTATACCAATATATTATACGTCCCAAGACAAATATAGGGATGCATAATACTTTGGGACCATATTGGTTACTGGCCAATATCAGCAATATTTTTTTTTTTATCTAGTCGTTTTCAAACTTTTTTGTCAGCCGAACCCCTTTGACCTAAATTATTTACTTGAAGTACCCCCTGAGATTTTAAATAAATATTTCAATAATTGAATGGCACATTTGCATGAATATTTATGTTTTATCAGTTTTAAAGTTTCAGTAGTATTAACATAGCTATTGTTATTATTACACTCAACAAATTATAAAAATGCATATTACTGTAATTTACAATGTAATTATTACAGAATGTTTTTTAATACAGTGTTTCCCAAAAAGCAATTTTTTTAAACATTTAAGATTTTACATTTACATCACATGTAAAATGAATCCCCAGAAAACAAATGTTAGTATTTTTAACGGGTCACAGACACTTATTCTTTCTTAATTCAGTTCTAATTTAAAATAATCTTGTCGGTTAACGGTTAATAATCGGTTAATGAGCATCGGTTGTCGGTTAGGAAAAATAATTAAAATGAAAATCCCTAGCTTGGAGGGTTAAAATTAATCAAAAACACAAAAAATGTAACATCACTGTTAAATATAATCTTCAGCAAATGAACATTGATTAGTTTGTTTATTAATCCATTATTAGTGCACTGAAAATCTCACCTTTGATAGAGTGTGTAGAGGCATTAATCGATGCAGAAAGCAGGGAGGAGCTGTTTTGGGAGGTGTCGTTTAAAGAGGAGTCATCCAGTAGAGACGTGTTATCTTTGAGGGATGCCTCCTCGGTGGAACTGGTAGAGGTCATGGAGCTGTTCAAGTTTTCTTCTTCACAAGAAGTGTCCTGCGAGACCCTGGAGTCATCAATCATGGATCCTTCTGTAAACTTTGATTGGTCTCCAGTCTGGGAAAGACTATAAGAATTATCAAAAGTGTCCATCATTGAACTCCCATCCTCAGCTCTTGAGCTTTCAAGGTAGGTTGACTCAGCCAAGGACGGATAGTCCAGTGACGTGTCAGTGCTAAAAGAATCATTTAAAGTCTCACTTTCTCCTTTCCTTGGGGCAGCCTGATCTCTGATACTATTAGAGTCCTTTCTGCCAATTGCCATAGTGTCTCTTTCAGGTTCCTTTGGAACAATGAAAGCCGTTTCAAGGTTTCGACCATGAATTTGCACCTTATGCATCTCAGCTTGAGCCTCATTGCTGGATGTGCCCATTATTACTCCAACTTTACTCTGGGAACCACAGGCCTCGTGTTTACCATGAATCAGGCTAGAGTGCGATTCCCCAAAGTTGTGCCGTAATACACCATGAGAACCCATCTGCCCTGGACTGTGAGAAGAAACATCTACATTTGCCATCATATCTGAATGTTGAGCTGCAGAACCAATGAGGGAACGAGATACATTTGGAGTAGAAGAAACATTGAGACTTGCTGAAGATGCCTGAGAAGAATAGCTAACAACAGGAGGTGGTGCAGATGAAGCCAAAGCGGCAACTTGAGGAGAACCAGCGACCACAGACAGAAGTGCAGAGACAGTGGGGAGAGAGACGTTATCGGCAACAGATGTTGGAGTTGAGGAAGCAGCAGGATGTTTAGGACTCTGGCATGTTAGAGGTGATGCCTCTTGGGGTCCTTTAAGTGGTGCCAACGCAGGAGGAGCAGAGACAACAGATGGAGATGCAGCTAAAGATAGAGGTGTTGGAGAGACCAGTGGACTTTTTGACCCCTGGGCCTCCGCCAGAGGCTGCGCAGCAGGCACCGTTGAAGAATGCATCAAGGTCTTTGAAGAAAACACCACAGGCTGGTTGTGGGAAACAACAGGTGGAGCTCTGGAGCTCTTTGGAGAAGACATTGAAGGAGGTGTACCAAGTCCTGCAGGTGTTCCTTCAGCTGATGAAGGTCCAGAGAATCCAGGTCTTCGGCCTTGGACCGTCTGAAGCGGTGGTGTGAGAGGACAGGGTGGAGAAATGGACACATTTGCGCTGACACCCGAAGCTGTAGATAAAGCAAATCCTGAAGATGAAGGAGAATGTGAATCCTGCCCAGAGACCGTTTTCCGAGGCGGACTAGCTAGTGGTGGAGGAGGTCCAGAGACGGGTGAAGAACTAAGCTCTTTTGTGGCAGCTCCCATCTCCTGACATTGTTTTACAGGTTTCTCCAGGTCCACGATTGGACTCTGTGCACCCTGGTTATAGTCGGTGGAGGAAACGGGGCCAGGGGGCTTTACAGGAAAAACTCTCAGTTTTGGGCAAACGTTGGGGTACAGAGCTTCTCTCCACTCCATTAAAGCCTTTATCGGTTTCTTTCAAGGACTCATTCATAGGAACTACAGACCAAAAAAAAACACACACACACACAAAAAAAAACAACAGCTGTTAGTAAGACATGTAAGAACATAAAACTGTCCAGACTGGTAGCAAAAATCCACATTCATTTATACATGGTTTGAAATGCAACTAAAATTAAATTTTTAGGTCAGAGAAGTGGCTTGGAATGTAGTGCACTATACTGTTAATGTGCAGGCAACTAGAGTTCAAACCCGACTTGGGTTGTGCAATAGCATGTGCACCGAATTCACTCTTTTACACTCACTATCTATGTAATGAAATATAAGCTGTGTATAATGAATGAGTGTACAGGCCAAAAATCAACATATGCATCAATGCGGAATCTACAATAAAGCTCTGATGGTTGTCTCGTGCTCCTCTGAGCAATTTAAATACAGTGAGAATAAGGTCAAAGCAGAGAAAAAAAAATTTAAACAGACAATGCATTTTGATCTACAATGAAAAGCACAGTATTGTTGATTGTTTTATTGCATCTAGGCTGCGTGCAGTTTTCCACTGTCTGATGAATGAGGGAGAATGTGGGTGGAAAAGAGGACTGGGGCAAGATATCACCTGTTTACGGACTATTTTTCAGTTTGAATCACTTCCTAATCCAAAAAGTCAACTACCATTGGTGAAAACACATCTGACTGGCCTAAAGTTACTTTTGTCAGAGGACAGAATACTAGCGTTAGTGATATTAAAAGCCATTCAGGAAGTGCATAGCACTACCTAAGTTCAGGAAATCAGAACATGCATGATAAAACACGCTGTCATTCTTGTAATCGCATTACTTACATTATGAATGCCAAAGATTATATATTGTTTTCACAAACCTATCTGCAAACAAGTGAGACAAACTTGTTTTGAAATGCTATAGACCTCATAAAACAAACTGACTATGCAGAGGGTCATATGTGCAACATACCAAAATGGTTTATTAATTTAAGACAATGTACTAGTATGCATAGATCTTTAATAAGGCTTAATTTAAGAGGGGGGAAAGTGAGAATTGGGCAGGAGTGCCACCACTTAAAACCACTGTTTTATAGTAAACAAAAAACTGATAAAGATAAACAATGTAATTTTAGTTTTATGAGTACATGATAAATCCACCATTCAAACTGTGTTCTTGCCTTAGCCTAAATCACTACCGTAGAAGGCAAAGCACAACAAAAACAGTGTTTTATTCACTAACCGAAAGGCGAAGTTACATAGCGTACATACCTTTTTAATGGGACAATTTCAAAAACAGTTTCTAGATTTTACAACCCAACTCTATTAAACATGAAAATGCTACTCAATAGCAATTAGGGCTGCACGATTGTGACATAAATTACATAATTGTTGATTATTCACTTTAAATTGTAATTGCGATTATTAATTACTATCACAATTTACATTGAATGATTTTTGAGTAGATTTATACCATTGTTTGAAGCAACTGCATGCCATATTTGTTTATGAAAATAAACAAGCTGAAAATACACTTACTGAAAAAAACGTATCGCTTTTCTGTAGCATTAACCGCCATTCTGTTCACACCGCCGCCGGCTAGAGCGTCAAAATTCGCCCCTGGCCGCCCTGCCAGCAACGCTGTAGAAAGATTTGTGTATGCTCTGACGATCGAACGCTTGGTCTTGTATTTAAAGGAGCCGCAAATCAAACAAGCTTGTTGATCTTGTGCAGACTGACCACAAATAGGGTATAAGTTAACCTCAGGAAATATTTTAAATGTGAAAGTAAGAAATTGGAATCGATGGAAAGAACTTAATTATAGTTACATGTTTGCTAACGAAATAAACCAATTAGAAGCCATTTGTGTGGTTTGGCTTTTGTGGTCATGGTTAATTTCAACATGCAGTTTATAGGAGACGTTTACTAGCCTTGGTCTTTAATTAACATTAACGTTAATTTGTGCGCAGACTACATTACAAACTCTCCTGGTTGAAGTGTAGCCTTAATGTAATTTTCGCGCTGAATGATTTCTGTGCGCACAATGTATTGTACGCGCTACTGTCTGTAGCTATGTGTGTGCGTTACAGTGCAGCAGCGTTTTGAAGATTAACTTACCTGTACAAAATTTAAAATAGCATTCCCATTCTGTAAAAACAAAGCATTCTAGCACTAAAATGCTTGGGAACTAATGGGGTCAGAACCAAAGTTGGTTGGTTGCCGCCCAACAAACATGCATAAATATTTAAGAAAAATCTTTCTATATTAAATATATTGATATAGAATACAAAATATAATAATATAAATATATACACATACAAACAGTACAAACATGAATAAATATTTGAAAAATATGTTGATATTTATTTAATGTGTGTGTACTTTTTATTATTTATATATATACATTAATATATTATTTTTTACTGTCCACTGAGCGGACCTACTGTTTATTTATATATGTAAACAAATATATTTGGATGCGATTAAACAACCACTATTGAAAATAAAACCTAAACTGAAATTAGAAATTAAAATACATTAAATAAAAATTCTAAACCATAACAACTCAGTTTACAACTCTGAGGCCTGTTTGTGGCAGTAGCTCACCTTGTATCTCTCTGCTCTTAGGCGAACCGCTATCAGGCACAGCAGAAGGGGACCTCATTGGGACTGGAACGTGATGGGGACTGCTTCTGCCTCCTCCACTGGCCACGTGATGGTGCGGAGGGCTTCCTCGTGGAGGTGTAAAGCTCTGCGCAGCAGGTGGTATCATCTGAGTCTGCGCTTGAGACTGAGTTTGGGCCTGCGTTTGGGACTGGTGTGATGGATGCTGGTAATACGGCATTCCATTAGGCATCACACCATAATGCTGCTGCTGCTGTTGTTGTTGCTGCTGGTGTTGAGGTGGGTGGTGGTGTGAATGGTGTTGGAGATGATGCGCTGTTGCAGACTGGTGCTGCAAGGCCGGAGGCTGCTGGTGATGCTGGGACGCTGGGATCCCCTGGTTGGGATACGTCCCAAACATGCCGTGGGAGTTATATCCCATGGGCATCGAAGATACCCCCTGCGGCTGCCCAGGATTTCCCCTTCCCCAAAACTGCAGCCCAGTGCCCGGAGGTTGCCGGGACAGTCCCATACTGCCGTTGACTTGGTACGGTCCATGGCCCTGGAAGTGTTGCTGAGGCTGCTGTGGTTGTATCCCACCCTGGGAGCCCGGTTTCTGGTGCAACCCGTGAGGCGGGATGGGCCCCATCGCCGGGTTGTACTGAGACTGGCCCCACAGATACTCAAACCCCATGCTGCCTGGGAGGTGATGGCTGCTCATATGAGGATAAGAGGAAGAGGGAGGGTGGGCGCCTGGCTGGCTGCTCCCACCTGCAGTAGTGATGCCGTTCACATTTATTTCGCCATTCAGATCTGTGTGACGAACAGCATCAGTTAAAAACAGAGCATTAAAGGGATAGTTCACCCACAAATGAAAATTCTGTCATTAATTATCCTCATGTCGTTCCAAACCCGCAAGACCTTCACTCATCTTCGGAACACAAATTAAGATATTTTTGATGAAATCCGAGAGCTCTCTGACCCTCCATAGACAGCAAGGATCCTACCATGATCAAGGTCCAGAAAGGTAGTAAGGACATTGTTAAAATAGTCCATGTGACATCAGTGGTTCAACCATAACTATGAGAATACTTTTTGTGCACAAATAAACTTTAACCAATAATTTTAACGATGTACCTTTCTGGGCTTTGAACGTGTCAGTTGCATTGCTGTCTATGGAGGGTCAGAGAGCTCTCGGATTTCATCAAAAATATCTTAATTTGTGTTCCAAAGATAAACGGAGGTCTTACAGGTTTGGAAGGGTCATTTGGGGTCACCCAGGTCATTTTGGGGTGAACTGTCCCGTTAAGGGCTTAAAATCCACCATGTTTATGGATTTATAGACTACATGTATGAATATAAAAAAAAATCAAATACAAGACACTCACTTTTCCCTTGCTGGGGGAAGCTCATGGAGGACCCGTTAGTATAGAGAGAATCTCCTGAGGAATGCTTCAGTCCTGAGTTAGCTGACACAGAAGAGTGAGGCCCGTAGTTGAAATGGTTATTTGCTTCCATCTGGCGGAAGGAAAAAAAACAATTGAAAGATGAAATGAGGCATATTTTTTGTATTAATATGCTTTCACTTATGCCACATTCTCATGCACAGACAACTGTAAATATGACAACTGTCATCTGACTTCCCTGAAAAGTTTAAACACTATCCCTGAATCCGAATATGCCTACTAAACAGTACGTAAAATCAGTATTGTTGTGACCCAAATGATACACTATACTATGAACAATACAAATCTTGTCCAGCATCAGAGTCTGAAAGCATGAAGTAAGTGTCCATGATCCCACACTTTGTTTTTTCGGTTAATTAAATGCACATCCAGACATTTAAGTGCAATTTATCATTGAAATTTTCAGTGAACACAATAATCCCTATTTATCCTACAAAATAGCAAAGAAAAGTGCATAAGGAGGACACAAATTGGGATGCACCTTATGTCTAAATTCATAGTGTTCAATGAAACTAGGTAAATGTACCCAGATGAGCAACTATTTCAGATAAGATTCTGACGTACGCATCCAAAGCACACTTTACTATCCCATGAAGGCCATAGGATAGGATTATGAATGGCAGTGAAGCAATGCAACTGATGCCATAGGTCACGTGAGAAAGCCAACATGACAAAAGGAGTACGCCTGGATTACATTCATACTACAACATACGTTTTTATCAGTTGCAAAGTTTGTTCCTCATCAACTGTAGTGCCTATTAGAGTATGTGATTTATGACACATTGTGATTTTCAAAAGAAATCTCTAACAATCTGATACAGCAATACTGGCTCAACTATTGGAGTAAGTTTAGGGGACGGGACTTTCCATTTATCCATCAATGACAAACATGTGGGATACATTCAAGAAACCTACTTTAAAGTCATTATAAACATTAGTCACGACAAAGAGTACATGTAATTTTGACATGGATGAAAATTAGGCTTTGAGGAAAAGAATATTACTTTTATTTACATATACTTTTGGCAAACATTTTCATATGAAACAACTTACATCATCAGTTCAGTTATTCCCTGGGAATCGAACCTATAACCTTAGTGTTGCTAGGTCCATGCTTTTGATAGGTTGTGCTTTTGTTTACCTTGTCTGTCATTCAGCTGTCAAACAATTAAAAAAACAGCTTTACCACAAAAAAAATATAAAAAGTGGATCAGTGGACAACCAATATGTGTCAAAAAAATGTAAAGTCATGGAAAAAAATATATAAATTGTTCCAAATAACCTGACTCACATTTCAACTCTTTACTAATACCACAAGTACAATTTTAAACAATAGGCAGATCCTTCTATTATGCCTGTACTAAAACCTGCAGACTCAAACTCTCACCCAACCTAAGTAACGTTACAGAGCATTAAACGTGTATGAACCACAGTGCTAAAGACAGCGGCTGCGTCTCAAAACCTAGCGATCTGCCAAACTATACGGCATTGATCAGCATTGTTGGCGCGTACACAGCGTTCTAAAGCGATGTTCTGCGTCTTTGTGGACACACCGAACGTTCCGAACGCAGCAATGACGGCCAGAAATGCTGTGCAGGTAGCCGGTGTGCGAGGTTTTGAGACGCAGCCAGTGAACACTGCTGTGGCGGACATCACAAATATTGCTCTTCACATCTCAACATAAAATGTCGCAGATAAAGCCGATGAGATGCCCGAGCAATCGCGTTAAACAACACACCTCACACTCCGATCTCATGCTGAACGCCAGCCTCAAACTCAACAGTTATACCTGAAACACAATAACAAGTCAGTACTGGACATTTTAAGAAAATCTAATTAAAACGACGTCATGTATATTTATGCATTTAGATCAAATCCGGCGGCGCTAATTATTTTAACCGTGTCCATCATTAGCCACACGGCTAACAGTAAACATCAAACTCAAAACTGTACGATTTCATCAAGAAAGGCCGTGCGGCCGACATAACGCCACTAAAACCAACATTGCGAAGAAAGAGTGATGTTTAATTACATATTATACGGGAAATGTGAATAAAATAAAGAGTGAGATGTGGGAATCTGTTAGCATGGAGGCTAACCGCTGCACATGACCATGCGCTGCTTCTGGATCTCATCACACACACACACACATATAAATATACACACATTTGATAAAACTTCAACACTAAAACACCACAGCTCAGGGTAAGCCAGCTCATATCTGCTCTAACTCGGGTTCTTCGTTCTCTTTGATATAATTTCACTCGTGTGCGATCATAAATTAACCCATAAAACGAAGAAAAAGAAACGAGATGCGGTCAAACAACCAACACAAAAACGAAAACAAAAAGACACTGCTTTACAATAAAAGACGAATTATGTATTAACACATATGACCACACATAAAGATAATAGAAAGACGTTTTAGAGATGTACATACTGAAAACATATGGATATACAGACCCTTATTAAATGATATGAAGTTTGATTAAAGTGTTTATATCAGCGGCGAAGCCGTGACAAAATGAGGCCTGCGTTCCCGCATCACGACCGTTTATGAGACAATATTCGCAGATTAGCATTAATGTTAATTCAATATTTTGGAGTATGAATGAAATTGGGCTCGAGATTAATTTAACCGTGTTTAATCATCGACGAAAGTGGTGTAAACGAACACAGCAGGTCTTATTTATATAACCACGGGTTTGTGCGTTATTTAAATAATTAAAGACGCTAAACGTAGATAAAACGGTCTGATTATATAAATACTGGAGGGTTTGTGAGCTGTAAGACACTAGCGGTTAGCTTATTGTGTTTTTAAAGCTCGCCTCTACAAATGCGATGTTAAAAACAGACGTTTCTCAGCTCGTCTCAGAAGGTCATCTTTCGTGGATTAATTCGGGTTATTTTCCAGATATACGCTAAGAGAAAATGAGGCAGCATCACCCACACAACACACTGTCAAAAGTTTCCCCGTATAATGATAATAAAACTGCCCAACCTTGAGATCACAGGAGACCGAGAGTATGCCCCCCGGCAAAGGACCAATGTGGATGAAGAGGGTGTAAGCGATGTAAATAATACTCGGGAAATCGCTAACCTTTGGGTTTCAGATTTGCAAACATGGCTGGTAATGTTTGAGCGCAGCCATGATCACAGAGGAGAGAAAGAGAGCGAGCCGAAAGAGGAAGTGAATGACGGCTGAAGGACCGCGCGCCTCTGGGTCTTTACGCCGGCTGGATGCGCCGCAGACCGCGGCACAGAAGAGGAGACCGGTGCCCTCTGACACGAACCAGTCTCTCACAGAAAACAGCTGTGCATAGACCACAATACCCCTGTGGATACGACTGTCACGAATGTGCACTTGTAGTGTACTTAAATCAGATAATGTACTATTACTGAAGGCCATATATGACCCTGGAGCACAAAACCAGTCATAAATAAGGGTCAATAAGCTTTCCATTGATGTATGGTTTGTTAGGATGGGACAATATTTGGACGAGATGATACTATTTAATTATTTGGAATCTGAGGGTGCATATATTTGCACTGGCTACCAATAGCTGCTCGCATTAAATTCAAGGCATTAATGTTTGCCTACAGAACCACCTCTGGCTCTGCACCCCTTTACCTAAATTCATTACTTCAGACTTATATGCCCTCTAGAAGCTTGCGTTCTGCAAGTGAACGACGCATTACTGTACCATCCCAAAGAGGCACAAAATCACTTTCACTGACTTTTTCATTTACTGTTCCCATCTGGTGGAATGACCTGCCTAACTCAATCCGAGCAGCTGAATCCTTACCCATCTTCAAGAAACGGCTAAAAACACATCTCTTCCATCTTTATTTGACCCTCTAACTCTAGCACTCTCTATTCTAATTTTATTTTATCTAATCTGTCTTCTTTTTATTTAAAAAACACAAACATCTGATCCTCTATCAATTGCATATTTATTCTCTAACTGCTAGCTTTTCTTGTAAAACTAACACTAAGTTTCTTTGTTCTATATTTTATATACTCGTTTTCTTAAAAAAAAAAAAAAAAAACCTTCCTACGTGTACTGCGTTAGGCTAACCAGGACTTGTAATAGCACTTGCATGTTGTTGCTCTTTTGTTGGTTTTGATTGCTTCTATAATGTCCTCATTTGTAAGTCGCTTTGGATAAAAGCGTCTGCTAAATGACTAAATAAATACAAATATTTATATTGAGAAAATCGCATTTAAAGTTGTCCAAATGAAGTTCTTAGCCATGCATATTACTAATCAAAAATTAGGTTTTGATATAGGAAATGTACAAAACATGATCTTTACTTAATATCCTAATGATTTTTGGCATAAAAGAAAAAAATTATAATTTTGACCAATACAATGTATTTTTGGCTTTTGCAACAAATATACCCGTGCTATAAGACTGCTTTTGTGGTTCAGGGTCACATATAATATTACTGAAGGCCACTTAAGTGTACATAAAGATAGTTCATTTTTGTTTCTTAACACTTAAATACATTTTTAAAAAGTGTCATTTGTAATAATGTCAAATTGAAAGGTTTACATTTCAGATCATTGTTTTAGATCATCTTTTGTCATGCTTCAGAGAAGTAGGCTACTTGATTTGTATTTTAACTGTAGTGTTATTTGGCTTTACATTTTGATGCTAATGTATTTTAAAGATCAGCGACCCTACAGAAGGTAAGCAGTTTGGAGAATGGATGGATGGATGCTTTAAATACTAAACTGAAACTTCAGCAACAAACGTGTAGTAATTATAGCCTGAATATACTTAAATAGGCCTACATGACATAGAAGTTTCAATACAAATTGAAAAGTATATTTTATAATAAATGTTTGTCAGTACATTCAGCCACACTTGAACCATATTTCCACACACAATATGCGATTGTACTTAAATTTAATTATGAAATTACAAAGATGTATTAAAATTATAAAGATGGCCTACTTAAATGGGTCAAAAGACACTAAGTTCAATTAATTGCATCCAATATAAATGTAACTATAATACATGTTCATTTAATTACATGCAGTTAAGTGCTATGTGTGTGTTCACAGCACGGTGTGTGTGTGTTAAGTGTGTGTTTGTGTGTTCATGGCAGTGTGTGTTTGTGTGTGCCCTGTGTGTGTGTGTTCACTGCTGTGTGTGTGTGTGTGTTCCGGTGTGTGTGTGTGTGTGGTGTGTGTGTTCACAGTGTGTGGTGTGTGTTTGTGTGTTCACTGTGTGTGTGTGTGTGTGTGTGTGTGCACTTGGATGGGTTAAATGCAGAGCACAAATTCTGAGTATGAGTCACCATACTTGGCCACACGTCACATCATTTCCTTTCCTAAAATAATAAATGTTTCTTTAGAAGCAAATTAGCATACTAGAAAGATTTCTGAAGGATCGTGTGACACTGAAGGCTGGAGTATTGATGCTGAAAATTCAACCCGCTAAAAAAAAAATAGTAAGAATTTTGACTGAAATTGCTAGTAATTGTATACAATAATATTGCATCTGATTGGCCAATACACAGGGGCTCAGTCAGATTCTGGCCCTGTCTCAAATCGTATTCTTAAGGAATTCTGATGGGCATCGTGACTGTACAACTCCGTAAGACGGGTGTCCCATGTAACATTTTAGGTTTCATTTGGGACAGGGGTAATTTCTGCTGCTCACATGTCACATGTCCAGGGCTGTCACACAGACACAAGTGTGTGGTCAGTTGTACGCACATTTTACACATGTGGCACTAAAAAAAATCACTTATACAGCAGCGGTAAAAAACTAAAATTAAAAAAGGAACCACATTTTCTCTGCAGCTATTTGCTCCATCATGTAAATATGTGACCCTGGACCACAAAACAACTCTTATAGCACATAGCCAACAATACATGTGACCCATGTTGGGGATTTGTAATATGCATTGCACACGGGTATCAGTTTATTGTAGTCATAGCTACGGAAAGCTTACAGCTTTCAGATGATGTTGTAAAATATCAAAAAAATTTTGCCAAAAAGTAATCATGGAAGATAGTATGATCATGACGTGTATATTTTGTGCCTACCGTAAATATATCAAAACTTCATTTCTGATGTGTAATATGCCAAGGCAATTTGACATAATAAACCGATTTTCTCGATTTATTTTTTTGCACCCTCAGGTTTTCAGATTGTATCTCGGGATATAGTCCTATGAAAACCAATGATGTGTATTAATCTCAATTTTCAAAACAAAAAGGACATTTATGACAATGAGTCACATTTATGGTCTGGTAAATGAAAAAGCAGGGTGCAACAAACAAACAAACTCCTTTAGTAATATAAAATAATGAACAAATTGTCATTATTGATATCTCTCCAGATATGTTGCTGCTGAGGGGATGACGTCATGTGTGTATGGAGCGGAGCAGAGAGCGGGCAGGCTTTAGGGCCCAGCAGAGATGCTCAGTCTGTAGTCTCGAGAGAGGAGTGGATGCGGCCACAATGCGGTTGTAGGAAGTGATGGTCCGCTGCTGATAGATACAGGCCATGCCATTCATCCAATAATAGGTACATAATATGTAAACCAATTTATCCAGAATATCCCCCTTTTAAATAGGCATTTATGGCATATAGCGAATTTATGCTTAATTAACATGGCAGAAAATGATAGATAGGCTACACCCTGCTAAGGGTTGGTGTGAAGTGAGGTGTCCGCATGGCGCGCGTCGTTATAGCACCTCCTTCTTGACCTCGCGGCGAAATTATGTATGAAAGCGCGAGTTGTGGATGCTTATTAAATACGCCTCTGGAGATACGGAATTGGCAGGTAAAAACAGCAAGTGTTCCTCCCATCACCAGATATCCCATCATCTTTATTCCCTTGAACAAGTTACTGAGGCCAGGTTGGCTGAGGGAGGAGCTTTTACAATAAGGTTCCATGAAAAATACTCATTAAGCATTTATTACTCTTAGTTAATGCTCAATTCAACATTTACTAATATTAACAACTAAAGTTGTATGCTAAAGGAATATATCACCTCAAATATGAAAATATACTCACTTTTAGGCCATCCAAGATGTAGATGAGTTTGTTTGTCCATGTGAACATATTTGGAGAAATGTATCATTACATCACTTGCTCACCAATGGATCCTCTGCAGTGAACGGGTGCCGTCAGAATGAGTCCTAATACATCACGATAATCCACTACTGGACTCCTGTCCATCAATGATGGGTTTGTTTATTACAAAGACAGCTTTTCACTGCACTGGAGTCCTGTTGTAGATTGTGATGTTTTTATCAGTTTTTGACTCTCATTCTGACGGCACCCATTCACTGCAGAGGATCCATTGGTGAGCAAGTGATGTAATGCTAAATTCCTCCAAATCTGTTCCAATGAAGAAACAAACTTATTCACATCTTGGACAGTTCACCTAAATTTGAACTTGTGTCATCATCTATCACCCTCAAATCATTTCAAACCTGTATAATGTACTTTTTTCTGTAAAACGCAATATATACATATATAAATTTTCACCTTTTTTGTGTTACTCAAATTTGGATTGAAACTATGGTAAATGCTGGCCGTTTTCATTATTGGGTGAACTGTCAATTTAACTGTCCAGTGGAGGAAATGAAAAGGTAAGCATTGAGTAGTTTATTAAAAATATGTAGACAAAATCGAAAGCTTTTTTCTTTTGGAAACATTGATAGGAGTCAACCAGCAATATGCACAAACATAGCCCTGTCTAGCACCTAATTTTGATAGTTCAAACTTATTTGATCTTTGTTTTAGATTTGATCGGAAACATACAATACCTTTCTGTTTTCCCATCTTTTACATTTGAAGACATCATATCATATTGCAGTCACAATATGAAAAACATTAATGGTCCAATACCAAATACAGTGCTAATAGAAAATGTTAGGATGGGACAGAGTCAGAAAATATCAACATCCAACGAATCTGTTACCACCTCAAGAAACATGAAAAGTACTGTATATTAGGTCACTGCCTTATGTCTAATAACTGGAACTTACAGTTTCCGAAATCCATAATCATTCTTATGCTTTAATCACAAGATTTGCAAGACACAAACTCTCTCCGCCTCAGCAAAGTTTCACTTTTCATTTTAATTTCAATGCCTTACAATAAAAAAAACAGACTTTCTATTCCATCTATTGCTTTTCGGTTGAAAAAATACCAATACGGTGCAGTTTTTCCAAACAGATTAAGTATACATGTTTTAGTACAGATAAAAACAAACAAAACAAAAGAAAGCCTGGACTGGTCATAAGGAGAGGGGCGACGAAGCTCTGTACAACAATATGCATAATAACTCCCAACAGAGGTTAATGAGGATCTTCTGGAGTGCAGCCACTGAGACAGAGGTGATGTTTATGAACTCAGCGGTCTCACTGAATCCAGCTGTGCTCTCTTTCAGATCAAGAAGCATTTAGGTGACCGCTTCCTCTTTTCATTATGTTATCCCCCTCTCCTCCTCTGTCTGTCCACAACGTGCCAGTCGCTTATTCCAGATCTGGCATTTCTGGAGAAAAACACCAACATGTTAACAAGTTTAATAATCGGTCATAATTTTACTCTCTTTTGTTGTTCCAGCTTGTATAAGTTTCTTCAGTAAAACACAAATGGAGAAAATCTATGATGCACTGGTTGCTTTTCTTGCCGTTACAATGAACGAGGACCAGAGTTTAAGCTTTCAATAGCGCTTTGTTTCTTTTTGGAGCTTGCCAGGACATAATAAATTATTCATAAATTCACCTCTGTGTTCAAACGAAAACAGTCATACAACTTTGGAAAATAAAGGAGGACAGAAAATCATTTTCAAATATTTTTTTCATCATAATGAGTCAAGATAATGCAAAAGCACTTAAAGGGACAGTTCACCCGAAAATGGAAATTCTTTCATTTACTCAACCTCATGGCTTTTTAAAACCATGAGACTTGTGCATCTTCAAAATGCAGGCACAAATACTTCAATTTTTGTGTCCATCCATTGTAAGCAATATTTAAGCTAAAATAAAAATACATAATGACATCGTAAAATGAATCTACATGAATCGTGCAGCTCAAACATGCTTATTTGACATGCAAGAACCAGTGAGGTTTGTTCTCAAGCATCAAGCAAGCACAGACGTTTCTGTTTACCATACTTAAAGTGCTCTTTGAATATGTGCTGATCAGTGTTTATAAGTGAATCAATTAAATATAGCCATCATAAAAACTGATTGTGTTTCTTTAAAAGACTTAAAACCCTTAATTCATATGGATTGTTTTTTGTCCGCAAGTACTTTTTGGCTTGAAAATGTTGATTTCGTAGACAGTTAATTAAATTATTTCAATGGATGGCCAACCATTTTAAGAAAATATTAAAAGTAAAGGATGTAAAGACATTTTTGGGATGAACATCGCTTTAAAACAGAAATCACTCTAAACATACATGCTATAAAAAGAGGAAAACTTACTTTCATCATCACTATCAGCTGATTCCTGAAAAAATCAAATCGACAGCGAGTCATTAAATAGCAGGAAAATGACGTTACATGTTTTAAGGCAGGATAGGTCACTATAGTTAATTAGTGATATGGTTTTGTTTATCTAAATACTTTTAATTTGACTATTTACTTGCTTTGAAGAGGATCAATTTAGAGATGCAGCTGTTTTAGCATCTCCTGTCAAAAGCATGTCGAGATCTGTGTTCTGTTACGCTCCATCTCTTATTAGAAATTAATCTGATTGGACGTGACCCACCCTAAATTAACCTAATTATACTGGGATTCCTCAAAGTGATCATTCAAACAGCCCAACTAGTTAATTAAAAACAAGTGGTTTTACACGTCATTCGTTTCAGCTGAAACGTTCTCACCCTCGTGTCATTCCAAACCTGTATGATTTTTCTCTCTCACTGGAACAGAAAATATGATATTCTAACGAATGTTTTTGTCCATACAATGTTGTTTTGGACCAAAGTATGGACACATTTTTCAAAATAACACATGAAAGTCAAAACAAAACACTGGATCAACTTAATTGTATGAAAAAAAAACATGTTGGGTTGGAAATGACATGAGGCTGAGTGAAAGATTTGGATGAACTATCCTATTAAACTAAACTTTATTATACATATGAAGAAATTATTCAATCTTACATCATCTGCTCCATCTAGGTCTGGTAAATCATCTTCTCCTCCCATGTTGCCCATCATCTAAAACCAACAAAGCAAGTCAGTACACCACATTAATTACAGACACGCTCCTCACAAAATACCCATAATAATAGGCAACACTGCAGAGAGGGAGAATTATAGTTATTTTTTTAACAAAAGTACTGACATCTGAAAAGCGATCATAGTTGGACAAATCTTCCTCGGAGTCATCCTCCCAGTCTTTCCAGTTGTTGAAGTCAACACTAAGCCAGTTGAGCTGTAGACAAAATTCAAGCGAGACCATTAAAATACACATATATCAAGTTTGATCAGTCAACAATGCGAGAACGGATGCACTGGCCGATACGATAATCTGAGAATTATTTTATACAACAGGTTAAATGGAAAAACTAACAGTTAACTAGATACAATGCCAAATAACTTACGATGCCACAAACTACTGCTAGGTTTACCATTTAATTTATAAACCCAGAAAACATGCGCGTTACTATTAGACTTGCTCAGCAAGATTCTCTTCAGAAAGCCGGCCATGGAAGACACAATGTACACTATAGCGCCGAGAATGCAGTGTGGACTTGAATTTCAGTACCAATACACAAAATTGCACTTGCATATTTAGAAGCATTTGGATTAATGCACTTATCTAGAGGCATATTTTCAGTTTTGGGGTAACTTTTTTTAAGGACAATTGTTAAAATCAACACTTTAATTCAGTTTGAGCTCAAATTGTCAAGATATCTGACATAGTCCTTAATCAAATAATGGCAGTGAAAATAAATAGGGAACAAATCTTGCCTTTGCTTTGTCTTTGGTTAGCCTGGGCCAGGATTTCCCTGACACCGCTTTCCGTAAACAGCACAAGATCGACCGGTCTGTACGCCTGTGTTTGGATCCCTGAGAATAGAAAGTAAAACATCACACTAAATGTGCTCATCCTGAGATGTGCATCCCACTGGGGGTAATCTGAAACGGGATCTCTCAACTGTGTGCTAAACTCACATCTTGATCGATGGATTCAAAAAGGTCAATTTCATTTGAGTACTTCATGTTATCCATCCCACTGATACAGCTGAAAGAGAGCAGAAGACAGCATTAGCGGAGCCACAAACACTCATGCTACAGCATAGAGCCTTCATGCAAGAGCCTTTTGTGTTTTACATAGATGATTAAAGTTACCTGAAACCAAATTTGGACTTCTCAAAATTTACTTTCACATCCTTGCTGTCCTCCACCAAAAACTCAATGAAGACACAATCCCGTCGGTCGTACCACTTAGCAGCTGCTGGATACCTGATGAGGGAAAGTTGAATTAAAGCTAACAAGCATAGGATAAATTACAGATAACTATTTTATATATGGATATAATCATTTAAATAGGTTCACTGAAAAACTGGATAGAATGTTATGTTGACCAATCAGCTGATATTTGATCATTTAAGGTTATAAAATATATCTTGTCAACAGACAAACATGCTTTTCCCCATTTATTGTCAAAGACTGTTTTTCCATATATCTTAACAAATATTGTGTTCATTTAAGTTGCAATTTTGAGCGATGCAATCACTACATACAATATATTAAAACGGGTAAGACTTTTTATAAGAATTAATAATTGTAGGGCTGTCGCGATTCGTCGACTTCGTTTTGCTCGCGTCGACTAACCGGCAAAATACCGTGAGTGGCGCATTTCACGGACGAGAATCCATAAAACACATTATTAGAGTTTTTCCCAAGGCTGCATGATATATTAAACCCATTTAAAATCATAATTAAACATATTTACCAATTCACAAACACTATGATTTAATTACATAATTATATGCGATGCAGTTCTAATACAATATATGCGCTTTATTATACATTATGTATTTTAACAGTTTTGTTCAATAAAACCATATGATTGCTTGCTTTTGATACTTTATTTGAACTAATTATTAATGCAGAATTGCTATTATATATGTAATATTTTAAGTCATTTTAAAAGCTATTGTTCACTTACATCTATTTTTATTACCACAAAAAAATATTAAAATTATAGCGCCCTATGAAATCTGTTTTTATTTCCAAACTCAGTTTTTTTCCATTGTCATTTTTCTATACTCTGTTTTAATGGTTGAATTAAATGTTATTAATCAAAAAGCCTGTCTAATTAATTGAGTTTTACAGTTTTATCTGTACCAAATTATGTTTTCCATTTGAATGGTTCCATTAAATTGTAATAATCAAAAGCATCTCTAATTAATTGATTTTATATTTAAGAAAAAGTGTTTTTCATAAATATTGCACATTTACATTTTTCACCCAAATAAATTCTGGTAAATAATATTTCAGGTAAATACTCCTTTAAAAGGTGTTGTTTGATTATAATTGTATTATTAGACAGAAAGGTGGATATGATTTCATTCTTACTCTATAATACTGAACCTTGATTTCAGTGATTTGGACGCTTGCTTCTTGCACTTTACTTTTGCTTTAAAAAGGATTTCATAGAAATGTGGATTAATAAAATATTCGTAAGTAAAATTGTAGATTTCTGTGGGAAATTAATCGATAAATTAGTCGAAATAAAATAGTCGTTAGTGGCAGCCCTAAATAATTGTATTCATCAATAACACATTAATTAGCAATAAGACATTTATAATGATTTAAAAAATATATATATTTCAAACAAATGCTGTGCTTTTGAACTTTCTATTCGTCAAAGAATCCTGAGGAATTAAATCCATCATGGTTTTCACAAAACAATGAAGCGGCTCAACGGTTTTCATCATTGATGAGAAATGTTTCTTGAGAAGCAAATCAGATTATTACACTGATTACAGACGGATCATGTGACACTGAAGACTGGAGTAATCACAGGAATAAATTACATTTTCAAATAGAAAATAGTTATTTCAAATGATAATAAGTTCACAATTTTACTGTTTTTTTTAAGTATTTCAATCATCAAATAAATGCATCCTTTGTGAGAGACTTGCCAAATTTGATTGGCACTGACATAGATTTACATTTTTGTCTATAAAGTTATCGGAAAATAATTTGATAGACATTTTGTCTTGCAAAATTGTATTTTTGATCTAATAAATGGCTTTGGTAAGCATAAAAGACTTTAAAACCATTACAGATTACAAATATTTTATTAATATGCCTAATCTTTCCATTAATCTGTTCCACGTGGATACCATTAATATTCCTGGCAAAATCTTTATCATTAAAAACTGCACTGTTCACTTTGCTCTCTAGTATCAGCATTGTCCAATAAAATCCTTAAGTCAACCACTAGTTTAAATATTAGGTACCAAAAACTTTCCCCACATACACTACTAGTAGATGAGGCAAAGAAAACTCAATTCACTCAAATAAGAAAGTGTGTAAAGAGCAGGTGGCATGTGAGACATCACTTCAACCTGCTGCCTCTGTTCTGCTCCTTTACTAAAAGATGCTGTATCAAATTCCCCATGCTGTACTGAGTGACTCAACATTTCACTCTGAACCCGGTAAACACTTCACAACCGAGGAATTTTAATGAATACATGTATTAACCCCCACCCTCATCATAACGTAATGCTCATACTGGCCATGCTCATAGGACCAAATTAATGAACTGATGTGAAATACCATCAAATGCCACAACTTATTTTTTAATCAATGATCACATGACTTCATAGGAATCCTAGGAATCTCTGCCAAAAAAATAAAAAACACCTTTATTAAAAAACAGACTCTGGATGAGAGGTTTCGACGTAATCGGTCTTCTTACAGGAATGTGTGTGTTATAGTAACGTTCATTTATTCATTCTGGCCCTGAAGCACGTGCACGAGGCGCGCTCAATCTCGCGATTCATTCAATCATAAACGATACCGATAAACTCCGTCACATTAACAACGCTTTGAGCGAGTTTGACGATACTAATAAAAACACTATTTTACAAAGACTTGCGCGTTTATGAACAGACCCGAGTTGCAAAAACAGGCACCATGCTAACACTGGTGAGCTGACACAGGCTAGCTGTGACGAGCTAGCGTAACTTACTTTTAAATTAACGTACACACATTTCGACTAATAGTACAGATTTCTGAAAGTAATGCGCTTAGATGATTAAATGTGCCGATATTTCCACTAACGTTACGTTATCGGATAATTTAACGACTAGGGTGGAGTGAATGAGTCGTGCAGAAGTAGCTAATGCTGGCTAGCGATAATCTTCACAGTCTACACAATGATTCAGTGTTGTTTCACTGACGATCTGTATTTCGCATACATCAGAACAGATATTTTCCACAGAAAGCGCAGACTTACATGACTTTAGCGGCTCTGTGTGTGCGTTTGATCGGGGTTTCTGGTATGTTCTCCCGGGGTTTGACTGTGCTCTGGTGTGATTGGAGCGCTGTGGGCGGAGCCTCAAACCACGCCCACTAGTCACTGGACTTTTCTAGAGCTTCCGTTTGAACGCTTAATGCAAAATAATGCAGAATTATCAGTGACTACTTCACTTTACTTCACGCTTCCTCCTCAACGGGTTTGTCTATTAATAAAATAATATAACATACATTTGTTTGTTTTGATATAATAATTTTTTTCCACAAACAAATGTTTTCGGGCTCACTTCCAACTCTCTAACATTTTTTATTACTAGACTTATAATAAATATTATTATTAGACTCACTTCTCAAATCTTTTTGTTTAACTTGTAATAAAAATGTGAAGAATTCTTAAAACAAAAAGAATATTAGATTTTATTTATTTATTTATGATGACGTTGATGATTTTATTGATGAGGTTTAGCTTGCTTCTGCATATCAGTGATTTGTTTATTTATAAATGTATTGGTTTTCATTATTTTTCACATTCACAAAAGTCACATTTATGATTTAATTAATTATAAAAAAAATAGTTTAGCTTATTTATTTGTTTTTTTTTTTTCATAATGTTTACATTTTTGCTTATTTATATTTTGTATATATAAATACATATAAAAATAAATAATTTGTATTACATTAAAATATATATTCAATATATAAATATAAAAAATTAGTATAAAAATATATAAAAATAAGTATATGCACCTATGGGTTTGTATTTAATATATACATAATAAATATACACAGCACACACAAATATATTATGTAAACAAAAAACTTTTTTTGGATGCAATTAATCATTTGACAGCACTTTTTTAAATGGTATTTTCTTTTAAAAGCGTACTCCAATAATTAAGAAAAAAATCAGTGTTTATATACATATATATGTGTGTGTGTGTGTGTGTGTGTGTGTGTGTGTGTGTGTGTGTGTGTGTGTGTGTGTGTGTGTGTGTGTGTGTGTGTGTGTGTGTGTGTGTGTGTGTGTGTGTGTGTGTGTTATATAACACTGTAATTTTATTGTATATATATTCACACTGTTAATAGTACATAGGCCATTTAAATAAATTGTCTTAATAATAATACTCTCATCGGTATTTTAAAAAACAATTACAGTAGGTAATTATCAGCATTTATATATAATAAAAATGACGCAAAATCGAACTATTTTGTCAACAAAAACAAATAAATTAATACAAACTGCCCGGCTTTTATTTTGAAATGACCCCGTGACTCGGTATTTGTAGCTTAGCGTCGGCTGCTTCGCGTTGCTTGAGAGCGAGTGACAGACGATTATAAACGCAGTTCTTATTTTCTTTCTTCGTTTAAAAAGCAGTCGTGCGTTTTCCCAGCTTTTATTGTTATAATTAATCTTTTATGTGTATGACTGGTCATATTTGATCGCCCACTGGATTATACGAGCGCTGTGAAGCAGCTGACATCGTCCTAAATCTGAAGACATTCCTGCACTGGTTTATCACCGCACACGATGGACCATTTATATAAACGAGTGGCCAAAATCTGCACCTGAGCCGCTGTGCAGGCGTGTGTCGGCTCGGGGCTGTGATGTCTGTGAGCAGCTGTCAAACCAGCTAACCTGGGCTGATCTGCTCCAGTTAGAGGCTAGCTCAGGGCAATGCTTGGCGGAGCAGTGATTTAGGATGGATGAGTATGAGGACCGTCTGCCTGGGCTCGAGGGGGAGTCCCATCTCTTCCCCCCTCCACTGCGACACCCAGGCGGCCGCGAGCGAATCCACATCCAGAAGAGCAGCGTCTGCTCCAGGGCGTACTTCGTGGTGGTCATGGCCTTCTTCCACCTCTATATAATAAACATCATAGCTTTGCTGCTTTATGTGAACTATAACATGGGGTCTGGGGAGCAGGATGTACCCCTTGAGAAGAGTGCTAGTGCCCCTCGACCCATGCATACTGAGCACCACCAAACCCCATCCTCAGCAAACCTGAGCCCCGAGCTCTCCTTCCATCTGCCGCGTCTGGAGGGCATTAGGGTACATGTCACTCACTGACTATCTGATATCAGATATGTTTCTGTCTTATTCTGATTCTCCTTTTCATTAAAACCAGGGTGTTTTTTTTGTTTTTTTATCTTAAAATTGTTATATATCATTACTATATTTGTCTGTTACAAATTAAAGTATTATATAGCAATATACAGCTTAGCTCTGCCCTGTGTAAATTAATGTCAAGTACAAAGAGTGCTGTTCTTACAACCTACCGCACTACCAACTGTAATACTAATAAAAAAACATGGGGATTTTAAATTTTGTGCATGTTTAAAATGATTAATAATGTATCCCCCATCACCACCTCCACTATCATTTCATTTTAAATGTACAAAAATATTTTTATTCAAAACATTAATACAATAAGGCTAGAGACAAACAAATCAATAAAACATCAAATTAAAGTCCGTTAAATTGAATTAAAACTTTAAATCAAATTATTTTTCAGAAAGAAAATTTTCACATTTGTATTAAATGCGTCCCACTGGGGGCTTTGATGTTTTAGTATTTATTACAATTTTAAATTAGCATTTATTTGTTCTATTTTCAGTTTTCGTCTTAGTTTGTTTTTGACAATTCTAGCTTCTGTGGCTATTTAATAGGCGAGAAACGTTTATGGCAAAACGATATCAGGTTTACAGTCTATTATTGCTCAAACTCTAAAGCTGTATCAATGTAGCTTTGACTTGATTTCAGATTTGATTTGATCGGTTTTGCAACTACAACACAGGCTTATTTCATTTCACTTAGTAGCTAAGGCAACATTTCAACTATTTTTTTTTTTTTTTTTTTGTGACCCCTGACAAGAAAGGGAGCTATTTATGATTTTAATATTTCAATTTTTTATTATTTCAGCTTTATTTAATAATGAAACAATCGTGATGCAAAAGTTGTATTTTAGTTAACAACTACAACACAAGTCTAAATAAAAAAGGCAATGTGTTACTATCTAGAGTTTAAATAATCACATGTTTATAAATTGTGTTAAAAATGTGTTGATAAGTAAAAAAAAAAAATGCTTTTGATGACATTAAAGTTGACGTTAGCTTTATTCCATCACTTAAGGCACTGTTTTCATGGAGTAACGCTGCTCTGTTTGAGGATGTTATGTGTTTTCTGCTCAGGTTGGACATGTGCAAAGAGTTTCTCTGGTTCCTGACCGGACCCATAACATGCGCACCCTCAGCTTGAAGCCACTGCTGTTTGGTGAGTTTCCCGTTTCATCTGGAGAGATTCATTTTTATATAACTCTGTGTTTTGGGTTCGAGTCATTAATTACGGATGTAAAAGTGACAGAAAATGGACACATAGACTCTCGTTTAAGAAAAAAGTTTAATATCTTAAGATTAAAAAATATAATACAAGGCTCTTCTATTATTTACAACATTATGAAGTACGTTTTCCGAAACTCTAGCCTCTACACCGATGGCTCTTCCACTTGCGTGCTGCTTGGTTGAGGTGCCGCTGGCGTTTTCCCCAGCTGAACGCTTTCGTGACCAGCAGTCTCTTGCCCGTCACAGTGCCTGTCAGCAGGAAGGTCCCCCCGTCAGGATGGTTGCGGGTCAGGTTGCCCACACAGGTGGCGTCCCGCTCCAGCCACAGTGTCAGACGGCTCCTCATTTCCCCTCCCAGCAGCGGGCCGTGCTTTAGGACCTCCAGCCGAGAGCCCAGGGAGAATATCATCAGGACAGAACTACTGGAGTTCAGCTTGGCTAGACGCACTTTAACCACTAGCAGAGAGAGAGAGAAAGACATGAGCCGGGAGTTTCAGCATTAACAATGTATGGTCATTGCGAATGAGCACAAAGTAGAGTTTCTTACCAAAGTCACTTTTACAGAAGAGGTCGAGCAGGTCTTTGGATGACGTGGTCTCCTCCAGCTCACAGTCTGTGCAGCTGGCTCGCGGCACCACTGAAAACAACCACACAAATCAGTTTGACTGAGAAAACCCACTTTCTGTCTGCATTGCTTTGAAGAAATATGTATGTTAAAAAAGAAAGATGTCCTTATTTGTAAGTCGCTTTGGATAAAAGCATCTGCTAGATGAGTAAATGTAAATGTTCACCTCGGCCGTCATTGCTGGTGCCGTTTTGCATATGCGCAACTGAGGAGATGCACATTAGGTGGTCTTTGGGAAACTGGTCGCACTGTAGTATCCTAGGCCAGGGGTAACCGTAGCAGTTCATGATGGGGGCGCAGCTGTCCCGTACCGACACACACAGACTCCTGCATGGTGAAATGATCCTAAAAGAGAAACATTACAATTCACTCGCTGTTAAGAGCTTTGTTATGATTTGATGCAGAAAAGTAGCTTAAGATGAGAGGCTTCTTATCCCACACCCTGAGAAATATAGTCACTGCTGGCCAATTGCAGTAAGATATTACAAAATAGCACAAATGAATAAAAACTGTGTGTATGTATTTATATATATATTTATTTAATTTTTTTTGCCAGTAGACCACGTTTTTATAAATGTATATTTTATTTTATATTTTTTAATCACATTTAACTGATTTTACCCTTGTTAGTTGCAGAAAATCACATTTTTTAGTTTCCGATCAAATAAATAGGTTGTAAATCTCACATTTCTCTATATTGTGACCAAATGTTGGATTTAATTTTTTTTGTCAACTTGTTTTCTTTCAGGCAACACAGGTTTTATAATTATTTTTGAAAATTATTGGTCATAAGGCTCGCTGATCTGAGCTTATGCACCTCAGATTGAGTGAAAAACATGGGAATAAGCAGTATTTGTGGATTATTCTTGCAATATTCAGTCAAAAAATGAGGTGCATAAGCTCAGATTAATGAGGCATATGATCAACCAGTTTCAAAAATTAAATACAAAACATGATTTTTTTTTAAAGAAAACAAGTTGACAAAAAATTGAAGATTTGGTGATAATAAAGCATAATAGAGAGATGTGTAAGCAATTTTTTTGTAGGACAGTAATTTCTGACCAGAAACACAAGTGTGATAAGGCAGGTAAAAATCCTAAAAAATAAAATATATTTATTATATTTAATTATAATTATAAATTATTATTGTTTAGGATATTTATTTTTGATTTATCAATTGATTACTGTTATACCATGAGTGAGCCAAGTCAGTAAGTTTTAGTCCAATGCAATAACATTAACTACCAAATAGAAAAATAAATGTATCCACGGATCTCAATGACCACAACAAGAGGACTAATCATTTAAAACACATTCTTGCTTAAGCAAGGGTATTGTCTTGCTATATTGTCATTTCATTGCTGATGATTTCCACTTCCACTTAACATACAGATTAGTACACATTTGCATGATTAAGGCATCAGGTAACTGATTTAAATGCTATGTAATGCTAAACACAAGCCACAACTGATCCCTGAGAGTCAGTCTATTATAAGGAAGTCTTACCTCTCAAGGCACACAGGAGCGAAGAGCGAGCACAAGAAGATGCGGGCGTGCGGGTGGCACTCCCGGGCGAGGAGCGGCAGCCAGCTGGTGCTCTGCTGCACTGCTTCAGCTGGAGATTCGTGTCCCAGCAAGTTGGGCATCCGCATGCTGTTGTAGCCCAGACCCTGGCACAGGGCCATGTTGCTTGGGATGGGCACGCAACGAGAGGTTCCCTGGTGTTCCCGGAGTCCGCTGGGCACTGCATCGATGCCAGGGCCAAGCAGGAGCAGCAGTAGAGCAGATGCTGTCAGCATCATAGTCCAGAGAGCGTCAGAGATCTAGGTAGTGTCAGGGTAAATCAGTGATAGGTGTATTTATACACCACTGCCTGAGGCCCAGCTGGGAGAGGGCGGGACTCTGCAGGACGTGAGAGTGGATTGGTTTGGGAGGGTGTGTATGCGTGACTGTGTGTGAGGTGCTGATTCTTCTGTTTCTCTGCTGGAGATGACGAACAGTGAGCTCCACTTGACCATACACTTCCTTTTCCTCTCTTCTTTCCTGAAGAGTGTGATTATGATGATAATATAACACAATAGATTACCCACGAGTCAGAGGAGGTGTTCACACACACTAGATACAGACAGACAAGACACACAGACAGACAGAGACAGACAGAGAGAAAGAGAGAGAGCGAGACAAGAGAGAGAGAGACAGACAGAGAGATAGACAGAGAGAGACAGACAGACAAGACAGAGAGAGACAGACAAGAGACAGACAGAGAGAGAGAGAGAGAGACAGAGAGAGAGAGAGAGAGACAGACAGACAGAGAGACAGACAGACAGACAGAGAGAGACAGACAGACAAGACATAGAGACTGACAGACAGACAGACAGACAGACAGACAGATAGATGACAGACAGACAGACAGACAGACAGACAGACAGAGACAGACAGACAAGACATAGACAGACAGACAGACAAGACATAGAGAGACAGACAGACAAGACATAGAGACAGACAGACAAGACATAGAGACAGACAGACAAGACAGACAGACAGACAAGACATAGAGACTGACAGACAGACAGATAGGTTGATAGGTAGATGTTAGATATATATAAATAGATCCATTTCAAAACATGATAGATCTTAGATAGTAGTTAGATAAATAAATTGAGAGATATTTTTCAGTAAAGATAGATATTGATGATACATTGATAGATAAATTGCAAGAGGGGTGGTTAGACAAATAGATGGTATTTATATAAATGGATAGATACAGAGAGATAGATGTTTGGTAGATGGATAAATACATTTCTAGATAGATACATGGATTCATAAAGATTAGGTAAATTAATGGATTGATGGATGGGTGGGTGGATAGATTGATGGATAAACATTGCATAGATAAATGCTTGTATAGATAAGTAGATGATTAGATGTTCATGGTTAGATGGATAGATAAATGTATTTGGATATGTTTTTTGTGTTCACTGTATCAGAAGTTGTTTTGGGAACGGTCAGTCAGTGAAAGTGTAAAGCTCGAGGAAGGCCTGGCTGTGACAGAGGTGTGTGAAAGGAAGTGTGTAAGTGTGAGAGAGCTGTAGCGGCGTCTGTGCGTGTGATGCTCAGGAGTTTTTCTTCCCCTGCTGGGAGCACTACACAATGTCTACTCCAAAAATGGCCCTCACTTCCTGTCCACTCCATTCCCAGGACCCTTTCTTTCCCCTCGTCCCATCTAATGAATTAGAGAGACCGCATCTCTCGCAGACAAACCATGCGGAAGAGCTTTATGAAGAGTGTGCGTCTCTGTGCGTGTATATGTTTATGTGTTGTCTGCATTTGAATGATGCTGAACAATAACAGTGGTAGATAATGCTGAAGCCTATATACAGTGATCTAAATCACTGAGTAAACTCCCCATCCCAGAGAAACAATGGCCCCTGCCGGAACACATCATTGGCATAGTCTCATTAACACTCTCAATGGGTCAGGCAATACCATGAGTCTCAAAGAGGGGGAGGGGCGCAATGTATTATATTTGCCAACTTAATGGCCTCTGCTCTAATCTTAGCCATTTAAAAATGTGTCCGTTACCCAGATTAAACCAGTCTATATAAACAAAGTACTAGTCAAACATTTGTATACACCCATTCATTCTTTATTATTATTTTTTTCCAAATAATTTTCAACGTATTGTATAGTAAAGCAAAACAAAGAACATATATGTTCGTTTGTTTCTAAATAATATTTATAAAATATGTATTTATCGTCAAATAATATTTATAAAATCATCAGTTTATTTGCTAATAATATCTATAGAAATGTTTATTTAATTGCAGATCAATATTTATAAAATATATTTTTGTATACAAATATTTAATTGTTTATTTGCAAACAATATAAAAATATTTATATAAACCCTTTTAATTGCATATTAATATTTATAAAACATATTTGTGTTTATTTATGTTTGATAAAAAGTAATATTTATAAAAACACTTATTTGCTAATTATTTGTCTACAACACAAATTTCAAACATTTAAGCATACAACTTTAAAATAAGTAAGGTGGTGAGATTTAGCCCAAACGTCTGTGGCCTGCTGCATAAACCGATTAGACTAGTCATAGAAGTCAGTCATCAAATAGTTTTTCTGTAAGGCTGGTCATTACTCAAGTTAGTTACATAAAACAGAAAATTGGTCTCATTTGAATCAGAAAAGTAAGACCGATTGCCCTCGGGCCTCGGCTAACCACTAGCTGCTCAAACTAGTTCTTAAGGTCAACCGTATTAAGATAGTAGGTGTCTTTATGCAACTGGACACGTCTGGGAATGATGGTTCTCACCAAATGAGAATTGATTACATTAACACCTATTTGCGGTGTCTGTTGATTAGCTTGCATAGTGTGAGTGCGATCCTTTAATCCTGGAGTCTAATCTCATAATGTTCTGCCCTCGTTGACGTTCTCTCTGTCTGCCTCTCGCAGACACTCACTGCTACAATAGATCAAACACAGACACTCTGAAATCATATCAGCCTTTAAGACTCTCGTAACACATTGTTAGGAGGCGTGCTGGGGTCTTCAGCTGATACCCACAACAGAGAAGACTGTAAGCAACTCCCAAGCAATCACATAGCAACGTTCTGGCATTCACCTTACCATACTAGCAGCATGGAGGAACATCTGGCATGTTAATTTGCCTTAAAATATTAGTTTATTTAACAAAAAGATTTATTATCCCAAAGTTTTAAACAGTAGTGTGTATTTCACACTGAGGACATTTGAGGCACTCAAACACAGCTATTAAAAAAGGTTCAAACATTGACTGATGCTCCAGAAGGAAACACAATACATTAAAGAAACACATTTTCAAACTCCCCAAGCTTAGTATAGATCATTGAATCTGATTAGACCTTAGCTACGTTAAAAGTGCTAACTCCAGAACCGGAGATCGGCTGAATGGATTTGAAAACGGTAAAACGCAACTGTTTAACTCTTGGGGAGGTGGAAAATGAGCCTATTTTCAAAAATAGTGGAGTGTTCCTTTAAGAGCCGGGGGGTGAAAACTTTTGAACAGGATGACGATGTCCAAATTTGTCTTATTTTGTTGAAATATAATGTATTCAATTTAGTACTGCCCTTCGGAAACAACATAAGGTACTTGCATGTTTCCCGGAAGACAAATTAAGCACAATTTACCTTCAAATTTAAAAAGTTTTCAACCCCCCCGGCTCTTAATGCATCGTGTTTCCTTCTGGAGCATCAGTGAATGTTTGAACCTTTTTTAAAAGTTGTGCTCGAGTCCCTCAATTGTCCTCGGTGTGAAAAGATGGAACTCAAAATCATACAGTCACTGCTGGAAAGTGTTCAAGAATGCAAAAGATGCTGGAAAACTGAATCTGCAGTATTGTTCTGAAGAACAGCGCTCAGTTTAACTGCTCATAAACAAGGGACTCATGAACAACCCCACAAAACAAAAAACAGCCGTAGATCATCCAGGTAACCACACACAGTATTAACAACCAAGGGTTCCCAAACTTTTGAAGGGGGTTATTTTAATAATTTCAGCTATGTAAACATGAACTATATGTAAACATCTTTTATGTAAAATATCTTACTCAGGACAGTACTAAATAAAAAATAACATTGATTTTGTATGATCTCTCTTATTTAGTTAGATTTACTCATATTTTCACAGATTCTGCAAGGGGTTCCCAAGCTTTCGCATGTCACTTTATTATGCAGTATAGGATATATAGGTGTATATGCAGTATGCAGACTGACGTTGGCATGTTGACGTGTGTTTCAGAGGTCCCAGGGTTCCTGAGTGTGGAGGAGAGCAGTGTGGTGATGCAGCTGGCCCAGCTGAAGGGCCTGACCCACAGCTCTCTCCTCACGGTCCCGGACAGCCAGGAGGAGCAGCTCACTCAAGACGAGCTCTTCAGCCTGCTCGACCTCAACCAGGACGGCCTTCTGCAGAGAGAGGAGGTCAGACAGTCGTTCTGCTAACGCTGCCACTTAAATGTATCAGTTCAGTGGCTTCAATAGAAAAAAAGAAAATTCTGTCAGTTAAGATTTAGTGCGTTACATCTTACATTTCCCCAACGAAAAGCTGGAGCAGAACATTTGTGTGTGTTAGAGCAACGCTTCAGTGTTTCATTCCTGAATGAATCTGTTTTTGAATGAATCATTTGAGTCAGTGATTCAAGTCAGTCACTTGCTTCGTTTCTTAACGATTCAGCTTCTTTGAACAAATCATTTGAATGAATGATTCAATGAATCATTCATTAAGATGGACTTGCCCCACCTACTGGTGGTTTTAGTGTCCTATTTATTTATCCGTAACAGGCCTAAACCAGCCAAATTACCTGCACATTAAGACACTCAGCAAAATATTGTTTAACTATAGTTATCAATAAAATCTCCAAAAATACAGAGATATTATTTTTGTCAATATCGCACACCCCATACATTCGGTGTATATAAATACATTGTATATTTTCTTCAAAAACATGTTAGTTTTTAGTGCTTCTTTGAAAGCTTAATCACTCATTTTTGTTCCACGAAAGAAAATTATACAATACAGAACAATAAGAGAACAGGAAATGATGACAGAATTCTGTTCTTGGGAATACTGAGTGAAACAGTAATAAAATGACACTTCCTGGAATTAAAAGCATCTGTTCTGCTGCAGATTTTGAGTCTGTCCCATTCAACTGATGGATCTTGGCTGAGCTCATACATTTTACGGAAAATCCACACCGGGCTTGAGACCAACCCTTCTGGTAAGTGAAGTGTGTGTGTGTGTGTGTGTGTGTGTGTGTGTGTGTGTGTGAGAGAGAGAGAGAGAGAGAGAGAGAGTGGTGGGTCTGACACAGTGACCCAACATGCAGAGATTTCTAGCAGCTTCCGGATGGATCCTATCGTCACTCATTAAAGTCTCATTAATATTAGGGTTACACACACACACATCCGGTCGCATACGGTCTTGCTGAGGTAGTGTCCCCTCTTCCGGTCCCCCTGCTCTATTGTCTGGAGAGCGTCCCGCTGTGGTTCGGTTCCGGAGGGAAAGAGTGAAGACTCACTGACCCGCGATTAAAGGAGAAAAATAGAGAAATGCTTTTCTTGTTTTTCTCGCCTTGCTCATTGTAACGCTGCCATCAACAGTTAAGTTTTACTTGTGGTGTTTTTGAGGTGAGCATCTCTATTACTGTTGCACATACTTAAGGTAGAGGATTTAAGCACATCCCTAAACCTAAATAGTGAACCTTTGGAGTGTAACTTGTCCTGCATCATTTGTGATTTGTGCTACATACATGAATGATACCTCAAATCCTAACGATTGTTGACGAATCCCAAAGACTTACAAGGAAGGAGGAATCCAAGCCATATATAGAGACCAGCATATCATAGAAACTTGCAAATGGGCTCAGTTGACCTGGACCTGAAGGAAACCACTTAGAACATGCTAGCAACCACATAGAAGTGTGTTAAAAATATTCATAATATCTTAGCTTCTTAGCATCTCTTTCCATTGCACCACTCACATTATTCTTCATGACTTTCTGCTTTAAATGGTCAGATAGATGCATTAACTTTCTTAATGATACAAGCTGATTTCGAGTGGTGTGTGTTTGCAGGAGTTTTGTCTCTGCAGGAGTTTAAGCGTGTCAGTGGAGGGGTGTTGCAGTACAGCGCCGCTGACCAAGGTTTGGACGGACATTCACTCGACTTTACCTTGCTTCTTTAGTAGTGCTTAAAGCTCAGCTCATCAAAAGATCCGGCACAATTAAGCAAACTTTCATACTGACATTGCATTCCAATCCATTTCTCTTGGAACAGACTCCTTATTGACTTTTCTTTAATTGTTATCTGGTAGAAGTACTAGGCTATGCAGAATAGAAGTTTATATGTTATACAGCAAGCCATTTCACTGACTTGTGATGACGGTGTGTGTTGCACAAAAACTGCCCACACCTCAGTCTGTCTGTAAGAAGCTGGCAAGGAGCGTTTAGCTGTAACAGGCTGAGCCAGGTGGCATAGTCACGCGCCATAGCACTGATGAAGTGCTTTGAGAGGCTAGGCACAACATGCAACACACTCGACCAGGGCTCTACATGCACCCTCCAACCCACCTCCTATGTTAGAATGCTGTTCATCGACTTCAGCTCAGGAGGGTAACTGGAGTCTTCAGTGGAGAAATCAACCCACGACTGCACTGCCAAGTTCAGCAAGATGCAAGGGCAACAACGATTAAGTGGAGAATGGCGTGTGTACACTTCAGGAGAAATTGCACTGACCATACTGCACTGCACATTCACCTGTCTGTCTCCAAGAAGGCACAACAGCGCCTACACTTTCTCCACCGGCTGAAAAGAGCAAGCACCTTCTACAACCATTGAGAGCGTGCTGACCAGCTGCATCACTGTCTGGTGAACTGTTCTTCCAGCGGACAGTGAACACCGCTTCAATCCTGGTTTGCTTATTGAAGGACTACCCTCAGGTTACCCAGAGCCCACTTGCTACTGTGAGAGGCACCGTCCCTTCTCTACATCCTGAAACATGGATTGTTATTTTTGTGCAATTCAAGTGTGCTTTGTGTTATCTAGATTGTGTGTACATAATTGATTGCAATATATGACTGAAATGTATGTATGTTTACTGGCTCATGTACACTGTTTCCCAATTGAATGTCTCTCTTTTTGCACATGTAAAGTATTTGAAGTCAGCACAGTTGTACTTATGTATAGGGCATATGCATAGTCAAAGCTGACACTGTTTTACTTCCTGTATTTATGTACCATAATCCCACTCATTGACAATAGAACTTGTGACTTGAATAGGTGCGGAGGATTGTGCTGTAATAACCTCTACAAATACAACTCATTATATACACTTTAAAAGAGACCGGCGTGTAGATGTTTGTGATTTGTGAAAGATATTTTCTCTGTTTTAGAGGGATGATCATTTTTAAATCACCCTATTTATTGCATCAACATTTGTTAGTACTTTACTATGGGGTGGATAATTTTAGCAGTAGCTTATAATTCATGCAACAATACATATTACTGTTATAATTTTCATTTATAATCATTGCTGTATAGATGATAACTTTGTCTAGTGCTCTTATGGATGTTTTTAGCATGGCTTTGTGAAAACTCATTCTGTAACCTGTTCTACAGATCTGTGAGCTAGTGTTAATGCTACTGGTTCTGACAGCGTTGATAATGTTTCTGACAGATAACATCATGATTTTTGTTTTGTTTCCCTTACCGAATGTCGTATATTCTCAGCAATAACATCTCTGTGGGCTTTTTTGATTACTGTCAGTTTAAGTGCCAGTGATGCAGTGTTGCCAGATATTGCAATTAAAACAAACCAAAAATAACATAAGACAGATATCGTCTTATATCTTTATGACCCTAAACTGCAACTTCCCACTTTATTAACTTTCTAAAGTGTCCAAAGATGCTTATAATAGCTGGATCTGGCAACACGGAGGCTGCGCCCGCGCCCTCTCAAGACTCGTTCACTCCGCCAGCATCTCGCAGCGATCATTTTCATACCACGGATGCTAAACATTATTGCAAACTGTCTAAACTGAATTATACATGTCAAGCAGACATTCATATGAGGAAACAGCAAATTAGTCAATTCTATTTTTGAACATGAACAATGTACGAGGTCCGGACCTCGGTGACCTCATAGCTGGGTACGGGGTCTGAAATAGAGCCCTGCACGGGCCTAAAATATAGGCCCTGGCCCGAGACGCTCAGGCCCTAGCCCGGCCCGTGTCCGACAGCTTATCAGAATTACCGATTCGGGCCCGTTTTTTTTTTTTTTTCCCAAAAATGGCTTATATTATACTGTTTCAGCAATTAAAATACTTCAGTTTTGTATGAAATGGCAAAGTGATTGTATTTCGTTTCGTTATTTTATTAAGTTAATTTAGAAAAACATTTGGAGCATTTTTTTATTCGTTAAATGTAAGTTTTTTGTTTTTTAAAGTAACGACCAGCCGCAGAGAGTGAGCTGATCATAGCCTGTTTGATCAATTTAGACATGAAAAATATATCTATAGAAAGCTTTAAATTAGTACTTAGCGAAATACAACATATAGAAAACAAAAACTCTTTCATTATAATCATAATCCGTACAGATGCATTTCTTAAAGGCGCGTCTAATGAGGAGATGGCAAGTCGGGATCTGCAACTTCATCCTTGCTACACCGACTTATAAAACACCAGTTTATTAATATTAATATAAAATGAATATAAAATTTCCCCTGAACACATTCATGCTGACCCAAGACCAACATCAATATCACTTTAAGCTCTCTGACGCGTGCTGTCTCTGCTATACACAAACACACACACGCTACTAAGAGGTACACTTTTATTATAGGCCTCAAACATAAATACCACCACCGACAATCATGGCCACAAATATCAAGCTGTGAACATTAGCTGTAGCGCAGCCACGCTCGACATGCCGTTGTAGATGAGATGTTCCTGTTTTTTTGCTGTCATGTGCAAGGATATGTTTGCAGATTCTGCACTGCACATGGCCAATTGGCTCATTGTTTGTTGTGGTAATCAAATCAAAACTCTTCCAAAATGCAGCTTTTCCCGAAGCATTGGGAACTTTTAGTAACTCCCCACGCTCCAACTTCTCCCTGATGCTCTGCATGGTCAACTGTCACCTGTATGGTAATGCGTGCGTATTAGGGGTTGCACAGACTAATCGACTAGTTGACTTCAGTGCTCTGCCATGACGCTTTAAGCTTGAAGTCGACTAGTCGCTGGTCCTATAGAGGGCGCAATAGGTTAAGAAATCCACATTTAAGCTCCGTTCCCAAACAGTTAAAATTACAAACTAATTCATACTCTGAATGCGCTCCACAAGACATGTGTGATTATATTACTGGATGCTGGAAATTGAACGGCAGAATGCAGGTTTTAAACAGCTTATTGTACAGGTAAGTTAATCACGTTCTAATCTAATGCGCTGCTGCACTGTAACGCACACACATAGCTACAGACAGTAGCGCGTACAATACATTGCGCGCACAGAATCACTCAGTACTGAAATGTATTGTCAACACTGTTCTGTGATTTCTCAGTAAAATAGCTTAGAAACTGAAAAGTTCAAGCATGTATTTCTTAATAACTAAATCCCACAGCTTCACTACTAGTAGAGAGACTGCCAGGTAGAATTAATTCACACACGCAACCGCTCTCACTAATGCATGCATTCATATGAATGTAATCTTTACTGTACTACTTATCTGTATCTGATGTAGAACAAGCAGAAATCTGTGAGAAATATAATGACCCAAAGACTAAAGAACTGATAAAATAAGCTGTTATAGGTGCAATAGTCATGTGGGCAGCGCTGTGTCATATTTCATAGCTGTGCACAAGGTGTTTGTCACAGCTCCAGACTTATTTGTTCATTAATGACGTCATCAGCGACTAGTCGACTTCGACTTGACTTTCATCACATAAAAGTCGACTTTAAAAAATCTGAATTTGTTCAAACCCTAGTGCGTATATGTGTTGCGTACTTGTGTATTGCATAGGTGATGTATATTATTTATAATATAATTATTATAACAATATTTCATACAGTACATGTGTGGTCTGCACGTATTTGGGCACAATAAAAGGAGAGAATCTAAAACGTCCCGAGCCCGGCCCGAATGGACCCAGCGGGTCCCGACGGGCTTGCAGGGCTCTAGTCTGAAAGCAAACACTGTTTTTCCACAGCTTGACACTACACAGCGTCTTGTTGTCTTCAGAGCCATCTTTATCGTTTGGTTTCTGCGTAGACCTGCGCGTTCGTCTCTCTCATCATTTACACCACATGTGTGAATCTGTGGGAGGGGTTAAACAGGCAGCGATGTGGAAGCAGCCGTTCATGATCTTCTGTGGAGGCGGTGCTTATCCACACTATTACATCATAGATAGGAACATTTCAAAAGCTGTGTTTTTGGGTAGACTGCCTTCAATATAAGCTGTTTTAGACTAGTGAGAATTTTTTAGTTCTGAAACTTACAGGATGTTTTTATAGTACAATGACTTTATTTATCAAAAGATCAAGAAAATTCTGGTTTCTCAGTTCATGACCCTGTAATTGTAGAACAGTTAAAGCATTTTTTTTTTGGGGGGGGGGGGTTGCCTTCCTTATTGACTTTTTTATACGCTTAGTTTTTTTATTTGTTTTGTTTGGTTTTGGACTTCTCATTGACATTCATTTTATGGACAAAAAAGTGGGAACATTTTATTTTGTTTGTGTTCATTTTTTTCCCCCAGTTTGTTTCATTTTGTTTTGGCATGCACAGACAAAGTTATGTTTTGCCTTCCTTATTGACTTTCACTGAAAAAATCAGTTGAAAAAAGACTGAAAAGATAGGGAGAAAAAATAAATAAAATGAGTTTGGTGTTCTGTAGCAGAAAGACACCCATACAGGATTGGAGTGATATGTGACCCTGGACCACAAAACCAGTCATAAGTGTCATTTTTTTACATTTAGGTTTATACATCATCTGAAAGCTGAATAAATAAGCTTTTCATTGATGTATGGTTTATTGGGATCAGACAATATTTGGCCGAGATACAACTATTTGAATATCTGGAATCTGAGGGTGCAAAAAAATCAACATATTGAGAAAATATTTAAAGTTGTTCAAATGAAGTTCTTAGCAATGCATATTACTAATCAAAAATTTAATTTGATATATTTGCAGTAGAAAATGTACTAAATATCAAGGAACATGATCTTTACTTAATATCCTAATGATTTTTGGCATAAAAGAAAAATAGATTATTTTGACCCATACAATGTTTTTTTTTGGCTATTACTACAAATATTCCCCAGCGACTTATGCCTGGTTTTGTGCTCCAGGATCATATTATGAGGGTGAGTAATTGATGACAGTATTTTCATTTTTGGGTGAACTGTCCCTTTAATCTCTGGTCACAGTAGGAAGATTTTTCTTGAAATAACATTGCGTTGGGGTAAAAATCTGCATGTCTTAAACTAGCTCTATTTTATGAAACATCTAGTACACAAGTAAGTAGATGTTTCATAAAATAGAGCTAGTTTAAGACATGCAGATAAAAGCAAAGACAAACTATTTATTTATTTTTCTCCAGAGTGACCCGTTTAACACGACTGCCGTCCTCATTGGTCGATCTCAGCGAGCCAATGGAAGTCGTCCGTTATGAGCATGGTGGCTACAGCCACGCCCACCACGAGAGCAGCTCCACCAATCACGACAGCAACTGCGCCCACACACACCTGGCAGCTAATAACTCCGCCTCCAAGCAGGTCCCATGCAGGTAAATCTACCATATAAGACATTTTAAATCTGTTTGATTGATTCTTAAAAATGTTACGCCGTAATAAAAAGGCGGTATCTGACCTGATACGCAGGTATCTGACGGTCTTGCTGCATCTGAACTCGGCGGATGGAGGTGGAGAGACCAGCTTTCCTGTGGCTGACAACAGGACATACGAGGAGGAGGTGAGCCATTTCCTGTTTCTATGACAACAGGGAGAGGTGAGCTCTGTTGGTCTCTGCAACCAGGCAGCAACAGGAAGAAGGTTTTGAATTATGATAGCTATCTTGGGCACTTGACGTTATTGCAGCTTCACCTGTGTGTGTGTGTGTGTGTGTGTGTGTGTGTGTGTGTGTGTGTGTGTGTGTGTGTGTGTGTGTGTGTGTGTGTGTGTGTGTGTGTGTGTGTGTGTGTGTGTGTGTGTGTGTGTGTGTGTGTGTGTGTGTGTGTGTGTGTGTGTGTGTGTGTGTGTGTGTGTGTGTGTGTGTGTGTGTGTGTGTGTGTGTGTGTTTAAGGTCTTAGGTGATCTCTCTCAGCAGTACTGTGATAAAGGTAATCTGAAGGTCAAACCTGTAGCTGGAACCGCTCTGCTGTGGTATAACCACCTCTCAGATGGCAATGGTAATTTTCTCTTTTTCATATGCCTCCGTTTCCTGTATTTGTATATATGGCCCTGTTTCATAGACACGGCTTAGCCTAAGCCAGGATTAAGCCATAGTTCAATTAGGACATTTAAGTAATTTTTATAAACATGCCTTAGAAAAAAGCATTTCTGGTGTGCATCTTAAGACAAAGGCACTGACAAGTTTTAAGATCAATCTGTTTAAAAAAAAAAAATACGCTCAGATTTACATTTTAGTCTAGGACTAGGCTCAAGCCTTGTCTATGAAACCGGGGGTAAATTTGTTTTATTATTATTGTTATCAGAGCTGGGTAGACTGCTTACAAATTGTAATCTGCATTGACCTAACTCGTTTATCACATTGATTTAAATAGGATAATCTTGCACCATATTAATTTAAAAATATAAATGAGTAAGAAAATATATTCGAATCGTTGTTATTAGCAACGTGAAGTGCGATAAACATTATATTATGTCCCTCTTTTCCTCACTTTCCTTCGCTTTTAAATATCTTTTAAAAGCACCTTGCGCATTTTCAAATTAGCGGCAATTCGGCATCAATTGCTTGAATGCAATTCACGCAACAACAACATGCTATAGGCCATGCCTAATATAAAATAACAAATAACTTACACAAAGTTTAAATAGGTATACAAAACTGAAAATAAGTAAACACTGTGGAACCAAACGTAGAAGGTTTATTAGCAAAACGAATAAGAAAGCTTGGAGGCACGGCAAACACCTTGATGTCAAATAAAATAAATACATTTCCCAAAGTTTAGGCTAAATAAATACAAAATCAGCAAACACTGTGGAACCAATTAAATAAGAAACAAATGTTTTAAAAAACCTTCCAAAAGCACCTTAGAAAAACAGCAAAAGTCAACAGGCTTTTCAAAATCCAAAATATTGTCAAACAGTCGCTTTTGCGTTTCGTTAAATCATCCGCTACGTTTTGTCAATCTCACCACACTCTTCAGCTGGTGTTATAAATGAAATCTGATCCGTGATGCGATTGTTGTTCGGCACGCTGCATTGAGCAGACGCATTCAGTTTTTAGTTGTAGTGTCTGTTCTCTAATTGAACTAAACTATTTTATTACTATAAAAAATCTAAATGATGATGGGGGATGGTGCCGCGGTGGGCAAATGAGGTATTGCGGCTTAACAGCGGTATCACCGTCAACACTATCGCCGCAAGCCTAGAAGAAACTGCAGGGGGTTTATGAGTTTAATGAAAAGCTAATTTAATTTAAAAAAAAAATCTTTTTTTTTATTAAAATAAATCATTTTTAAATCAATCAAAATAAAACACTAAAAAAACATTTGTTTACCTGCATGTCATGAGACCATAATCGATGTCAGAGAAACATGAACATGCAAATTTGATACTTAATTATTAAAATATTTATTAGAAAATCTCAGGGTACTTAGGGGTGAAAGAGGATCAGATATCAAAAAAGATTTTTGTGCATTTTAATGTGTTTGAAAGAAAAAATGCCTTCCTAAGTATCGGTAATACATACATTATACATACACAATACATTCAAATAAAAATGAACGTGTCCATCAGTAGTTGATGTGATGTTGAAACACTTAAATGAGTTTTGTAAACCCAGAGGTCAAATGCTGTGTAGCCACCCAACTAATGACTGATCTCTTGTGAATGTCCACGAAACTGGAAGACTTTGTATATGTGTATATGAGCAGTAGGCTGTTTTAGAAAGAACATTTAAAATATGAAAAAGAGGAACTAGGGAGATTTGATACATTATGATTAATGTATTGCTATTGTGAAAATAATATGCAAAAAAGAAGCTGTAGTCTGATTATGAGTATTTTCAATTGTAATATAATCAAATTAAAAGTACTTAATTTTTGGATTCTGATTGCGTAATCCAGATTACATGTAATCAGTTACTTCCCAGCTCTGATTGTAGCGTATGCATAATGAAGATGAATGAACTCACATTGTTCTTCATGTATTTCCGTCAGGTTGGGTTGGAGAGCTGGATGAATTCTCCCTGCACGGCGACTGCTTAGTCACTCGGGGCTTCAAATGGACAGGAAGTGTGTGGGTGAACATCGACCCTGACCAGCAGCGGCAGGAGCGCTACCAGCGCCTGGTCTCATGGCATCCAGACGGGCAAAGCAAAAAGCCCGAGCACGGAGACCTTCACCAAGACCTCTGAACCAGACGTTCAGACAGACAGCTGATCTAGAATCAGTTTCTGCTAATGTGAAGCCTTGTTTAGGAAAGTAAAAGCTGGTGTAGTAAGAGATACGTGAGCTTTACCTTTTATATAGCTGTCAGCCCCTGCTCCGGTGACATATAATTTAATATTCATGAGTTCAACAGGGAAATTGCTTTCAATAATAGCTAAACGTTCACTTATATATAGTTTGCTGGTGTTGCACAACTTATTTATTCCATATTTATGAAAGAGTTTTATTCAATGTGGTTCAAAGTTATTATTTATTTGTTATATTGCTATTTATTAAATTATTTATTCATATTTATCAAATGTGTGCTGTGTGTGTAATATATATATATACACTCACCGGCCACTTTATTAGGTACACCTGTTCAATTACTTGATAACACACATTGCTAATCAGCCAATCACATGGCAGCAACTCAATGCATTTAGGCATCTAGATGTGGTGAAGACGACTTGCTGAAGTTCAGACCGAGCATCAGAATGGGGAAGAAAGGGGATTTAAGTGACTTTGAATGTGGAATGGTTGTTGGTGCCAGACGGGCTGGACTGATGAGTCTGGATTTCTGCTGCGCCATTCAGATGGTAGGGTCAGAATTTGGCGTAAAGATCATGAAAGCATGGATCCATCCTGCCTTGTCTCAACGGTTCAGGCTAGTGGTGGTGTAATGGTGTGGGGGATAATTTCTTGGCACACTTTGTACCAATTGAGCATTGTTTAAACTCCACAGTCTACCTGAGTATTGATGCTGACCATGTCCATCCCTTTATGACTACAGTGTACCCGTCTTCTGATGTCTACTTCCAGCAGGATAATGCACCATGTCACAAAGCTCAAATCATCTCAGACTGGTTTCTTGAACATGACAATGAGTTCACTTTACTCAAATGGCCTCCACAGTCACCAGATCTCAATCCAATAGAGCACCTTTGGGATGTGGTGGAACGGGAGATTCACATCATGGATGTGCAGCCGACAAATCTGCAGCAACTGCGTGATGCTATCATGTCAATATAAACCAAAATCTCTGAGGAATGCTTCCAACACCTTGTTGAATCTATGCCACGAAGAATTAAGGCAGTTCTGAAGGCAAAAGCGGGTCCAACCCAGTTCTAGCAATGTGTACCTAATAAAGTGGCCGGTGAGTGTATAGTCATATAATGTGTGTCTATCTCAGGTTTGGTTACGCACAGGTTGTCTTTTTCCATTTTAATGCACTATTTCAAGCAAAGAAATTGTCAGATATGTAAGTTAAATTAATTATGAAATAAATGAATACTTACAGAAGAGTGAATTGGTGGTGTTTTCGATTTCATTGGTCAACTTTCTGTAGGAATTAAACCTCCAGCAATCACACATTACTGATTTCACTGATATACAAGTGCAGGTGTTCCCCACAAGAGGGCATTGTTTTCACTTAAGGTCTCTAACTAACAAAGGCTCTGCTTATTTATGCATAGCAGCTAGGCCATACTGCTCTTGCAGATCTTTCAAGACAATAAATCTAGCTAGCGCCATGTTTAATGTGTGGCAGTATGAAAGCCAGACTGTGAGGGATTCGTAATGCAGTGAGTTCAATGGACTGTACTGTTGTTGAACAACATACTGATTGTTCAGCTGACAAAACATCTTTCCAAAAACACTTTTGGTACATAAAAATATAAAACAGTTTTGAAACTAAGTGGCATGTCTTTTCAATTTTAAACATGAATGGTTTAGAACTGGCAGTGATAATTTAGAGAATTTCAAACTCATGAGGCGCAATTATAGAAAATTACTTAAGTATCCATGAGAGGTTCTAACAATTTGATAAACCTTTCATAGTAACCTTCCATGTGTTTTCATTACAGAGAGCTATATTCTCAGAATGTTGCCACTTTAGATGACACATGCCATATTCAAAAGAAAAAAACCTTTCAAATGTGCTGCCTGTGTTCCTGTGGCTCAGTGGTAGAGCATTGTGTTAGCAGCGCAAAGGTTGTGGGTTCAGTTCCCAGGGAACACACATACTGACAAACATGTATAAGCCTGAATGCACTGTAAGTCGCTTTGGATAAAAACGTCTGCTAAATGCATAAATGTAAATGTACCTGAACACACACACACACACACACTTCTCCTGTGCTGTAGCTGCTGATTTGAACTCAGTAAAACAGCATGTAAGCCGTTACTGCAAAAGATCCTTTAATACGCTCTGGATCTTGAGGCTTAATACAGAGTCTATGGAATTTTGGGGCTTTTGGTGACTCACTAAACACGAATAGTTTCTCACAGCTGTTTGGCTATGCTTGTATCTATTATGTACTGTATAAATGTGGTACTGCTTTGTGAGTACCGTTGGGCTTGGCAAAGGCAAAATACATTTTCTATCCCTTCTATCTTAAAATGTGTTTTGCTATCAAACTGGACACTGAGTGTATTATGGCAGGTAAAAAAAACATTAATATATGATTGTTGAGTAAAATTACTTAATATTATAAATTACTTAAATATAAAAACTTAATTAAAATTGTAATTTATAATAAAAAAATTATAATTTAATTTAATTAAAAATACTTTTAAAATAAAAAGCTACTTTAATACTTCACTTAATTACTAAAATGTACTTTAAAATTACTTAAAATATTTAAAATAATTTTAAATATTACAATTTTCACAAACTTCAAATTGTGTGGGCCCACTTAAAATATATAGTCAAATTTTACAAAGAGATTTAAATAAATAAAGTTGCACAACATGCTGAAAGTCTAAAGATAATTGGTCATGATAAGTTCAACAGAAAGCTTAAATCCAGGGAACGTCAGTTCAAGTCAGGTTCATTTTGCCAAACCACATTTATTCTTCCTTTTTCACCAGGTCCTCAAGCTAATAATCAACCCAGTGTCCTCAAATTAACCCAGCATTAACCATGTGTGGCTCACTCGACGCATTTCTGTGTAGATTTTAGTCTGACTAGCCAGAGCCGATCCTAGACTTCTGGGGCCCTACGCAAAACTGTGTCGACCGGGAGGGGAGGTTGGGTTCGAGTGGTTATGAACGTATGAAATAAACACATTTGTCCGTGTTTCACTCTGTCTCAATGCAATGCTTGCGGAAAGCGCTCGAGAAACACGTGTCTCTTCCGCGGCTCGCTGCGTTCAACTCTTGTTTAGTCTCGAGCAAGAGACTTTACGGCATTCACATTACATGATTTGACTTATTTTTACGTAGAAAGGGCGACAGCACCGCATTACAATAAATTATCAGTCATGTTTTCCTAGCCGCTGGCCAAATTCAAAAACATGTTTTTTTATGTTAAACTGCTTTAAATTACTTTTTTCCACATGAATCTACACCCCACTCACCATACTGACAAACCAAAAAACGGATTTATCACAACTTTGCAAATTTGTTAAAAAGGAAGCACTGAAAAAGGACATTGCACAAGTCTCCATGCCCTTTGCTTTGCTTTGACACTTGAAATTTAGATCAGGGGCATTCCAGTTTCACTGGATCGTCTTGAGATGTTTCTATACTCCAATTGGAGATAACCTGTGGCAAATTGAGTTGATTGGACATGATTTGGAAAGGCACACACATGTCTATATAAAGTTTAACAGCTGAAATGGATGTCAGAGCAAAACTACACCATGAGGTCAGAGGAATGGCCTGCAGAAAAGTTAGTTCATGCATTCATGACCTCTAGACTGGACTATTGTAATGCACTGCTAGGTGGTTGTCCTGCATCTTCAATAAACAAGCTACAGATAGTACAAAATGCTGCGGTTAGAGTCCTTAACAGGTCAAGAAAATATGATCATATTACTCCAATTTTACAGTCACTGCACTGGCTACCTATTAAGTTCCGTATCAGTTACAAAATATTATTACTTGCCTGTAAGGCCCTAAATGATTTAGCTCCTGCGTACCTAACTAATCTTCTATCACGCTACAATCCAACCCGCTCCCTAAGGTCGCAAAACTCTGGACTCTTGGTAGTACCTAGGATAGCAAAGTCCACTAAAAGAGGTAGAACTTTTTCATATTTGGCTCCCAAACTCTGGAATAGCCTTCCTGATAATGTTCGGGGGTTCAGACACACTCTCTCTATTTAAATCTAGATTAAAGACACATCTCTTTAGCCAAGCATTCATATAATGCATCTCACAATCTAGTACCAGTCTATCTGAACAAATGCACATTATTATGCTTTAGCTTGGGTTAAACTGATAATTTCATCCAGGGTTATTCCTGGATGGAACAACTGCTACGCTAATTGTCTTTATTGTTTCTCTGTTTCTGCAACGGGATTAACATTCCAGAAATATACAAGCTTCAGTCTGGATCCAACCCTTAAATGATCTGAGATGACCGAACACCTGAGAAGAGATGATGACAACCCCTCAAGAGGACCTCAGAGGAACCCAACCATCAGTGATTATACTGAATTAACCAAATTTTGCCATAAGTTAATTATATTGAGTTTCTGCAATATAAATCTATTTTAGAAACTTAATTTCCTGTGAAGTTGCTTTGCAACGATTGTATCGTAAAAAGCGCTATACAAATAATCTTGAATTGAATCCTAACCAAATTTGTCAGGTGTGATGAGGTCGAGGACTCAAATGCAGAGGATTTTAGAGTTTTTAATAATAAAGTTAAACAAAAGAACATAAACCACCCCGAAGGGGAAAAACAAGCAGGCAGGCAGGCATAAGACTGGAGCACAGTCAACATGAAACACTCACAACGTAAGACAACGGATCAGCACAGGACTGCAGACACAAGGAGACTATATAGGGAGACAAACGAGGGTAATGAGGGAGACACAGCTGGAGCCACTGAAACAATGATTAAGTAACAAGATGGGAGGGGACAGACAATCGACATGGGAGCACATGGCACCAACAAACAACAAGCCATGTGCTCAACACACAGAGACATCTGGTGGCCAGCCTGGGCACACCAGCAGGACCGTGACATAACCCCCCCCCCCCCTTTAAGGAGCGGATCCCAGACGCTCCACACACACTAAACAGAAAAATGTCTAGGAGGGAGGTGGGCCAGGCCCGTGGAGTGGAGTGGGCAAGCACACAGCGGATGCGTGGGCTCCCGGAGTGGAGCGGGCTGGGCTGGAGCGGGCTCTGGAGCGGACTCTGTCGGCTCCCGGAACGGAGCGGGCTCTGGAGCGGACTCTGTCGGCTCCCGGAACGGAGCGGGCTCTGGAGCGGACTCTGTCGGCTCCCGGAACGGAGCGGGCTCTGGAGCGGACTCTGTCGGCTCCCGGAACGGAGCGGGCTCTGGAGCGGACTCTGTCGGCTCCCGGAACGGAGCGGGCTCTGGAGCGGACTCTGTCGGCTCCCGGAACGGAGCGGGCTCTGGAGCGGACTCTGTCGGCTCCTGGACTGGAACGGGCTCTGCAGCTAACTCCACCCTGAAGGCTGAGCCGCTTAAATTCAGAGCCAGGTTGATGTAGTCCTCCAACGACTCCTCTGGCACCCAGTAAGGCATCCGGGATTTGAAGGGCTCGGCCAGGCCTCCCCAGAAGACGACCATGAGGCAGGTGTTCTCCATCGCCGACCGACGAGCCACTCCCAAGAAGTGCCTGGCATACTCCTCAATTTTCCCGTCTCCCTGACGGATATTGAAGAGCCTCCCCTCTGGACCCATCCTTGCTGGCTAATTCTCTGCTGAGTCCTCTCTTGGCTGATCCGTTCTGTCAGGTGTGATGAGGTCGAGGACTCAAATGCAGAGGATTTTAGGGTTTTTAATAATAAAGTTAAACAAAAGAACATAAACCACCCCGAAGGGGAAAAACAAGCAGGCAGGCAGGCATAAGACTGGAGCACAGTCAACATGAAACACTCACGACGTAAGACAACGGATCAGCACAGGACTGCAGACACAAGGAGACTATATAGGGAGACAAACGAGGGTAATGAGGGAGACACAGCTGGAGCCACTGAAACAATGATTAAGTAACAAGATGGGAGGGGACAGACAATCGACATGGGAGCACATGGCACCAACAAACAACAAGCCATGTGCTCAACACACAGAGACATCTGGTGGCCAGCCTGGGCACACCAGCAGGACCGTGACAAAATTGAGCAATCGAAGGAGAAGGGTCTGGTTAGAGAGGTGATCAAGACACTGATGGCCACTCTGTTTGAGCTCCATGATCTTATATGGAGATGGGAGAAACTTACAGAGGGACAAAAATCACTGCAACACTCCACCGATCTGGGCTTGATGGCAACCAAACTCAAGCTTCTCAGTAAAGATACATGAAACCCTGATTGGAATTTATACAAATACACCCAAATGACTCCCAGACTATTAAAAAAAGATTATCTGGTCTGATGAACCTCAATTCCTTATTCATGTCAGAGGGAAACCAAGTGCTGCTTATTATCACCTGCATAATACCATCCCAGCGGTGAAGCATGGTGGCGGCAGCATCATGCAGTGGGGGTGTTTTTCAGTGGCAGGGACTGGGGAAGTGATCAGAGAAGACAGAAAGCTGAATGCAGCTAAATATAGAGATATCCTTATTGAAAACCTGGTTCAGAGCGCTCAGAACCTCCGACTGGACTGAAAGTTCACCTTCCAACATGACAATCACCCTCCGCACACAGCCAAGACAATGCAGGATAGGCTGGGACGACTCTATGAACGTCCTCGAGGGCCCAGCCAGAGCTGGGACCTGGACCCAATCAGACATCTTTGGAGAAACCTATAAATGTCTGTCCACCGATGGTCTCCAGCCAACCTGACAGAGCTTGAGATGATCTAAAGAGAAGAATGCAGATGTGCAAAGCTTGTTGCATCATACCCGAAAAGACCTGAAGCTGTAATTGTTGCCAAAGTGCTTTAAGTTTTGAGTTAAGGGTATGAAGACTTGTGCAATGTCATTTTTTCAGTGCTTCCTTTTTATTAAATTTGCAAAGTTGTGATAAATCCGGTTTTTGCTTTGTCACTATGGTGAGTGGGGTGTAGATTAATGTGAAAAAAACTAATTTAAAGCAGTTTAACATAACGCAACATAACAAAATGTGAAAAAATGAAGGGGTATGAAGACTTTCTATAGGCACTGTGTGTTGTTAACAAGGAAGTCATATGTTGCTGTTTCATCAGGGAGGACACCACAATATCAGCGTGATCTTATGTTATTTTCTTATCACTTCTCGCGTGCGTTTAGTTGTGAAACGTAGTTTGCGGACCAAGGTTCTTTATTATTCGTCACATACACAATCATACAGGGTATAATCAGTAGTGAAATGTAAGAAAGGTGTGACCAGACAGACTTGTTGGCGATTCCTCCTTTCTTTTGTAAAGTCATGCAGTGTGTAACCTCCATCATGCCATGTGAACACAGCAGCAACTGAATGCTACCCCAGATAGCCGTGCTGTGTAAAAACAACGGTGATCCGGCGTGTTTTTAGGGAGTGCAGAAGATGCATGAATAGTTTCAGTTTGTTTCAGCACGCGGCTTTGGTGGTCAGGTACGCGTTTGTGTGTGACAATATCTCGGACACCAGCCAATCACAGACGAATATACATTCGTCAGCCAATCACAGCGCAGCACCGAGCGTCATAACCGGGACGCTGCAGCTGAACGCTGATGCTTCAGAGCAGTGTAATATCCAACGAGACAGGCGCAACCTCACACCTGCTTTTCGGTTATATTACTTACCCAAACCGGGCGATTCTTTAAGACTTACTATCATTCGCGTTTAACCAACATCCATGCGATTCTTCAGGCTTACCTTCAAGTGCTTTGTCGACTGTTTTTGAGACCCTTCTATCCCTCGTCTGCCAGCGACGCACGTCAATTATTATAATTTGGAGACCAATCTTGTCAACGTTCTGCTGAGGATCGATTTCACATAAACAATCAGACAGCAACCCCACGGGAAAGTACTGAACAACGCGAATTAAAAAATAATAAAACGTGAAGAACCGTTATTTGTACATTCTCGGGCGCGCGGCGCTCCTGCTGGCCAGCACGCGGCATGTCGCCTGAAGAGCATTTCTCCAGTAAGAATGACTTTATATGCTTGTTTGTTTACATACCTGTTGATAATAACAGGAATAACACGTTAATAACTGTTTATTTACACAGACCTGCTATAACATGTAATCTATAAATGTATTGAATCAGATTGGTGTTTGCGTAATGTATCTTTCCATTACACGGACTGCTCTAAAAACTCGAGTTATCTGAACAGGGTCCAGTTGGTCTCCATGTATTTACCTGTATCAAATGTCTCTCCTTCACTTTCTTTCTTACACACGCTCTCTCTCTCTCTCTCACACACACACACACACACACACACAGAGAGAGAGAGAGAGAGAGTGTTCCTCAATCTGCTCCAATCTGGATCCAGCTGCATCTCTGACATACATAAAACTGCCAATGATGTTATAGGAACACAACAATCAATCAAATCCTCATGCTGGATGGGTGCAATGTATATATATATATACAGCCTACAGGTGCATCTCAATAAATTAGAATGTCGTGGAAAAGTTCATTTATTTAATTAATTCAACTCAAATTGTGAAACTTGTGTATTAAATAAATCCAATGCATACAGACTGAAGTAGTTTAAGTCTTTGGTTCTTTTAATTGTGATAATTTTGGCTCACATTTAACAAAAACCAACCAATTCACTATCTCAACAAATTAGAATACTTCATAACACCAATAAAAATGTTTTTTAGTGAATTGTTGGCCTTCTGGAAAGTATGTTAATTTACTGTACATGTACTCAATACTTGGTAGGGGCTCCTTTTGCTTTAATTACTGCCTCAATTCGGCGTGGCATGGAGGTGATCAGTTTGTGGCACTGCTGAGGTGGTATGGAAGCCCAGGTTTCTTTGACAGTGGCCTTCAGCTCATCTGCATTTTTTGGTCTCTTGTTTTTCATTTTCCTCTTGACAATACCTCATAGATTCTCTCCGGGGTTCAGGTCTGGTGAGTTTGCTGGCCAGTCAAGCACACAACACCATCGTCATTTAACCAACTTTTGGTGCTTTTGGCAGCATCTTTAAAAAGCTGTTCAGCAGAAGGAAGCATGAAGTGCTCCAAAATGTCTTGGCAAACGGGTGCAGTGACGTTGGTTTTCAAAAAACATGCAGATGACATTTCACCCCAAATTCATCACAGACTGTGGAAACTTAACACTGGACTTCAAGCAACTTGGGCTATGAGCTTCTCCACCCTTCCTCCAGACTCTAGGACCTTGGTTTCAAAATGAAATACAAAACTTGCTCTCTCATCTGAAAAGAGGACTTTGGACCACTGGGCAACAGTCCAGTTCTTCTTCTCCTTAGCCCAGGTAAGCCGCCTCTGACGACAACTGTAGCCAAATTCCTCAACACGTCTGTGTGTGGTGGCTCTTGATGCCTTGACCCCAGCCTCAGTCCATTCCTTGTGAAGTTCATCCAAATTCTTGAATCAATTTTGCTTGACAATCCTCATAAGGCTGCGGTTCTCTCGGTTGGTTGTGCATCTTTTTCTTCCACACTTTTTCCTTCCACTCAACTTTCTGTTAACATGCTTGGAGACAGCACTCTGTGAACAGCCAGCTTCTTTGGCAATGAATGTTTGTGGCTTACCCTCCTTGTGAAGGGTGTCAATGATTGTCTTCTGGACAACTGTCAGATCAGCAGTCTTCCCCATGATTGTGTAGCCTAGTGAACCAAACTGAGAGACCATTTTGAAGGCTCAGGAAACCTCTGCAGGTGTTTTGAGTTGATTAGCTGATTGGCATGTCACCATATTCTAATTTGTTAAGATGAATTGGTGGGTTTTTGTTAAATGTGAGCCAAAATCCATCACAATTAAAAGAACCAAAGACTTAAACTACTTCAGTCTGTGTGCATTGAATTTATTTAATACACAAGTTTCACAATTTGAGTTGAATTACTGAAATAAATGAACTTTTCCACGACATTCTAATGTATTGAGATGCACTTGTACATGTGTGTGTAGAGAGAGAGACCCTGAAATACAAAACCAGTCATAAGGGTCAATTTTTATTGATTGGGTCAATTGAGATTTATATACATCATCTGAATAAATAAGCTTCCCATTTATGTATGGTTTGTTAGGATAGGACAATACTTGGAGATACAACTATTTGAAAATCTGGTGAAAAATATTTAGAAAATCGGCTTTAAAGTTGTCCAAATTAAGTTATTAACAATGCATATTACTAATACAAATTAAGTTTTGATAAATTTACGGTAGGATATTTACAAACATGATCTTTATTTAATATCCTAATGATTTTTGGCATAAAAGAAAAATAAATAATTTTGAACCATACAATGTATTGTTGGCTATTGCTACAAATATACTTGTGCTACTTATTATGACTGATTTTAGGGTCACACACACACACACACACACACACACACACACACACACACACACACACACACACACACACACACACATATATATATATATATATATATATATATAGACACACACACATATGAACTATTTAAATCAAATGTGCAAATTTGTGATAGATTTTTACACTTTACTATAAACTACTGGAGTTCATATCAGTTAGAATTCTGCTGTTATTAAAGCAAAAGAAGGGTCAAACATTCACAAAGTCGTGTTCGTCTCTCTCAGATGATGGTGGCACGTGTGAGGATGAATCTCAGGAGGAAGCAGAAGTCGCCCGTCCTTTGGTGTCAGAGACTGAGGGGTCCAGTATGGAGGTTGCTGAGCCCAGTGTTTGTGCGGGTTTGATGGAGACCGGTGACCCCAACACAGAACTGGGACATTCAGAGCGACAAACATGGAGCAGACAGATGGACTTTATCATGTCCTGTGTTGGATTTGCTGTTGGCCTTGGAAACGTCTGGAGATTTCCTTACCTCTGTTATAAGAATGGAGGAGGTGAGATATATACAGTCAGGCACAGATATATCATATTTAACCAAATAGATACATAGAGGATCTAAATGTCTTGAGACCAAATTGAAAATGTGAGATTTTCCTTTCTATCCTCAATTATTGACCAATTAATGACCCTGAATTAAAAAAAAAATATATGTTGCTGACCCTCGGGCCATCCAAGATGTAGATGAGTTTGTTTATTCATCAGAATAGATTTGGAGAAAGTAGCATTACACCACTTGCTCACCAATCGATCCTCTGTAGTGAATGGGTGCCGTCAGAATGAGTCCAAACAGCTGATGAAAACATCACAATAATCCACACGATTCCAGTCAATTAATGAATGCCTTGTTAAGTGTTTGTCTTACTAATCCATCAAGTAAGGGATAATCAACGGCTAGCTGTGCATTAAACGATTTGAATACACGTCGTGGAGGCGAAGAACCACCCGACGTGTAGCCGAGGGTGGTTGCCTCCACGAAGCCATTGATCATTTACATTTATTCATTTAGCAGATGCTTTTATCCAAAGCGACTTACAGTGCATTCAGGCTATACATGTTTTTTGTCAGTATGTGTGTTCCCTGGGAATTGAACCCACAAACTTTTGCGCTGCTAACGCAATGCTCTAACCACTGAGCCACAGGAACACACCATCCCGCTTATGCCATGGCCATTTGCCAGCATTCACATATTAAAGATGTTAATAATGTTTGCTGGCTTATTCCAAGTCATTTGCCAAGTTATAGACAAGTTAAAACTAGTATTGCTCTTTGCAGCGCAATATTTGACCGGAAGGGTAAAAATTATGGTTATTTTCGTCAGTTATGGCTCGTTAGCTTCAAATCAGACACAGAGATGAAATAGTGCGGTAAGACCACATTTATTTGAATGAATTAGAGCATGTATTTCAATTAATTGTCGATTGAGAGAGAGAAGACAGTTGTATGTAACGTTACCTGCTTGCTGCGCGTCTCTCTCTACAAGCAATTACTTCAAAAACAGCGATTTTATCACCTCCTTGCTGGGAAATATAATGTAGCGATCTAGTATCTATTTTAGTAATAAAAATCACGGGGAAGCGTTGACAACAAGTATCTGCGATCTTCGACCTCTCTCTTTCGCTCTCTCTCCGTGTGTGTGCGAGCGAGTGATGCGTGTTGGTTAGTGTGCAATGCATCAATTAAAGCATTGCATTAATATGGAACGGTGATTAAACTGACCTGGATCTACCTGTGCACATTGTGCAGTTAAACGAATTGAACACCTGCCAGCCAATCAGAATAGAGTATTCAGACAGACCATGGCATAAGACGTTTTAACTTCAGACCATTGCGTCTGTACAAAATAGTCCATAATCCAAATTAACTTCACGATAGCTTCCTCCAGTGAAAAAGTCCATCCCCTGTTGTCCTCTCAACTCAAAATCCACCAATGTATTTGTTTAGATCTGTTTTTGCTTGATCTATATTGCTCTCTATGCATATTTCTGATTCAGAAGAAAGTTTTTCACTGGAAAAAGCAATATTATGGACAGAATGTTACAAACATCTTAATAATGCATTTGAAGTTTTCACTTCACCAGATGCTAACTGATGAATTGGAGTGGTGTTGTGGATTATTTGTGGATTATTGTGATGTTTTTATCAGCTGTTTCATTCTGACGGCACCCATTCACTGCAGAGGATCCATTGGTGAGCAAGTGATGAAACAAACTCTTCTACATCTTAATGCTGCATTTTTGGGTGTACTGTTCCTTTAACACTAATAAACTAAATCATCTGAAGTGTAATGAGGTATCTGCCAGTAGAGATAAATCAGAAGGTCAAAGCGCTGAGAAAAATAAACGTGGCCCGACAGATAGGAAGAAAGTGGAAGGACAATGGCTGTCTACTGTTCATGGCCTGAGTTTATCACTGAAGAAGTGACTCTGTTCTTTGTTCTCCTCTCCTTCTCTCGTAACATTAACCATCTGCAGCTCTTCTGAATGATGCATGTAGGAGGTGATGTATGTCGCTCAGAGTGATAAGCTTGTTTTGTTTCCCCTTTACTGCCAGCTGAAGCGTGTCAATAAGTCAGCATCAGTGTCATCAGATGCCTGATCTCAAGAACAGGGTCAGTTGTGTCTATAGAGCTGATACTAAATGTTGATTTGTTATCTGTCTGTAAACAACATGATTTACAATGGAGACCTAATCTATCTTGCTCTGTCGTTTACATACACAAAGACTACATTTTAAGAGTTTACTGAATGCACCAAAAATGTACCCTATGTATGGTACAATACTGTCCAAGCTTTATGAGTGTCGAGAGTAATATAAAAATTCTCCAAGCAAAAATAAAGAGCAGAGCCTGATCAGCTCCAATGGCTTAATACAGGCCTTTTGAAGTGAAGCGATGTGCTTGTGTAAGAAAAATATCCGTTTTAAACTTTATAAACCGTAATCTCTAGCTTCGCCGCTAACTGTCGTACACACACATCACGAGAGAGTGGTCCAGCGATGACCAAAAATGAAATTACCAGAAAATAGATTTGTAAAGAAAAAATGTCGGAGTAAGCCAAGAGTAATATAAAAAATTCTCCACTTTATGAGTGTTGAGGACAAAATGGTTCTCTCAGTGCTACTCAGGCCTTTTTCATCCCCTGGACGCCACTCTCCTGAGCTTCGCTAACGTACAGTGTAGCGGAAGCTAGCGGTAAGCATACACAAATATGGATATTTGTCTTACACAAACGCATTGATTCGCTTCAGAAGGCCTCTATTAACCCCCAAAGCCATGTGGAGCACTTTTTATGATGGATGGATGCGCATTTTTGGGCTTCAAAATCTGGACCCCCATTCACTGCCATTATAAAAGCTTGGAAGAGCCAGGACATTTTTTAATATAACTCTAATTGTATTAGTCTGGAAGATTAAAGTCATATACACCTAGGGTGGCTTGAGGGTGAGTAACTTATGGGATCATTTTATTTGGGTGAACTATCCCTTGAAGTATGAAGTGTGAAAAAAAACATATAATACATTTACATTTAATTGCAATTAACATGCAATTAAGTGTCCGAAAGCAATGCATTCAGTTCAAGCTTAACTATACTATTTCTGTAATAAGCATTTCTGCTGCTCTGCTTAAGTCTTGTTATTTCCTGTGTGTTGCAGGTGTGTTTCTGATCCCCTATATCCTGATGGTGTTTGTTGGAGGTATTCCAGTGTTCTTCCTGGAGATCGCATTGGGTCAGTTCATGAAACAGGGTGGGGTCGCCACATGGAACATCGCGCCTCTTTTTAAAGGTGGAGTATTATTAACAGCCAAAAATGTTTGTATTTTACATCCCAACCCTCGCCAACCACTAGTTAAACAGATCCGTATCTCATCCTGCCAACAATTATCTTTCATTTTTAATGGCAAAACAGAATATTGATCTGTCTGGCTTTTAATGTCATCCAGCGTGATACATAGCATGTATTGCAGCAGGGTGAAGAAGGGCAGTATCTTTCTCTCCTCCAGGGCTTGGATTGTCATCAATGGTGATCGTGTTCTTCTGCAACACCTACTACATCATGGTTCTGGTGTGGGCCCTGTATTTTCTGGCTCACTCCTTCACTTCCTCTCTGCCGTGGGCTACGTGTGGAAACGAGTGGAACACGGTCAACTGTACCACTAACTTCAGCCACGTGTGTTTCAATCAGTCACTGTCCCCTTCCCTTCCCAACGTCTCCTCCCTCAACACCAGTGCCAGCTGTCTGGAGCACACGGGTTTGCGATCATCTGTTTTGGAATTCTGGGAGTAAGTGTCTTCGAAATGTTTTCCAATCTGATTAGGCCCTGGCACAGATTTTTATTTATTTTGATGAGGAAAATGTTGTGGCATCTGATGAGCTATTGAAGCTCAAGAGATACTTCACCCAAAAATGACAATTCTGTCATTTGCTCACTCTCAATTTACTCCAAACCTGAATGAGCTTCTTCTGTTTGAGCACAAAAGAAGATATTTTAAAGAGACACTCAGTTGACGGTAGCCATTAACTTCAATAGTATAGAAAAAATACTATAGAAGTCAATGACTACCGTCAACTCTTTGTGTATTAACCATTTGTATGCATTATCTATTTATGTATTAACTGTTTGTAGAAAGCAAGAAGGCTTTGCTACATTGTCAGTCGCTGTTTTTTGTTCTTTAGCAGTGATTACATTTGTATCATAGCATGGTCGTTCAGACCTTTTTGCTTTATTTTGGGAATGGCTAAGTTAAAATGTTTCTTTCTTGATCAGGCGTAAAGTCCTGCGTCTGTCTGGCGGTTTGGATGAAGTGGGTGACATCAGCGGTTACATGGTCTTGTGTCTGCTTGCTACGTGGGTCATTGTTTACTTCTGCATCTGGAAGGGTGTTAAGTCCGCTGGAAAGGTACAAATATATGTTTGTGAAAGATGGTGGCTGAACAATATTATTTTAAAAAGAAACTACTTTTATTCAGCAAGGATGCATTAAAGTGATCAAAAATTGCAGTTCATATTGCAACCAATTTGCATTTGAAATCAGTACTGTTCTTTTGAACTTTCTATTTATCAAAGAAACCTGAACAAATGACTTGCAGTTTCCACAAAAATATGAAGAAATGTTTCTTGAGCAGCAAATCAGCATATCCGAAAGATTTCTGAAGGATCATGTGACTCTAAAGACCGGAGTAATGATGCTGGAAATTCAGCTTGTCATCACTGGAATATATTACATTATGCAATATATTAACAGAGAAAACAGTTACTAATATTTCACAATATTACTGTTTTTACTGCATTTTTGATCAAATAAATGAGACTTCTTTTAAAAACAAAAAATTGTACTGACCCCAAACTTTTAGGTTGGACTGTATATATAATTATATATATATATATATATATATATATATATATATATATACACAGAACAAGATTATAAATGCAACACTTTTGTTTTTGCCCCCATTTTTCATGAGCTGAACTCAAAGATCTATGAGTTTTTCTATGTACACAAAAGGCCTATTTCTCTCAAATATTGTTCACAAATCTGTCTAAATCTGTGTTAGTGAGCGCTTCTCCTTTGCCGAGATAATCCATCCACCTCACAGGAGTGGCATATCAAGATGCTGATTAGACAGCATGATTATTGCACAGGTGTGCCTTAGGCTGGCCACAATAAAAGGCCACTCTAAAATGTGCAGTTTTGTCACACAGCACAATGCCACAGATGTCGCAAGTTTTGAGGGAGCGTGCAATTGGCATGCTGACTGCAGGAATGTCCACCAGAGCTGTTGCCCATGAATTGAATGTCCATTTCTCTACCATAAGCCGTTTCCAAAGGCGTTTCAGAGAATTTGGCAGTACATCCAACTGGCCTCACAACCGCAGACCACGTGTAACCACACCAGCCCGGGACCTCCACATCCAGCATCTTCACCTCCAAGATCAGCCACCCGACAGCTGCTGCAACAATCGGTTTGCATAACCAAAGAATTTCTGCACAAACTGTCAGAAACCATCTCAGGGAAGCTCATCTGCATGCTTGTCGTCCTCATCGGGGTCTCAACCTGACTGCAGTTCGTTGTCGTAACCGACTTGAGTGAGCAAATGCTCACATTCGATGGCGTCTGGCACTTTGGAGAGGTGTTCTCTTCACGGATGAATCCCGGTTTTCACTTTACAGGGCAGAAAGCAGACAGCGTGTATGGCGTCGTGTGGGTGAGCGGTTTGCTGATGTCAACCTTGTTGATCGAGTGGCCCATGGTGGCGGTGGGGTTATGGTATGGGCAGGCGTATGTTATGGACAATGAACACAGGTGTATTTTATTGATGGCATTTTGAATACACAGAGATACCGTGATGAGATCGTGAGGCCCATTGTTGTGCCATTCATCCACGACCATCACCTCATGTTGCAGCCTGATAATGCACGGCCCCATTTTGCAAGGATCTGCACACAATTCTTGGAAGCTGAAAACATCCCAGTTCTTGCATGACCAGCATACTCACCGGACATGTCACCCATTGAGCATGTTTGGGATGCTCTGGATTGGCGTATACGACAGCGTGTTCCAGTTCCTGCCAATATCCAGCAACTTCTCACAGCCATTGAAGAGGAGTGGACCAACATTCCACAGGCCACAATCAACAACCTGATCAACTCTATGCAAAGGAGATGTGTTGCACTGCGTGAGGCAAATGGCGGTCACTCCAGATACAGACTGGTTTTCGGACCCCCCCTCAATACTGTAAAACTGCACATTTTAGAGTGGCCTTTTATTGTGGCCAGCCTAAGGCACACCTGTGCAATAATCATGCTGTCTAATCAGCATCTTGATATGCCACACCTGTGAGGTGGACGGATTATCTCGGCAAAGGACAAGTGCTCACTAACACAGATTTAGACAGATTTGTGAACAATATTTGCGAGAAACAGACCTTTTGTGTACATAGAAAAAGTCTTAGATCTTTGAGTTCAGTTCATGAAAAATGGGGCAAAAACAAAAGTGTTGCGTTTATAATTTTGTTCAGTGTAAAATAAATACTGTAACATTATTGTAGCGTTTTCTTTCTTGTGTTGCGTTTATAATTAACTTGTGCTCAGTTTTAATCTAATCAACAAGTACTCAAATCAATATTTTGCGTATTTATTTGATAAGTAGCTGTGTAATAAGTGGAATAATGTGTAACATTATTGTAGCGTTTTCTAGGGTTTATTTTCTTGATTGCTCTACATTATCCCTTTTGGTACATTATGAATGTTTTGTTGTAATCAAAAGCCAGGACTGGCCGTTATAACTCCCCGCGGATGTGTGTGTGAGTGTGTGTGTGTGTGCTGGTTATTTCTAGCTGCTGCTATTGGAAGTTTTAATCTAATCAACAAGTACTCAAATCACCGGCGGTGGTCGGTTGTCACCGCGGTTGTGTATGCCACCGGCGGTTTGTCACACACACACTCGTATTTATCGGCGCGATTGATAAGAAACCAAATATTACATAGCTGTGTGCCGAACGAGAAAGGCGAACCAATAAGTGGAATGGCAAAGAAAATAAAAGGGCGAACACTTCTAATCTCCAGAGCCATCTCTGGTCAGTCAGTACTCAACTCATGTCTTCATTCACTCATTAAAAACAGAATCTGCTTCACGCATATTCTCTCAAAGAGAGAGAATCTACTTCAACAGGTCCTGTTTTCATTTATTTCCTTTATATTTCTCTTGTGGCCCGTCACTGAAAAAAAGAGAAGAAATGTCTGCAGGTTGTTTTTAGGGTTTATTTTGCAAAGTTAATATTTTAATTATAGGAATATAATTAATTGTAGGTAGGTAATGTTTAAATACCCTTTTTAAAAACATTTAAATGGTAAATATATAATCTTATCTGGCAGTTATGTGGTAATTATTCTACATTATCAAATTATTTTTTCCTTTAATTTACATAAAATACATAATAATAATAATACTAATAAAAATAAGAATATCACTGTGCACACATCACTGGTTTCTCTTTTGCGACTAACTTTCCGAACCATTTTATGTATTTATTATGATAAATCAAATGATTAACTTATTTGTTGGGAACAGTTCTTTTTGAGTATTAAAATAGATTCCTCTTTTCTTATATTAAAAGCCAGAGCACTGGTCACCTTTTACAAGAAAATCATTGTCTGTTTTGCTTGCATCTATTCACATTTTAAGCAAAAAAAGATGGATTATTTGTTATTATTAATAAAAAGCACAACAACAATAAAACAGCATTAGCTAACAAAAACGAATAAGATCCCAGTATTATATACGGATTAAGTTTAGCGGATGTGTGTGTGTGTGTGTGTGTGTGTGTGTGTGTGTGTGTGTGTGTGTGTGTGTGTGTGTGTGTGTGTGTGTGTGTGTGTGTGTGTGAATAAAAATAAACAAATGTGTGTGTGTGTGTGTGTGTGGGTGTGTGTGTGTGTGTTGTGTGTGTGTGTGTGTGTGTGTGTGTGGTGTGGTGTGTGTGTGTGTGTGTGTGTTGTGTGTGTGTGTGTGTGTGTGTGTGTGTGTTGTGTGGGTGTGTGTGTGTGTGTGTGTGTGTGTGTGTGTGTGTGTGTGTGTGTGTGTGTGTGTGTGTAAAAGGAAGTGTGTAAACAGCAAAGTGCTTTTTAAAATGAAAACAAAACGAAAAACTAAACTAAACTGTGTGTGTGCATTTTTTTCTGAATATCAACATATTCACCCTCTCTGGTTTATTTCTAGAAAACCAAATCCTCTGCTAGACTGTCTGAGAATTGAGCGCCTCCCTTTCGAACTGTGATAATAAATCGTTCGGTTTGTATACCGAGCGAAATCTCCCCCACCAACCGCAACACCGGCGGTTGTTGGTGATGATTCAGACTGTAATAGTCATTTCAGGAGCTACAGTGGTTTTACATTTAGGTGTAAAAATATGAGCAGTACAGTATTGTGTCTATATGTGTGTGCAGGTTGTATATTTCACAGCTGTGTTTCCATATCTGGTCCTGGTGGTCTTGTTTGTTCATGGCGTCTCACTGCCAGGAGCTCTTAATGGCATTATTTACTACCTGAAACCAAACTGGAGCAAACTCTCAGAGGCACAGGTGAGAGCATGGCTGCACGGGTTCAGATATATGGGGGTTCGTGATTCTATGTTGCAAACCATGTCTCAGCAATTAAACATTTCATAAATAAAATTATAATGTAAAGTATTATCAAAACAGTAACAGAGATTTTTTTTTAAAGAATAATTTTGGCAGTTTTAAAATAAATTACGAATAAAATCTGGCGAAAACAATGTGACAACAAAAATTCTTTGCTTATTTAATAATTTATTTATTTAATAATTGATATCAAAACATGCTACAGACTTTATATTTCTGGTTGGTCAGGTAAAACGCAAGTGCTTTCTAGAATAAACAGCACTAAGATCCAACAGTAAGCAAGATTCACTCGTGTACTGTATTTTTAAAGCAAGAACTAGAGCCAAGTGACATAGTTTTATAATTCTTGTTGTCATGATGATTATGATGGCAGGTATGGATTGATGCTGCCACACAGATCTTCTTTTCTTATGCTATCGGTCTGGGGGCCCTGACAGCTCTTGGGAGCTACAACCGATTCAACAACAACTGTTACCAGTGAGCAAATATCACACACACACACACACACACACTCACACTCACACACACACACACACACACACACACACACACACACACACACACACACACACACACGCAGGGATCATTTCATAATGTTATACTTCAAATTTGTGATCATTATACTATATAAAATTATATTGGTGTGAATTTCAATTGATTTGCTTAATGTATAGATTAATTATGTATAGATAATGTATAGATATAGACATTCATGAGTAAATTAATCTGAGATATTTTTCAAAAACAACAAGTTTTTAACAAAAGTACTTTTTTAAGTTTCTAATATTTAATGAAACATAATATTATATTACATTATATAATATGAAAAAAATATTTAAGTATTTATTATTTTAAAATGTGATTTATTGTAATCAAAGCTGAATTTTCAGCATCATTACTCCAGTCTTCAGTGTCACATGATCCTTCAGAAATCATTATAATATGCTGATTTGCTGCTCAAGAAACATGTATTATTATAGTCAGTGTTGAAAACTGTAATAAATTAATACTTTTATTCAGTAGGTATACATTAAACTGATCAAAAGTGATGTAAAGTAATTTATAATGTTACAAAAAATTATATTGCAAGTAAATGCTTTTCATTGAACTTTCTGTTCATAAAAGAAAAACTGTAAATAATGTAGTATCTAACTTAGTAATTTTCACTATAACTGATATGATCAGTCTAGCAATGTTTCAGACGTTTGGCCCTCACTGCATGTGTAGTATCGTGGTGTTTTGTCTGTAAATAAACACAGTAACGAAACAAAGGCCTCCCAGTTAAAATGTTTTCTCAGTGTTTTTTTCTGTATGGCTTCATAATCCCACAGCATCCCTGTGGGCCAGTAGTGCGTGTGTGTTTGCATGCATGTGATCAGATCAGAGATCAGAGGTTGTATGAGTTCAACATCCACCCGGTTTAACCCTGTGCACTGCGTGTTCTGCTACATGCTAATCCCACGATGATTTCTCTCTCTCCCACTGTAGGGATGCGTTCGTTCTGGCTCTCATAAACAGCGGCACAAGCTTCTTTGCAGGATTTGTGGTTTTCTCAGTTTTGGGGTTCATGGCGGCCGAACAAGGCGTTGACATCAGTAATGTGGCAGAAAGTGGTGAGATATGCCTCTGTCCTCATCACACTCTCTGTTCCTTCATTCTCCTCGACTGCCTGAATAAAACATACCATACTACTACAGTCGATTTTTGGACATGTACTATAACAGTGCCATTGTATTCTTTAAACACTTTGTAATACCATGCCATGTACATAAACATGTGGCTCTTGTTTTTCTCAGGTCCTGGTTTAGCGTTTATTGCCTATCCTAAAGCCGTGTCGCTGATGCCTTTAGCGCCGCTGTGGGCGGTGCTGTTCTTTCTCATGCTTCTGGTGTTGGGATTGGACAGTCAGGTGAGGCTCCACACACTCATTTATGACAAAGATTTGAAAAGTCCTGCTGCTATTTTTAGTAAGTGAGTGATTAAATTGTTACAATCCATTTAATAAAGAATGTTCTGATAGAAAGTTATCTGAAAACCTCTGATAAGATATCATGTTAAACAAAGAGCTAATTGTCTAAACTGTTTCTCAAACTACGTCACACAGGTGCATTCTTGCATTCTTGAGCTCAAAAACAGCAAGGTGAAGCACATAGAAATCAAACAAAAGCTTTCATTTCTTTAATCTATTTTTAATTTGAACTTCAGCAAAGCAGATTTAACTTTGTGGAACAGAAGTACACTTTAGCATACATTTAAATAGAGTACTTATGTAAATAATATAAGGAGTGTTTTCAGACACTTACTTGCATATTAATAGCAATTAAATGAAAATATATTATAGTGTAAATTTATGCAATTAGATTGCTTTTTTTGACCTACTTAAGTACATCTTTATATCTAATTTCACAATTCGTTATATTGTCTTTGAAATATGGTTTTGCTGAATGCACTGACAAGTATTTATAAATAAAATATATAATATATATAAAATGTACTGTCTAAATTACATTTTAATATGAGTAATTATGCATTTGTAATTATTAACTTGCAATTTAGTACATTTAAAATGTTTTAACTCTGAATGTAATATTAAGTAAAATTATTATTAATACTTTACATGTGCTTTAGTATGTTAGTCAACACACCAAAATAAGTGTACATTAAAGCACGACAAAAGATAAAGTGCACTTTTAAAAAGTGTACTTAAGTGTGTCATGAAAGAGGTGTTTGTGTGCGCTTCAGACTGAGAGATTGTGTACATTAACTGAGAGAAACGTTCATGGACATACGCTATGTGTCCATCCAAAGATTCAAATTTAACTTGTGCTCCAGACTGGAATATCACATAAAACATTTGCACCATTTCCATCCAAAGAGAACACAATCATCACTTCCTGATAAACTGAATCTAAATATCACTAAGAAAAATAGGAGAAGGCACTTAATATAGTCATTTTCATATATGATGTCTTTTTTGATGCGTATGGTGGAATTTATTCAGTAAATTTGTTTCCATTGTATTTCATGCACATTTTTTCTTATCGGATAAAAAGTTTATCCTACTCAATTGTGCACACAAGTTTTTTATGCGTATGTTTTAGAATTAATGCGCATCTTGATCTTTCCATCCAGCGCTTTTTTTCAAAAATGCGCATAAAAATAGATGGAAACATAGATAGTCATGAAATTGAACTCTGTTTAAGGACACCTAAGTAGCCTTTTAATGAATGAATCTTATATTATCTGCAAGTCGTTTTTTGAACGTACCTTTAAGATTCGAAGTACACTACAAGTGCACATTCAGTACAATTAAGCACACTTCTTTTTCTCAAGTGTAGCCTTACATGCAGTGATGAGATGCAGACATTTCACACGTTAAAGTCAAGTAGGAAGATATATTAGCCAGCAACAGTACAGCAGCCCACCGGCTATGTAATCTCTGTCAGTGTGACGCATGCGTACGTAAAGCAACCATTAAAAAATAGCACAGGAATGCAAGAACACATCCTGTGTGAACGGCGCCTTAATGTTCACACAATGCCTTGGATTAGCCGTAGCGCTGTTAGATTAGCAACAATGTTTGACAAGGTCAGACACTTTCAGATGTCCTTGCTGCCCACATATTTCTGAGTTAGATCATCAGCTTCCTTTTAATCTAGATCCTCTTTTCTCTCTCAGTTTGTTGGTGTTGAAGGCTTTATTACTGGAATAATGGACATGCTGCCCCCGAAGTCATTCCTCTGCTCTCTGCGTCGTGAAGTTGTTGTGGCAATATGCTGCTTTATCTGTTTTACTATTGATCTATCCATGGTAACACAGGTACGTCTGAGGCCGACGGTGAGGTATATCATACAATAGAGATCATATTGTGTTTGGTTACGTTCTCTCTCTGTACAGGGAGGGATGTATGTGTTTCAGCTGTTTGATTATTACTCCGCGAGTGGGATTACTCTGCTCTGGCAAGCCTTCTGGGAGTGTGTGGTGGTTGCCTGGGTGTATGGTAAGAATCTGTAGCCGTGCAAACACCGGGATTGGATTTTGCCAAGTAGGACCTGTTCCTGATCAACATATTTTGTTGGTCCTGCATTCCTAGCAAACGTAATCCTAACAAAAATGCAATCCTGCTTTAAAGACCAGTTGGAATTTCCATGATGGTCCAGACTGGTTTATGCTGGTTAACAGAAGAAGTCTTGCTTGGTTAAACTAACCAGGAAACCCAAACCAGACCCTAAATTAAGCAGTGATTACAAAATGGGAGTGTATGAGGGAGCTGCAAATGTAACTGATTGTAACCAATTGGGCTGCACAGAAGTGAAATGGTGCTATCTCTTATCAAATCACAGGCTGCGATTTCATTAAAGAAATATACAGGCACTGTGTTCATTTACACGTCCAGTTTATAACACAGTGCTTTCAGAGCAGCTGTGATGTTAGGAATGCAATGTGTGCAAGAGTCTCTTTTTTTAGGCAGAAATTAATCATTTAAGACAAATATTTGTGTATAGTTGTTTCTTGTAAAGACTGAACCCAAGTATGAACACCCTTAAAGTAACTATTTCCATTCGCTGTAGAGTCTTTGTTCTTTGTGTCTGGATGTTTCAGTAGCAGTATGAGACATTTTCATATGAAATGAACAGTTCAAATGCAATTACAATATATGACAACATAATCACAATACTATTTTTTTGGACAAATTGTGCTGCTCTCTCGTTTTCTCTCGATTTAAAATGAAAACAATCAACCAAAATAAAACTTTTACTAAAAAACATAAAAAAAAAATATTTTGTGTTTACCCTTATTACGACCCCATTCCCTATATATATACATTACTTAGTTTAATTTTTTGTAGTTTTCATTATTATTTTAGGTAAATTTTCAGTTAAGTAATTGTATTGTGTGTTTTTGTCATTTTAGTATTGTTTTTATATATGTCTACATCATTTTTTAAACATTTATTTATGTTTTAGTTATTTTAGTACATGAAAATAAATGAAAATGAGAAATTCTGCTTTATCAACTACATATTTTTTTAATATATATTTAATTTTATTTCAGTTAACATTTGTTTTAGTTCAAGTAACATTTTTTATGGTTTTATTTTAAGTTGACTATGATAACCTTGCTGGGAATATGTTAAATTACTGAAATACTAAATTAAAATGTCATGCATATTTGAAGTAAATATTTGTATTGAAGGGGTTCGGCTACTAAAACGTTTGAGAAGCCCTGTTTTATATGAATGCTCTCCCATTCCTACAAGTGCATTGATTCAGGAACATGTCATACCTGGAGAAATCATAGTGAGCATGCAGATACACACACACAGTCCTTGTGTTAACTCATTACAACGCCTCACTCTCGGTCTCTGACTCTCTCTGAAGGTGCTGATCGCTTCATGGACAACGTGGCCTGTATGATTGGCTATCGTCCTCTGCCGTATATGAAGTGGTGCTGGTCTTATGTCACTCCGGTAGTGTGTATGGTGGGTTTTTCATGCAGTAATGGATCAGCATGGGCTTTCATGTTCTTGAGAGGGTATTAAAGGGGTGTTTGTGTGTTTGGCAGGGTGTTTTCTTGTTTCATGTGGTCAACTACAAGCGATTAGTGTATAATGCGGTGTATGTGTACCCGTGGTGGGGTGAGGTGCTGGGCTGGTTTCTCGCTCTCTCATCCATGCTTTGCATCCCTCTCACCGTCCTCTACAAACTGCTGCACTGCAAAGGCTCTCTTATGGAGGTACGACTGTCGTGTGTGTGTTGCTACTTTACTTATCATGCACAAAAAACTACTTTGGAGTATATCAAGCTAAACGCTACTCATCAAGTAGTTTTAGTGGTACGTAAAGTAGCATACTTTTATTTCAGTCAATGTTTATTTCGTTTTAAGTAACAACTGTTTTTTTTATATACTTTTAGTTTTATTTACTGATAACTCATTTGATGCCAAAAGACTTGTAGTTACTCAGCAGTAGTTGTATGAATCTGTGGTGTGTTGTTGTGTGTAGTGGTGTTCAGTTTGTGTGACTCTGTTTCTCTCTGTTCAGCGCTGGCAGCATCTGACGACACCTATCTGGGGTCGACATCACCTCGAGTTCCTTCCACCTGAGAATGAAGCCAGACTTCTACCAAAGGCAGAAGAGAATAAAAACACTCTGTTATATGAAAGTGTCATTTAATATCCTGGCCAGCACTAGCAAATGACCAGATACAGACAACACTGCCCTGCACGCGCGCGCACACACACACACACACACACACAATTATGTTCGCTCTATCATGAGCAAGAGAATCATTCAAGTCAAGTCCATACTACACAGCAGAGCTCCCATAAGCCATTAACATACACTGAGTCATCCCACTTCAGCCACACCAGAGCCTGCGCATATCAACTGTCATGCAGTAATAATGCTGATCTTCTCTCAGTGTAATTATATTTCAGAAGAAGGCCTCAAGCGCACAAGATAATCATGCGAGCTTGTGCTTGACTGACTGTGATCTGCCAGTGTGCTGATGTTGTTCAGTATTATGTGTTTGTGTTTGTTACGTTGCACTGAGATCATAAAGCAGTGTTTTGGAGCAGAGAGTGTGCTAATTAATAATAAAATAATAATAATTAAGACCAAAATCATATTGTGTGCATTTATTTGGTTTGGTAAAACCATTATGCTAATTATCAAATAATTTTTAAAGAATATTTTTAGATACAAAATTTTAAAAATATGAAGAAATGTAGTGATATATTTGCAGTGTAAACATGACAAGAGTTATATACACGACTGTTCCAGGTTTGAGGATGTTTCTTAAGAAGTCAAGCTCAGCAAGGCTGTTTATTTGATCTACAAATACAGTACACAGACTACAGTAAAAATAGTAATATTGTGAAACATTACAATTGAAAAATAACTGCTTTCTATTTGAATATATGTTCAAATTTAGTTTTTTCTGTGATGTAAAGCAGAATGTTCAGCAGTCTTCAGTGTCACATGATCCTTCAGAAATCATTCTAATATGATTCGCTGCTCAAGAAACATTTATAATTATGAATGTAGCTGTGCTACTTAATATTTTTGTAGAAACCGTGATATTTTTTTTAAATAGTTCAAAAGTTCAGCATTTATTTAAAATATAAATACTTTGTAACATTTGACATATATTTACAGTTACTTCTGATCAATTTAATGCATATGTGCTAAATATAAGTATTCATTTTTGTAAAAACAATAGTAAATGAAAATTAGCTGTAATCAGGATCTTCCTAACCCATTTTTTATTGGGATTAATGTTCTTGATTGATCTGTTTTAATAATTTCAGTAAAGTTCTTTGACACTTGAGGTCTAACTTGCTAAACCAGTTCACACAAAATCTTCAAAATGACTAGACATTTTCTTATATATATATATATATATATTTACAGTACCTACTAACGGCAGTGATTTTGTGGTGGAATCGGGGTCATTATTGGGCACAGCAACAGAAAGGCCGGCCCGTGAAGGACAGAATGACGCCTGCCGGTCACAACCTTGTAACGCAGGTCCTGTAACAGAGCATCAGTTCACATGAATGTGAGGGAAACACAATGGAGCCTAATAACAAGGTCTCAGCGTGTGTCATAATAACATATCAATGTGATATTGTCTCAAGGTCAGTTTCATTGAAGCTTCTCATCTGTTCTTCCCCTTCCAGCAGCTGCAGACTCATTCTCTCGCTCTCCTTCAATCCTTTCTTAACTCTTTCTGTCCCTTTCTTATGGTTTTCAGAGTGACCGTGTCAGTGAAGATGACATTGATATCATTCTCTCCATAAACTCTTCATGGTGATCTGACCTCACAACAAAAACAGAAGTGTGATAAATAAACTCAGAATTCAGAAAGAAGTGTTGATATCTCGCAATTCTGAGAAAAGACTCTGAGAGTTTATTGCTGGGTTGCAATGCTGGACTTTCATGAGGTCTGGAATGTGATTATTAGTGTTGTAAACTTGTAAAAAAGAAAGTGGTTTTAATGAGGGTTTAACAAGTCAGTGAGTGAACAGTCGCCACAAATCATTTCTGACCTTCTTTGTGAGGTCAGTATAGTTATGTTTATTAATTGTACGGTTTCGAAATTAACTTTAACAGTTTAAGAGTTACACAGTTTAACTGCTGAATGAACAAACAATGTCAGATCATTTCAAACCTGCTGTTTATTAATTTGAACTACATATTAATTTGCACTAAAATCTGATATACAGTATTATCATAGTTCACTTTGTTCATGTTGTAGCAGAATGTATCACTTAAAGTGTAATATAACAAACACATACACTAACCCACTGTTAATGTCTCTTCAAACACATTATTCCACTAATGCAATGGTCTGTAAATGTATTGACTTAACACAAATATATTTATATTAAATGTATAATTTAAATGATATGTATTTATATTATTTATTTCAAATAATGTATAAAACGACAAGCTGGCGGCATCTGCTGATCAGAACAGTGTAAATGCAACGAGAACACAGAACAACCTCAGACTCCTTTTACAAAGCAACTGAAAGGAGTAGGGGGAGCCTGCAGACCTGGAGCAAGGCAGTTTTTACGCATAGACATATATAGGTAGACGCCCCATGACGTGCTGGAACGTAACCAGCGTCGCCGCCATAATGAGTGGGTCTCATCACTCTACGCTTAGTGTGACACCCTAAAGTATGTACACATTTTGGGTATTTTAGTTTTGGAAGAAAAAGTTTATTTTCCATATACAGGTTTTTATTTTACATATATTTGATGGCAAAGGTAAGGGAAGCTGAAAAAAATAAGTAAATGTCAAGTGAAAATCATTGTTATTGTTGAGTGAGATCGGGACTTTTATTTTGAAAATATGCGGATGACTCGGAGAAGCAGTGTGTTGTGTTTGCCCGGCATTTTCACAATTGCTGGAGATTATGTGAGACACAGACACGCTTGCTTCTGTCTCCTCAATTCTTCCTGTTTTCGCAGGTATGACTTTCCCAGGAACAAAACAATATGTACACGAGTCATATCATTTCGATGTGTATGTTCATGTTGTAAATATGTAGAGTATAAACGTTCTAGTTCGTGAAAATATTGGGAAAAGAAAAACGTAAATCGTCCGCCATTTTGTGGAGGCTGTGAAATGGACGAATGTGCTCAAGAAATGCCTTTTATTTGATTTATACAGGCTCCATTACCAGGTTTATGCTCTTTGTTGGTTTAATCCTATTATATTTGTGTTTGATTAGAGTTCATGTGTGACATAAATAGTAAAGCACTTCTCAATTAAATGTTTCAAACAGACATTCCAGTGCAAACGAATGTAGCGTTAATGCAGTAATATTTCATGCTTATGCAGAAGGAAAAAGTAATGTTAATATAACATGATGGCAGATCGGATTATAAAAATCTGTATTTTGTATGTTAAATGTGTAGGGTTCACACATATTTCTCAGGTTCTCAAGGCCTTACGTGTTAAGTCATGTGTGATGATTTTATATGCATAAGATAACTTTTGAATTGTCTGAGTAGATTTAAAGAAGGAAAGTGACAAGCTTAAATGTATTATTTGTTTGTGTAAAAAAGCCCAAAAAAACATGAATGTGATACGTGCATTGTGCAGTATTTTGACAATAGAGAGAAAATGAATGACTTGTGCATTAATAAGCAAAAATAAATACTTTGAGAAAGCTTTATTGGATTACAATGTGAAAAAAAGAAATTTAATAAACAATTGCTGGAGATTATGTGAGACACAGACACGCTTGCTTCTGTCTCCTCAATTCTAACTGTTTTCGCAGGACTTTCTTGTCTGTCAACACAGCCTGCTGTGTGGGGTGTGTAACAGATTTGTGGGGGCTCGTCTGGGATCGACTCCAGGTGCCCACGGAAGTCGATCCAATAAAACCTGATCCTGAGGACCAACAGAGCATGGACGCTGATGCAGTGATCCAATAGACGAGGACGTCAGGTGAAGAGGGTTCAGAGAGCTGGTGACTGCACGAGTGGCTTGAGGGACGTTGGGAAAGAGGTTATCATGACTGATCGAGTACGCAAAGGCCTGGTGTGGGACATCAGGAAGAGGCTACTCAACCTGTCCGCTGTTGAACTGTTCCAAGTCGCCAAAAGCATCAGTCCAATACCAGAAAGGGACTTCTCCGAACTTGACGCTGAAGATCAAGAGGTTGTCTTGAATTCATCAATGCCTTCATGTACAGCACTCACCTGTTAGAATCAGAGGACAGAGGTATGACTGAACTTTTGGTATTACAAGGGACTGTAGAGGCTGTTGTACAAGAGCATGGTGAGGTTATGAGTAATGTTGATGTTTGCACTGCACCTAATTCATATACACACACCTCTACAGGTCACATGATCACTACAGACACTGTGCATCTAGAATCCGCCAAAAACTGCATCTTACCTAGGGGAAGTTAGCGGGTTAGATATAAATCCCAGCACCATCCTACTGTCAGACGTTCAGATTTCGAAGAACTAAGCAGGAAACTCCTGCAGTATATTTCACCACATACACAGCACCCCACTCCCAGTTCACCTGTGAAACACAACAGTGACATACATGTTAATAGTAATAATGTTGAACGTACTTCACTGGGGATCAATGAAAAAGTGGTCTCGTTGCGAGACATCTCCTGCCTGCAACGTCGTGAGTTTAAGATACAAGGGGGCAAAATGGTGACTATGCATCTGACATCACATACGCCAGTGTATGCAGACAGATTGACGATGGAGTCAAAGAGAATTTCAGTGAAACCGAACTGGTCAGGGGAATATTACGCGCAATCAAACCAGGTAACTTCAAAGAAATGATTATGAATAAGGAAATATGACAGTGGCGGAGCTTAAGAGTTCCTTCAGTCACACCTAGGAGACAAAAGTAGCACCGTGTAATAAAAGTTTAATATAGAGCTATTATTTCAGCTCCGGGAATTAGTTATTAAATATTCAATATTGCTTGGTTAACAGTAATATTAATATTTAACTTATTTATACTGTATTAAGTGAACGTCCACCGAACACTAATCTCAGCATATCCTGTCGAAATCGAGCTTAGGTAGCTTTCTCTTTATGGCAAATAAGGATAAAACTTCAAATCACATTCCAGAGACAATTCTTTATGAAATGAAAAATGGTTTATTCGTAATACTGCTATTCTAACATAAATGGATTAACTGATAAGACACAAACATACATACACACAAAGACATGCATAAGGGATTTTGGTAAGTAAACTCCTAAAATTAAAATTAGCCCTTTTAGCTATTTTAACGCTTGAGTTGACCGGAAAAGATCACGACAGATGCCTTATGCTCTGTTACTGCATTCAGATCAAATTTTTACCAGTTCAATCAGCAATATAGATTTAGTTAGAGGTACTTGCTTGTTGACAGTAAGCAGGTTGGAAGTTGTTTCGTTTCCTTCAAATGCGTTGCTCTGGTCTTTGTCCTCGGAAACCACGTGGGTGGTTCGGGCTTCTTCGTGTGTTCTCGTGTGGAAAACACGAGAGATGTGGCTGCTGCCGCGTGACGTCACAGAAAGCTTTCCTTTCGTCCGTAGGCGTTCAGTTCGTTGTTCTTTGATGTTGTGCCTTCTATCCTTCGCCTCGACTAGATGGTTGGTTTAGTCGGTGTCGAGGCAAAGTTACGAGCGCAGCTCCAGAGATGTTCAGGAGAGAGAGCCACGAGAGTCAAGCGCCAAGAGTCAAGCCGAGTTCAAGAGAGACAAGAGAGCGATTTGCGACTGGCGCGTTGTTTTTCAACAGTCCAACTTGGCCCTGCCCACGGGCGGCTTGTCGAATCCGATTGTCCGTATGGGGCGGAGCCCCGCCCATGTCCAGGCTTGCTGGGCTGGAACTTTTAGGTGATGTGATATCTCTCCACTTTTACAAAGGATAAACCTATCGATCTTTATACATGTATAATTATGCAGGGTATTAAAATTTAACGGTCATCAACACAGTCTATCACATCTGAGTCTAGCTTTCTTTAGAGATCAAACACCGCATAATAATACACACATTACAGTTTATACCGTTTAAAGCATGATTAAAAATTCCCACATTGTCCTAAATAATTGGCACTCGAAATCATCACATCATGCCTATGAGGGAAAGAGTACACATTAAATATCCATATATTTATTTGTGTAGTTGCAATAGTTATACGTGTCAAAAAGGCAAGGAGTTTGGTTTTCCTTGGTCTGTCCGATGGAGAAAAATCCTGCTTTGTTTTAAATGGGGGGGTTTTGAACTATGCTCTGGAATGTAGGCTTGACGGTGTCCAGAACCATTCCCGGAGCCGTCCGTACCTTTGCACGAAAGTTACTGATGAGGTCAGTTGACCTTCTCCCTTGCGCATGAAAGGGAGGATTTTTGGGTAATAATTCATTTCCGCTGCGGGGTTGAATTCTCCGTGTGTGTCTTCAGGTTGACATTGTGTTACAACCGAGTTATTTCAAGAACTAATGTGTGCAAAACAGATGGAGACTGAAACCCCCAACAGTTCCTGTATAGAGTAATAGGCCTTAAGCAGAAAATACTCTTTTCGATCAAACAGTCTAATACAGAGGTGAGGTACAGCACAGCCACGATCCAAGATGTGTTCCTCCATACTGTATATCAGGGCCTGGGGCACAGGTACAAAGATGTCAGAGTGAGCTCAAACCTCTTCTGGCTGACCACAGTATCACAGATGAAGCAATAGTGAGAAATGTGATGAAAATTACTAATGATGAAAATGAGCGAGCGCGAAGATTGGGTCCAATAACTCGGCCCAAGCAAAGCAATGCAAGCTCTGCCCAATTTGAAATCAAACCTGACGGAGAGGTAAAAGAGGCACCTGGTCAGAAAATTAAAACCGATCCTATAATACAACTTACTGCTCGCATTGATGCACTTACCAATATGGTAGATTCCATGCGTCAGTCAACTATGAGGCCACAACCTGAACACACCTGTCAATGTTTTGTAAGAGAGCACCCCCCACAGCGAGGAGCAAAACTCTGGGGTTGCACCAAGTGTGTCGAAGCTGGACAACAGAACTGTACTCATTGTTTTCTCTGCGGCGAAGAGGGACACCAGGCTCGAGGATGTCTCCGGAAGCAAAGGCTGCAGGGAAACGGGAAACGGCCACTGCCAAGGGACGACCAGTGACCGAGTCTCCTATGTCCCAAAGCCCTGAGGACTCAATTTCAGTGATCAAACCTGACTCTATAAAATGTAAACCTGCAGGTAAATCGCTGCCTGGAACAAAGAAAGAAACTATTGTTAAATAATAGGGAAGAAAGCCTTAGCCCAGTGTAATCTCAATGGCCTTGCGGTGACCGCTTTGCTTGATACCGGGGGCCCAAGTCAGCATGATTGCTCGGATTTGGAAAGACAAATGCTTACCCACTGGAGAAGTAAGGCCTCTAGTGGAGCTAATGGGCATGACAGAGAAGTTAGAAGTTTATGCCATCAATGGAGATTTAATACCCTTTGATGGTTGGGCTGTCATCACTGTCAACTTACAAGGAAACGACAACCCCGACCTCTCAATTAATGTTCCTTTTCTGGTGAGCCACATCCCAATCGAGAGGCCGTTGCTGGCTTTAATGTGGTAGAAGAGTTAATTCAGGGCCAACCAGAGCGTTTAGTTCCTACCTTAGTTTCATTGCTCTCCAGCGCAATAGCTGTATCAAGTGAGGAAGCCCAGACCCTGGTTGGTTTTGTACAGACTCCTGAACACCCCACAGAGTGGGGACGGTTAAGAGTAAACCGAGACAGTGTTTTGATACCGCAGGCCAGGTAACATGGGTAAAGTGCAGAGTCCCGTCCAAAATGGACCAGTCTGGCACAGTAGTCCTGTTTGAGCCAGATGAGGACCATGTGCATTTGGAGCAGCTGGATATGGGGGAAGGACTTTTGGAATTCCATAGCTCATACGTTGCGGTCCCTATCGGCAACCACTCTACATGCGACATTGTCCTGCCTCGCAACACTATCCTAGGGTACATCCACCCCGTGGAGACGGTGTTGGAAACAGACAGGTCTAAGGAAACAAAGGCCAATTCGAAGTTTCATGGTGCATCGGTGGCAGCGGTGAATGAAAGCTCAACATTATGGCACCCACCTGTTGATCTCAGCCATCTAAGTGGGGATCAACAAGCAGTGGTCAAGCAAATGCTGCATGAGGAGTCTGCATCTTTTGCCCGGGATGGGGATGATGTTGGCTGCATCCCGAGTCTCCAAATGTCAATCAACCTCAAAGATGACATACCAGTACAACGTGCCTATTCCTCAATACCCAAGCCGTTGTTCAAAGAAGTAAAGGACTATATCCAAGACCTTCTAGCAAAAGGGTGGATTGTAAAATCTAAGTCCCCTTATTCCGCCCCGGTAGTCTGTGTTCGGAAAAAAGATGTCTCCCTGCGCTTATGTGTGGATTATCGCCTCCTAAACAAGAAGACCATACCAGACAGGCACCCATTGCCGAGGATTCAAGACCTGATTGACACCCTGGGAGGGTATTCTTGGTTTAGCATCCTTGACCAGGGAAAAGCTTATCACCAGGGCTTCATAGCCGAGGGTTCGAGACACATGACCGCCTTTATTTCTCCATGGGGCTATATGAGTGGGTGAGAATTCCATTCGGCCTGTCCAATGCACCTGCGGCATTCCAGCGCAGCATGGAGGAGATGCTGGTCGATCTCAGGGATGAGTGCTGTGCCCCATATCTTGATGATGTGTTGTGCTATGCCCGGTCGTTTGAGGAACATGTAGGAGTAATCCGAAACGTTCTTAAGACTCTTAGGCGCTATGGAGTAAAACTTAGGCCTGAGAAGTGTGAACTCTTCCGTCAGGAAGTCCGGTATGTGGGTCGCCTAGTGTCGGCCAAAGGAGTGAGAATAGACCCTCGCGATCTTGAAGCAGTAACAGCACTCAAGAGTAATAGACCAAAGACAGTGGGAGAGGTGCGGAGACTTCTTGGGTTCCTCGGATATTATCGGCCATTCGTACAAGATTTTTCAGGTGTGGCCAAACCTATCTACGAACTACTCCAGACTCAGCCAGGGGTAACAATGCATCAGTATGGTCAAAGAAAGAGAAAGGGTCCCCAGATGCCCTCTCGAACACCAGTGGAATGGACCGGTGAACACCAGAAAACACTTGACCTGCTGATTGACATGCTGGTAAATCCCCCGGTCTTGGCTTACCCAGACTTCAATCTCCCGTTTGTGTTACACACTGATGCATCAGAAAAGGGCCTCGGGGCTATCCTTTATCAGCACCAGGATGGAGCATTGCGGGTCATCGCATACGGCTCCAGGACCCTTTCTCCAGCTGAAAAGAACTACAGACTGCATAGTGGGAAGCTAGAGTTTCTTGCATTGAAGTGGGCGGTATGCGAGAAATTTAGGGACTATTTGTTTTACGCTCCTCACTTTACAATTTACACTGATAATAACCCCTTAACCTACGTTATGAGCACTGCAAAACTGAATGCAGTAGGCCATCGTTGGGTGGGAGAACTGTCAGATTTTCGCTTTGATATCAAACATCGACCTGGCAAAGCGAACATCGATGCTGACACGCTATCACGCCTTCCTCTTGAAATGGAGAAATATGTTGCAGAGTGCACAGAGGACCTGTCACCAGAGGTTGTACGAGCGGTCTGGGATGGAACTCATGCTGCCAGAAAGAAGGATGTGGCGTGGATCGCAGCACTCAGTATGGCTCATGCAGACATAGACCAATCCTTCTCTGCCCCCTTATTGCCGCCTATAAGCAAGGTTGATCTAGCCAAAGCTCAAAGGGATGATCCAGTGATCTCTAGGATAATGGAGATGAAAGAGACCAAGGAAGTGCCGGATGAAGACAGTAGGAGAAGGGTGATTGGTCCAGCCAGGAAACTCTTAAGAGAGTGGAGCAAGCTGTGTTTGGAAGATGGGTGCCTGTATAGGCACATGGCTGGAAGGAAACAGCTTGTTCTGCCAACAAAGTATAGACAACTTGCTCTGGAGCACCTGCATGATAGGATGGGACATATAGGCCATGAAAGAGTAACTCACTTAATGAGGGAGAGGTTCTACTGGCCACACATGAAGAGAGAAGTAGAGGAGTACATCACCAAAAGATGCCCATGCGTCAAAGCAAAAAAACCAGTGCACTCATGTCCGAGCACCCATGGGGAGTATAACTTCAAGCTCACCATTGGAACTTGTCTGTATCGATTATCTGCACCTGGAGCAGAGTCAGGGAGGATATGAATATATATTAGTTGTCATTGACCATTTCACACGATTTGCTCAAGCTTACCCTACAAGAAACAAGTCCGGACGGACAGCTGCTGAGAGGTTGTTTAACGACTACATCCCTCGCTTCGGTTACCCAGGAAAGCTACATCACGACCAGGGCAGAGAGTTTGAGAATGAGCTTTTCCGAAATCTCCGACAACTGGCTGGAATGCGTCACTCGAGAACATCTCCATATCACCCTCAAGGGAATCCAGCTGAGAGATTTAACCGGACTCTCCTGCAGATGCTCCGAACAATGGCTGAGAAAGAAAAAGCAAAGTGGAAAGATCACCTGCCCCAGATTGTACACGCCTACAATTGCACCCGTCATGAGTCAACTGGGTATTCCCCATTCTACCTGCTGTATGGGAGGCATCCTCGCCTTCCTATTGACTTGATATTCGGGCTGGTTGAAGAAGACGAGGGGCAAATGCCCAGAGGATTTGCCGAACAGTGGGCTAGAAGAATGGGTGAGGCATACCAAATAGCAAGTGAGAACAGCAAGCAGGCAAGTGCACGAGGCAAAGCCCAGTACGACCTTAAAGTCAGAGGGGTAGTGCTAAGACCCGGAGACAGGGTATTGGTCAGAAATCTCAGTGAACGTGGAGGTCCAGGAAAACTCAGACCTTACTGGGAGAGAACAATCTATGTGGTCAAAGAGCAGGTGGCTGACAACCCGGTGTATAAGGTGAGCCCCGAGAATGGAAGTAAGAAGGGTTCTCGCACTCTACATCGAAACCTGCTGTTGTTGGTAAATGATTTACCTGTGGAAACTCCGTCAGATCCTGGGAAATCTGCTAAACAGAGGCAAAATAGACAAGAGAACAGAGAAACACAGAGCAAGGAGCCTATATACCATGGAGATGGAGAGACAGATTTGGATTCAGATGACTCTGGAGAGTATTGGCTGATGACTCCTTCAGGTTGGACAGAATCTGAAAGAAGGAATACTTACCTGCCAAGGCCAGAACCAAGTCAGGAGAATCCTTTGATGGAAGTGGTGCCACCAGCTTCTGCAAGAGGAGAACAAGTGCAAATACAAGTGTCACAGGAGAAAGATACCCAAATCAGTAGTCAGTCAATGGATGAACCTGTTCACTTCGCTGTATCCTCACCTAGAAGTGAAGAAGACAGGGAAATCAACAGTCTTTGGATGAATGATGCAAGGGACTATGTAGAGGAAGAAGATCCGGTTACCACAAGACGATCCACACGAGAGCGAAAACCAAAGCGCATGTTCACATATGAGACACTGGGTCAACCCTCAATACAACCCCAGACCACACTCAATAGTGTAGTAGCTTACACACTACCATATTTACCAGTGTGGGCAACACCTTATCCTATGCCACATTCCTTTCAGATTACACCTTACACTGACATAAACACATTTACACCTTTCACATCTACAATGCCAGTATATTGAGTAAAAGAAACAAAAAGGTTATTGTATTGTGTGAGTTTTTGTAACTGGAGCCTATTTCATCTTGTCAGGGAGGATGTGACACCCTAAAGTATGTACACATTTTGGGTATTTTAGTTTTGGAAGAAAAAGTTTATTTTCCATATACAGGTTTTTATTTTACATATATTTGATGGCAAAGGTAAGGGGAAGCTGAAAAAAATAAGTAAATGTCAAGTGAAAATCATTGTCTATTGTTGAGTGAGATCGGGACTTTTATTTTGAAAATATGCGGATGACTCGGAGAAGCAGTGTTGTGTTTGCCCGGCATTTTCACAATTGCTGGAGATTATGTGAGACACAGACACGCTTGCTTCTGTCTCCTCAATTCTTCCTGTTTTCGCAGGTATGACTTTCCCAGGAATAAAACAATATGTACACGAGTCATATCATTTCGATGTGTATGTTCATGTTGTAAATATGTAGAGTATAAACGTTCTAGTTCGTGAAAATATTGGGAAAAGAAAAACGTAAATCGTCCGCCATTTTGTGGAGGCTGTGAAATGGACGAATGTGCTCAAGAAATGCCTTTTATTTGATTTATACAGGCTCCAGTTACCAGGTTATGCTCTTTGTTGGTTTAATCCTATTATATTTGTGTTTGATTAGAGTTCATGTGTGACATAAATAGTAAAGCACTTCTCCAGTTAAATGTTTCAAACAGACATTCCAGTGCAAACGAATGTAGCGTTAATGCAGTAATATTTCATGCTTATGCAGAAGGAAAAAGTAATGTTAATATAACATGATGGCAGATCGGATTATAAAAATCTGTATTTTGTATGTTAAATGTGTAGGGTTCACACATATTTCTCAGGTTCTCAAGGCCTTACGTGTTAAGTCATGTGTGATGATTTTATATGCATAAGATAACTTTTGAATTGTCTGAGTAGATTTAAAGAAGGAAAGTGACAAGCTTAAATGTATTATTTGTTTGTGTAAAAAAGCCCAAAAAAACATGAATGTGATACGTGCATTGTGCAGTATTTTGACAATAGAGAGAAAATGAATGACTTGTGCATTAATAAGCAAAAAGAAATACTTTGAGAAAGCTTTATTGGATTACAATGTGAAAAAAAGAAATTTAATAAACAATTGCTGGAGATTATGTGAGACACAGACACGCTTGCTTCTGTCTCCTCAATTCTTCCTGTTTTCGCAGGACTTTCTTGTCTGTCAACACAGCCTGCTGTGTGGGGTGTGTAACACTAGCACCAGAGTCAATCGGAGTTAACGGAGAGCGAGCAACTATGTCCGTATTTTTGCAGCTTACGGTTGCAATAACCGGCGCAGTATTGATACCAGATCACGTGGGATTACTTTCACAAGTAAGATTGAACAATAATGTTGGTTATTTTACCATTTATAACATTATGTCATCGTAAACTAACGTTACTTACGTGTGACGTTATTACAGCAGGAACTGGTACTCTCTCTCATTGTCTCTTGCTGTTTTTTTTTTATTCTTCACATTTTGAAGGTTTTCCAGTTATACAGGCTTGAGGAAGCAATGGAAGTTGCTATAAGACGGGAGGGTTTTGTTGTGTCTGAGTCGTCAAAGCTCTAGTGAGCACTTCAAGCCTGATGATTTTGACCAGGATGGTCCTGAAGATTTTAGTCTTCAACTTCCCATGTCATCTCCAAAAGTAGGTGTATTTTTTACTCTACAGCTAACAGAGATGTCTATGATTCATATGTAAAACAAAAGTTAATTAACTTTATAAACATGTTTTCCGCATTATCTCCAAAATAGTAGTGTATTTTTTTTTACAGCTAAAGTTATGTTTTTTTTTAAAACAAAGTTAACCACACGCTATTAAATTCTATAACCGTTCTTTCTGTATGTTTAGGAATTAGTGATGTATTGCAATACACTGTGGGATACCAAAACCTTTTCAAGTGTTTTTAATTAAGTTGTTTTTAATTATTATGTTTCCTTATATTTTAGCCTGTTGTGACTAGGAACACAAAAACTTCAAGAAAACCTGAAGAGAGCCTACCAGTGGACCTTTCTCAGCATATATGATGTGAGTATTTGTAGGTTATTTGATATGTCCCATACAGCTGTGAGCATCATGGCTCTGGTCATATCAAATCTCTCCCTCGCTTTCTGCAACTCTTTTCAGACATACTCACATATACACTTTTTTATGTTATAAATAAATACACACGTGAACACATACACACCCTCTTTCACTGACACTCTCTCTCTCACACACACACACACACACACACCCTTTCTCTCTTTCCCATACTCATGGTGCTGGCAGTGATATTACGGGTAAGAAATTAAGAATGTGTGCCTGCACATATGCAGTGCTATGCACCAAAACAACTGTGAGTGGTATGAAATAAACATCACTGAAAATATTTTCATCCTTCTTTCTACTAGGACCACTCATATGCATTGCCCAATTCTCCTACTCGTCTAAAGGCCAGACTCAGTGAAGCTTTGGCTAGAGTGGGAGAAGCAAAATGCAAAGGAGACGGAGAGCAAAGAAAACCGTAAAGAGTCTTCTGGAAGATCTGAAGGAAAATAACTGTGTGTGTGTGTGTGTGTGTGTGTGTGTGTGTGTGTGTGTGGTGTGTGTGTGTGTGTGTGTGTGTGTGTTGTGTGTGTGTGTGTGTGTGTGTGTGTGTGTGTGTGTGTGTGTGTGTGTGTGTGTGTGTGTGTGTGTGTGTGTGGTGTGTGTGTGTGTGTGTGTGTGTGTGTGTGTGTGTGTGTGTGTGTGTGTGTGTGTGTGTGTGTGTGTGAGTGAGTGAGATAAATAAACAAAATCAAACTTGTTTCTTTATTAAAATATAAAATTAATTCATTTATATGTTTATCAATATGCTATAGCCTACCATATGTCTTTTTTAAAGAGCATAATACAAAGTCTTTAGCATGAAAGCACGTATTTTTCAATGTGTGACAGCGTCCTGTATCATAACTAAATCTCTGCCGTTTGTAACAAACCAAACCGTGAGAAAATCCGGTAAAAATTCGGGAGTTATATTATTGTAGTTGGGGATACACCTTCCTCAGTAGAAATAAATGCAGGGGGGCGCATTGGGGGACCCATCCAAGATGGCGGCCGCACAGTACGTCAGCTCCAATAGGCAGCGTCAGTCCATGGGGCGTGTCACTACTCGATCCGTACCGGAAACACGATTTGTACTGCGCATGCGCGAAATTGCTTCCACTTCCTGTCTGTATGACGAAACAATTTACGGCAATTTCATTAAGAAAATATTGGACATTTCTTTGCAGTTGAGTGGATTTGATGTAATAATATACTTCAGTGATCATGGATTTGACAAAGATAAAGCATATTTCATACAATTGTTAATTTTAATGGGGAAGTTTCATACTCATAAAATGAAGTGGTCAGGCTCCGAACCAAACTTTTCTCATTTTATAAATGATTTCAAGCTGTATTGTTATTTATTTTATTTTTTGTCTATTATATTTTGTTACTGTCCTCTGGCACTGTTTCATTATATTAATGTTGTTCATCTTTTTCTATTTTTCTTTTACATTTGAATGTTTCTCGTTGTATTGTTCTGATGTATGGCATAATAAAATTAAAACGAAAGAAAAAACATTTTACGCCAATTTCGGGTAGTTATAATAACACTCAGTGTTGGGAAGGTTACTTTGGAAATGTAATAGGTTACAGATTACAAGTTACCCTACTTAAAATGTAATAAGTAGTGTCACTTTTCAATTACTTTATAAAAGTAAAGTAACTGATTACATTTGATTACTTTCTAAATTTCTAATGTTTCAACTATTAATCATTTTCAAACATGCAAAATCAGGCAGGGTTAAACTTACAGTAGTGCTCAACACTGACTACTGTCAGACTTTCCAAATCCTTCATCACTTGAATTAAGATGATAATATTATAATTTTAAAGGAGACAGTGGATGCTAAATATCTTCATTTGCATATAAATATGTCTTTGCAGTGTGTGGACACAACCACCCTACAATGGTAAAAATGAACTCCTTTTTCAATCCCCCCAAAAGCCTAAACAGTCTCAATTATCAAGCCATTTTGATTTTGTAGTGAATAACCAGCACTCTCTCCGTCCTCAATACCACGACTTAAGTGAGACCCTTGAGCAAGGCACCGAATCCCCAACTGCTCCCCGGGCGCCGCAGCATAAAAGGCTGCCCACTGCTCCGGGTGTGTGTTCACGGTGTGTGTGTGTTCACGGTGTGTGTTTGTGCACTTGGATGGGTTTAATGCAGAGCACAAATTCTGAGTATGGGTCACCATACTTGGCCACACATCACTTCACTTTCACTTAGTTAAATTAGTTATTTCTGGCTGCATAAATAATTTTACTCCAGACTGCTTTCTGAATGAGGGACAATTCAAGGCAAGTTTTGTTAAAAAGTTCAAACTAAAGGATAGCTCAGCAACCATTGTTCGTGATACAGCTACACATCCAGAAGAAGTAAGTTTGACACTTTATATTTTTTTATGATTATATGCAAATCACCTTTGCTCTTCCACAGAAGAGAGGGCGGATGAGCAGAGCTCATTAGCATGTAACGAGATATGCACCAAATCGAGTTGCTGTGTTCTTTTACATGCCCACCGAGACCATTTCAAGATTACCCTAAAGAATCATACCCACTTGTGGAAAATGGGCATCTGATGTCCTCTTTGAAGCACAGCCACCTCAAATCAGACTTACTTCAAAATCATTATGAGGTTAAATACAGATTTAAAATCATAACAATAAATATTTTAATAGCTATGATACTGATTTTGAAATCAAATCTTTGCATAGCTATGACAGGAAACACTGGAATCTAATGATGCCTTAGAAAAAAAACTTTATCTTAAAAAAGAACATATACATAAACCCATATAGTAAATTTAAGACTTACTGGATAAGCATGTTATAGACTTCTGAAACATTGGTATTTCATATTTTAGAGCAGTCACTGCAATTTATGAAATAAATAAATTAAATCTGTATGTGGGAGTGTGTGAAAAAATCAGATGTAACCCTCTGTGTAATCCTTAACATTTTCATAAGTAACTGTAATTTAATTACACATCTTTTCTAAGTAACTGTAACTAATTACAATTACTTTAATTTTGTAATTAAATTACGTAATTCCGTTACATACCAAAGTAACTAGTTCCCACTCCCCAACAATGATAACACTGTTATAATATTATAACACTATTATAATATTAATAATTATGTAATGCTTTCATGTGTTGTTGACACACACTACCTGATCTGTACCGAAAATAGTCATTTACTATGATTCTCTTGATATAAATACACTTTTTGATCAAATATATCAATTAAATTAGATTGATTAAATTGAGTAATCGATTAAATGTGCACAAATTAAATCCAATTGCGTAAAATTAAAAGAAAAAAAAAGTTTACAATAAATATAAATTCTAAATCAAGGAGGTATCTAACAATCAGAGGTGGCAAAATTAGACATTCTTAAGTATAGATACTTGCAAAAACTGGCAAAAGTAGAAGTGAAAGTAAAGCACCACATCTGTAGTACATTACCCATTCTTTCACATCCTGGATAATTGTAGGCCAATAGTATCCAGCAATAACCCTGTTTTGAGTGCCTCTGACGCCACTGTGATTTCCAGTCCCAGGGTTATTGTGGCACCCGTGAGAACAGACCTCTTTTCTTCCTCTGACAGGACAACTAGCCTCATGTACTGCCTACTGGGCCGACATAGAGTTTGTCATCTATTTTAATAGGAAAAAACTCAAGTCAGAAGAATCTGCAATTCAATGTAAAAAAGATAAAATTGCATATTCAGATATGGGAGCTGAACAAGTAACGTTACAGGTTGTAACAGAAAGTGAATTCTCTTTTTCATTATAAAATCTTTCGGTAAACTAATTCGGTACTAATAGTTACCTTTGATGATAAAATTCGTTGACGCCCGTCTAACCTTCTGACGATTTGTAGAAATTGTCAGAATTTCTCCTTTTAAGAGAAATTCTGAAGCTGTGAAGCATAAACATAAAACGCAAAATAATCCATTCACTAGACTGTCGTAAAAACGTTGGCGGTGACAGGAAGTGGAAGCAATTTCGCGCATGCGCAGTACAAATCGTGTTCCGGTACGGATATATGTCTGGTTTTACGGCCCAGACAGTTTTACGCCCCTGGCAGTTTAACGCCTGGCAGACAGTTTTACACCCCCAGGAAGTTTTACGCCCCTGTTGTTCCTGATGCAGGAGTTTTTCCAGTAGGGGGAGAATGCCCCTGTGTTCCTGATGCATCCATAGGGATATGGCGAAATGGCGAAATAACATCAATCAAATCAACGCACAACACTTACTCATTAATACACGTCTCATTCATATATGTTGACTTTTTTTGTTATTTAAATGTAAATGCTACATTAAAATTACAGATAGATCGTGTAAAATGCACTAATGACATACGTTATAGATATGATTTCACTGTTGGTATTCATACATACCCACAAAAGACAAATGAATTTCAATTTAGTTTAATGTTATTGTGAATTGAAAAATTAATACACATAGTTGGATCAGCTGGACAATGTAATGATGTGATCAACTGTAACGTAGTCACCATAGGTTTTCATATAGATTGTGTGATAAAGTTACATTCAGATAATAACCAAATTTATCCCATCAGACATACGGTGTAATGATGGGGATGGGCCATTGATAAGATATCTGTTCGAATCCCGGCATATAGCTCAGGCAGGAATGTCCACGACAGAGACCCTTGAGCAAGGCACCGAACCCCCAACTGCTCCCCAGGCGCCGCAATGTCGGCTGCCCACTGCTCCACTTGGATGGGTTAAATGCAGAGAACACATTTCACTCCTCATAATGCTCCGTATAATTGTGTATGTGACAAATAAAGCTCATCTGAGCTTAATTTGTATTGTATTTGTACAACAATTTTTTATCAACACTATTTATTAATGACACAGCGATGACCCTAGGCTAATATTCTTTACGTGTTGTTCTATCCTGTCAAAATGTTCCCTCTCACTGATAAAAAAATAAATACAAATAAGTTGGACAGTTCTAAAGAAAATGGTTAATTGTAAATAATGTCAGGATGACATGTTGATCATGTTTGATCATGCACTAATACATTTAAATATTTTAATTACATTTCAGTTTTCTGAATATAGTTTATCAAGATTAGAAATGGGGGTATTGTCATGTTGAACTGTTACAAAATGTTGGAACATTTACATTTCCTTAAGTAGATCAAATGCTAGAGAAACCACACACCTTTGTGAGGTGCAAGTTAAAGAGAGCACTCACTTAAGTATGTTTATTATTTCCAACATTTCGCAGGCAAGCAGCCTTTGTCAAGATACAGCTTACTAGAAAACGGAGAGCATCACAAATATAATCAACAATTAATCACGGAGAGCATCCACAAATATATAACAATTAATCACAGAACAACATCACAATTAACATAATTACCCAGCAAACAATTACAATAATCTCTTAACTTTATATGAATAAAACAAGATACACCATAAATAATTGAACACCAAAAATCACAAACATGATAAAAACCATATTAAGTTCAAATAAACTTTAATTCGATATTAGATCATCTAATTTATAAGAAACAACTCAAATCAAATACATTTTTTACATTCAAACCATATGCGACCAAAGTTTTTAATGTGGGATTTATCATGTTTGTGATTGTTGGTGGTCAATTATTGATAGTGAATAATTAGTTTTCTTAATATAAAATTAATTTGCTCCAGACTCTACCCCATAGTTAATATAAAATTAAGAAATAGTCTTTTAGTTGTTTGCTGTAATAAAAATACTTGTGTGCAGTTAAATTCTCCTTTTTTTTTTACATACATGCCTATTATAAATCAGTCATTTGTATGTTCATACATATCCAACATGTACTCTAATGTTGCTGCAAAATCCATGTGCAGTGTGAAAAGAGTAAACGGTTAGAAGAATATCAAGCAAGCTAGAGACAGAAAACTAAAAATGTACAAAAAACAATTAAATAAGTAAGACAGAGGGAGTAAGCCTACATAGAATATGAGGCAAGCTTTCACGTGGTTAGGTCAAATTGAGCCAGACAAACCATCAACCTGACCATCAATATTGTCTTTGCATATAAATTATAAAGATGTCTCTTGACATATTGAAATGAATTGATTGCGACCTTTGGCTAATCACTTATAAATTATACTTGTTGCATGGTTGCTGAACAACAATAACTTTAACGAGTATTTAACATACCTCTTTTTCGTCTTGCTTCTAGATTTGATTTAGGTTTGATTCAGTTCTGATGGCTCATAATACTGTGCGGCCTCCCCCTACTGGACACATCAGGAACAACAGGGGTGTAAAACTGTCTGGGCCGTAGATCTGTCTTGCTCCAGGTAAACCACCCCCACACCCTGACAGACAGCTTTGTCGACCAATCATCAATACATTTTTACCACGCCCCTAACGTTCGCCACGCCCATTGCTCCAGCCTTCAGTTATCCATACTTGCCAAATTCTATTTCAGATGTTATTTACATTTTGCATATTTTTTGTTTTCTCTATAATTCTGCAGCGGTTTGCGTGACAATGTTTTAAAAACTGTTTCATTGTTGGCTTTGTTTATGGTCTGTTGATGCGTTTCAAACGAGCAACGATCTCTCGTTTTCGGTGCGTTTAAGAATCTGTTGACTCGAAAGTCTATGTTTCCTAAAATAATTCATGAAAAATTATTTGTAGACATAGAAAGCATATTATATTGTCACATGACATCTTCCCATTGTCAGTTAAAGTAATGTTTTCGTCATGTAATTCTCGCGTTGGCTTAGCTCAGTGGTTACTTCTCAAAACTGAACATTTCATGGTCGCCGGGAAACCGGGGACCGGAAATCGAACCTCGGGCACTGTCCAACGTTTTCATGACGGGCACCACGAGATATTCTCTGTAGTCAGTCAATGGTTTTTAATCATTTTTAGAGGCTGCAAGGGTTCGGTATGAAACTTTAATCATGTCTCGAAGTCTTGCATTTTTAAGCCATACATGCTACATTTTTACATTTACATTTAATTTTTAATAGACTATATCAAATTAAGTCGTAATACAGGTATTATTTTAATTGCCATAAACGAACATGAGTCTATTTATATAAATACTTGTATTTGAAAAACAATACAAAGTTAATTCATTAGTTCACTCGTTGTTGAAACACCAGACATGAACAGCAGATGGAGCTCAAATATCATTCTCGACGCATCAAATATCGCATTCATAATTTCCCGAGTTTACCAGATTTATTTATACAATATCTTACTGGCAGCTTCATTTATAAGTTATGAATTAATCTTAACATTTACATTAATTTATTGAAAAGATGAAATAAATACTCCAAGGCACTCATGTAGTAATTAATTTATATTTGAATGCAATTTAATAGATTATTATTTGTATTATTTGTATTATAACTCTTCCAAGAGAGTGAATATCTGCTCTGTTTGACAGTTATTTTACGTTACCTGCTTTTTCTACTAAAATAGACTTTCTACACAACTTTCCTTATTATAAAGCTATAAAAACATATGTCCATTATATGCCCCAGTAATCACCAAGTCATCGTCCATCGAATTGAACCCTATGTTTTATGATATAAACATCTGAGATATGGCTGTGAGTCTTGATGGGTATTTTTGTTTTATTGTAATTAGTTTTAATAGTCTTCTATCATCCTGATGCTATTCCTCATGAAACAAAGGTATCTTTGGGCTAAATGACTTTATAAACATTTGACGTTAAATATCATTCAATGTCTTTTTCCACAGTCTAACACTCTCTTCACATGATTAGATATTCTCTAATCCAACCTGTTACATTTCTTAATTAGAGTAATACTGCTTGTAGACAGAGGAGAGAACCTGCAGCACTGACAGATGAAGAGCAGATGGTCAAGTATCGGAAGAATTATCAATCCTACAACGTGTTTCCTAAAATTATTTGCTTTATTTGTAGACATAGAAATTCCAGGGCTCTCAAGTTATAGCTAAAGTTTGGAGTGAGATTAGGCAAGGGGCCACACAAAGGGGAGGAGTTACTCAAATGGGAGGGGCCACATAAAGGGGAGGGGTCACTCAAATGAGAGGGGCCAAACAACGGGGAGGAGTCACTCAAATATTTGCAGCACCCAATTTTTGCTAGCAGTTCAATTTGACCTATTGTTCATAATTGACCAGCACAAATAGAAATGACAACATCTGGTTAATCTGATGAAAGACAAATTCATTCTAATAAAATTAAAATATTTATGTATTTAAAAATGCAAATTTATCAAAAAGAAAAATACATTTAGCCTCTGCTGTTCAGTTGGCATGTTTGGGGCCAAATTTCTTTGTATTTTTGATACTTTTTTAAATATATAAAACAATTTATTTTATTTGGATGAATTTGTCTGTGTTTTATCAGATTTACCAACTGTTATAACATCTCTAGTACTTTCCTTTCAGGAAGCCAAAGCTAAGCCTAAAGCTTCTGGTTGCAAAGCAGTTGGGAGGTTTTTTTTTTTTTTTTTTGACTGCATCAATAATACTTTTGCACGAATTTGGCTATATTCCAACTTCAGCTCTCACTATCGTTTAAGTGATTTCGTCCAGGAATCTTAAAATCGCCCAAAAAAAATAAAAAATACGAAGAGCTTCTATGTTGCGGCAGAATCGCGTAATTTACCCGAAACAACACCATCCTAATTTCTGATTGGCTGGTAGGTGGCATTTAACGAATAACTCGAGACAGCGATGAACTCGGCGGAGTTTCCTCTGTATTCTCTCGTCTTAATTAATTTAATTGTATATATAGCGGGACAAGTTTATCCCTTCTGAGCGTGAGAAATACAAGATGTGGCGTGAGAGCGTGTCAACTGATTGAAATGCGTGTGTCTCACGGTGAATGCGTGAGACTTGAGAGCCCTGTAAAAAGCATGTTATATTGTCACATGACATCTTCTCATTGTCAGTTAAAGTCGGGTTTCAGTCGTGTAACTCTCGCGTTGGTTTGGCTCAGTGGTTACTTCCGATTAACTGAAAAATCACCATCTCATGGCCGCCGGGAAACCGGGGACCGGAAATCGAACCTCGGGCACTGTCCAACGTTTTCATGACGGACACCACGAGATATTGCTCTGTAGTCAGTCTATGGTTATTAATCATTTTTAGGCTATACTGGTTCGGTATGAAACTTTAATCCCAGTATGTCTCGAAGTCTTACATTTTTAAGCTTACATTTTAGGCTATTTAAAATTAAGTCGTAATACAGGTATTATTTTAATTGCCATAAACGAATATGAGTCTATTGATATAAATACTTGTATTTGAAAAACAATATAAAGTAGATTTCATTAATTCATTCGTTGTTGAAACACCAGACATGAACAGCAGATGGAGTTCAAATATCATTCTCGACGCATCAAATATCGCATTCATAATTTCCCGAGTTTACCAGATTAATTTATACAATATCTTACTGGCTGCTTCATTTATAAGTTATTAATTTATCTTAAAATTTATATTCATTTATTGAGAACATGAAATAAATACTCAAAGGCACTCCTGTAGTAATTAATTTATATTTGAA